>JAJMGI010000030.1:0-183946 GCA_030568615.1 Suhomyces bokatorum | reverse complement strand
TTATTCTTTCTACGGAATTCATTACACCTTCAGAAAATATAATTTTGTGATAGGGTCGGACATTCACCAGTTTTGTGAACGAGTTTCGAATTAAATTAACTGTATTAGTAGTGGCTTAATTTACAGTAGTGGCTCCAAAGCGAGGAGAGTAATGTGGAAGTATTTGTTCTAAGATGTACGTTACTTCCAAAGCTGTGCATCTTTTAGTAGTTCGAGACGGGCTAAAATGCCAATTAGCCTGGAAGTAGTGCAAATGTCATCGTAAAAGACTTCCAATACTCCAATTGAACCCTTTAGTTCTTCCTAATTTCCAAGTCTATCTATCGTTGGACTTCCAATGATCCAATTGTACCCTTTAGTTCTTCCTAAATCTCAAGTCTATCTAACGTGGACTTCCAATGTTCCAATCGTAACCTTTCGTTCTTCCTAGTTGTAACCTATAGCTCTCCCTAAATCCCAACTCTCTAGGCTTGCATTGTACCACCACCATTCAACCTTATTTCCACTTCTTCCACTCTCCATAACTCCAATACACTTCACTCATGATATTAATAGATTAAGTCCAGATACTTTGATACTCACAAATCTATTATTAAATTATCTACTAATTCTCTACAACTCGTTCTCCAAGTTGTTTCCAAGATCGTCGATGTTGGTGGCGATCTTGTTCACAGGAACCACAATCACCAACTTGCCGTCCTCAATGACCAATTTGTTGGCCACAAAGCTCTCGAACTCGGTCTCGGGAACGAACTTGAATGCCTTGATGGCATTGGCACTCACGGCCTCCACAATGGCCTCCTTGTACATCTCGTCGATGTTGACGAAAGACTGGAAGAACAGAGGCAACTTGGCAATGTACCACGAGGCAACAGAACCCACCTGGACAGCGTAGTCGGGGTGAGTGTCCTTGATTTGTTCGTAGAATGCGGTGTAGTCGATTTCCAAGGTCCAGTTGGTGCCGAGAATGGTGTTGACTTCCTCCAAATACTTGGCATTGGTGGCTTCGGCGTCCTTGATGTCTTTACGAACGGGCAATGGGACTTTGGACATTGTGTGCTAATTGGTATAAATATTCAATACTTCCGCCATTGGGTCTTGGCTGTCCTTATATACTCCACTTCACCAGCTTCACCAGTGACAGTTCGTAATTGAAGGCCATGGAACCTTTCTGCTTCGGTACAATTCCGCCCCAGGAAGTGGGACCTTTTCATTTGCCGAGGCAGGAACTTGAATAAAGCCAAGAAAGTCTGGGGTATGTGCTGCATGTCAAGTACGAAAGGGGAAATGCCTCCAGCTAACATACGGCTCGATCCGCTGTTAGCGCCGATTACGAACCACAGATATAGGTGAATGGCTACATGAAGGAAGGAAGCGTATTGACTCGTCATACACACTAGAATTGGCAATGGCCTTGGCATTGGCAATGGCATTGAACAATTGGAGCCAATGATTTGCCTGCTTCATTCTAATCTTAATTACACCAATTATATTAATTCAGCGACATAATATTATTACACTCATTGACACCTAATTTTAATTGGACTAAGAACATGTGGTGTACCTGTTCCCTTGGTATGGATATCTGCATAGACGTCTACTGGCCTCTACCGACTGATCTTATATATCTTTGTGTTCTGGTGGGTTCCCGATCCCCCAAATGCTCCCCCAATTTCTCCCCCAATTCCACCTAACTCTCGTATCTTACGAACAATGCATCTATGAAATGGGGATGCTTGATGCCCGGGTATTTGGCATTCTTGAACCCGTCCACGGCTTCCTGCACGCTCCATCCGAGCCGTTCCACCAAGTAGCAGCAGATCAAAAACCCCGTTCTGTTGAAGCCGTAATGGCAATGCACGGCTACGAGCGGCTTTTCCACCGTAGTGTTGGCAAGGGCCTCGTCCACCACCTGGAGAAATCTTCTCACTGTGCCCTGGTCCGGGGCCACCTTGGACACTGTAGGACACTTGTGGTATTGGATACGCAGAAAGCTCTGGGGACTGTAGGGGGGCACGTCTGCTGAAATGTCCACGATGGACACGAGCGTTCCTGTGATGTCACTTTCGACGTTGGAGTCGCCGTAGAAACGCTGTTCCACGATGACTGGCGAGTGGTTGGCGTCGTCCTCCCGCAACGTCTTCATGCCCAATAAGGGCGACACGTCCTGGCCGTTGTTGCGCGTGATGTTGGACGAGATGGGCTTGAGGGCCAGCCACTTCAACTCGTTCTTCAAGCCCCATTTGTCGCCCGAGATCCGGGCCTTGACCTTCAACACCCATGCTGGCGAAAGGTTGAGGCGCTGAGGAAACCGCAGCTCCACGTGGTTCAACACCATGCCGCTGATGAGCTCGGGCTTGCACAACAAGATGGAATGGCCTGCATTGTTGATCTCGTTGGTCGAGGCGACCTCCCGGTCGAACTGGACGTTCAAGAACTCCTTGGCCTCGTGGATGGCCTTCACAGGAGTCACGCGGTCCGCCGTGCCCCCCACAAACAACACCTTCTGGTACACGTTGGGGTCCTTGGGGTTGTCGTTGAGCTGGGCCACGGCGGCCAACAATTCGGATCTCTTTGCTCCACGGAAGCCAGACACGTATTTCAACACCACCTCGGAGTTGACGTCCAAGTTCCAGCGGAATTGCCGCAATTTCACGTAGATGTTGTCCTTGGAGGTGTTGGAGCCCAACTGCCGCAACACACTGGTGCTGTTCAAGCCCTCCAAGCGGTCCCACGTGCGGAAAGCGTTGAAAAACGCCGGGAAGTACGTGAAGAACCGCAAGAGCGACACGGTCTTGGGGCTGGGGGCGTGGCCTGGAGCGTCAATGTCGTCGTGGATGCCTGGAGGCGAAAGCAAGATCAAGCCCTCCACCAGGTGTTTGGGGAGCTTTTTGGCCACCTTGATGCAAAGATGTGTTCCCATGGAGTGGCCCACCAACACGATCTTCTTGTTTCCGGGCACCCGCTGGCGAATGAACTCGTAGACTATCGTGGCGATGTTGTCTGTTTGGAAGTCGGACCAGGCCATTTTGCGCACACTGGCGGCAATGCGGGCCTTCTGGTCGTCGGTCAAGCGGGTCTCCAGTCTGGTGTTGGCCGAGAAGTCGATTTTGGAGTTTCCGAAGCCAGGAAGGTCCAATGCCATGATTTCCAGACACTGCGATAAGAGGGCCATGAGCGGCTCGAATTGCGCCATCTGGCCGCCCAATCCGTGGACAAACACCACCACGGGCGACTCCTGGAGCGACTGGGTGATTTCCGGCTCGTCTGCTTCGGCAAGGTGGTTGCGTTCGTTGCGCATGAAGCTGTTCAATGGGTGAGGAATGTGGATGGAGTTCAAGGTGACGGAGTCGACAGTCACCAGGGGCTGGAGTCCGAGGTCCAAATCGACCACCTGGGTGTATTTGGAGATCAAGGACGAGTCGTTGGGCTCATTTTGCAAAACATACGACTCGAATTGGTTGGGTTGGAACAAGAACTGGGTCTTGACAAATTGCCATACTTTGGCTACTGTGGAGCTGGTGGCGGCGGATTGGGCGGCAGAAAGGGCGTGGATGGCGTCGTAGTTGCTCAGAGAGCTCCCGTGTGACGAGATTGCCGAAATGGCAAGGAGTTCTGCGTCGTCGTCGGAAGAGGACATGATGAAGGGTGAGGTGAAAGAGTGGTGGATAGATAGAGATAGAGTCATGTGAGAAGGATCACGTGCCATGTAGGACCAGGTGAATGACAGAAAATGATGGAGTTATGTTTATGTCAATTATTATGGTGACTATGGTGTCACGTTTATGGAGTCACATACTATAGTGTCAAGTATTATGGAGTCACGTATTATGGAGTCACATACTATGTGTCACGTTTATGGAGTCACCTATCATAGTGTCAAGTCCTATGGTGTCACGTGCTAGTGTCACCTATCATAGTGTCAAGTACTATGGAGTCACATATTAGGGTGTCACGTACTATGTGTCACGTGCTAGTGTCACCTATCATAGTACTATAGTGTCACCTATCATAGTGTCACGTACTATGTGTCACGTGCTAGTGTCACCCATCATAGTACTATAGTGTCACCTATCATAGTGTCACCTATCATACCTATCATACCTATCATACCTATCATACCTATCATATCATATCATATCATACTGTCTCAAATTCACGTGATGATTCTAGTGATCGCTTCACATTTGATCACATGACCAGTCCACCCCACGTGACCCGTGCCTTATGCAAAGGCCACGAGAATCCAAACACCCAGCCATGTCCAACCGCTTCTCTCTCCACGAGAACGACGCCCATCTCTTCGATGATCTCGACCTGTCGCTCGACCACGCCCTCAACAATGCCTCCAACAACTTGTTTGAGTACGCCAAGTCCAGCCACTCTGCATCCAAGGCGTCCCGACACAGCTCCCAAGGGTCTGCTGGAGCGATTCCCTTGGCCAACATGAGCAATTCGTACGAAAGGGACCGTGGCGACGATGTTCACAGCGACAACTCGCCCCTCATTGCCAATTCCGCCTACGCAAACCACAACCGCTCGTTTTCCTCCTCCACTTCGTCCCTCAGTCTACCAGGAGCCAGGTCGCTTCCCTTCCCGCTAGCCGCCAAGTTGCGGCTCAAGAAGTGGCTCACGGTCTTGTCCAACGCCCGACGTGAACTCGGCCACGGCAAATTGACGGTTCCCGCCGCAGCCGCCGGCGACGAGTCGTCCAACCAGCGCTACATCTCGCCTCGCAACTCCACCTCCAACACCAACACCAAGTCCCCGTCCAACGAGGTGTCCAACGCCAAGTACAACCCCATCACCTTCGTGCCCATCATCTTGTACGACCAGTTCCGCTTCTTCTTCAACCTCTACTTCCTCTTGGTGGCGTTGTCGCAGATCGTGCCTGCGCTCCGCATCGGCTATCTCCTGTCGTACGTGGTGCCGCTAGCGTTCGTGTTGTCCGTCACCATGATGAAGGAGGCCGGCGACGACATCGCCCGGCGCCGCCGCGACCGGGAACAGAACAACGAGCTCTACGAGGTGCTCAACCGCACCCCGGGCAACTTGTCCCAGGACTACAAGCTCGTGGCGTCCAAGAACTTGAAGACCGGCGACTTGGTCCGCCTCCACAAGGACACCCGGCTCCCGGCGGACATGATCTTGTTGCAGACGTCCGACAAAGACGGCACCGGCGAGGCCTTCATCAAAACCGACCAGTTGGACGGAGAGACCGACTGGAAGCTCCGCGTGGCCTGTCCCGTCACCCAGGCCCTCACCACCTCCTCCCAGCTCATTCATAACATCTCCATCATCGCCAGTGCACCCACCAAGTCCATCCACCACTTCGCAGGCAAGTTGGTCTACCATCCCCAGTCGGGCGCAGGCTCGCTGTCCTCGCCCGGAAACAACGAAACCTATGCATTAACCATCGACCAGACCCTCTGGGCCAACACCGTGTTGGCCTCCGGCACGGCCATCGGAATCGTGGCCTACACCGGCACCGAAACGAGACAGGCCATGAACACCACCAAATCCGGGGTCAAGACGGGCTTGCTCGAATTGGAAATCAACAGTCTTTCCAAAATCTTGTGCTTTGTCGTGGCACTCCTATCCGTCGGCTTGGTGTTGGCCCACGGCTTCCCCTTGAAGTCCAAGTGGTACATTGACATAATGCGCTTCTTGATTCTCTTTTCCACCATCATTCCCGTCTCCTTGAGAGTCAACCTAGACTTGGCAAAGTCGGTCTATGCTTCACAAATTCAAAAAGACAACGACATTCCCGACACAATTGTTAGAACGTCCACCATCCCCGAGGATTTGGGAAGAATCGAATACTTACTCAGTGACAAAACAGGAACTCTCACCCAAAACGACATGGAAATGAAAAAATTGCATTTGGGGACTGTCAGCTATGCTGGCGAGTCCATGGACATCGTCTCCGACTACGTGAATAACTTGTTGAGCATTCTCGACTCTCGCAGCTCGGGTGCAGCCAAGAAGAAGGATCTTAACTCCAGGGTTTGTGACTTAGTGCTCACCCTCGCCCTTTGCCATAATGTCACTCCCACCTATGAAGATGAAGACGAAATCAGTGGTACTGTAAGTTATCAGGCCGCCTCTCCCGATGAGGTTGCTATTGTCAAATTTTGTGAACTGATCGGCTTGAGGTTGTACAAAAGAGATAGACATTCGATTTCTTTGTTGCACGAACTGAGCCATCAATCCCTCAACTTTGACATTTTGTACAACTTTCCATTCTCCTCGGAAACTAAAAGAATGGGTATTATTGTTAAGGATGTTCACCACGATGAAATCTTGTTCTTGCAAAAAGGTGCCGATACTGTCATGTCCTCTATTGTCAATAGCAATGACTGGTTAGATGAGGAAACAGGTAATATGGCCAGAGAAGGCTTGAGAACTTTGGTCATTGGTAAGAAGAGATTATCTACTGATTTGTACGACAGATTTGTTGCTGAATACAAGCGGGCGTCTTTAGCAATGCATGAAAGAGATTCGGCTATGCAAGCTGTCATCAGCCAATACTTGGAACTGGATTTGGAGCTTCTTGGTCTCACTGGTGTGGAAGATAAGTTGCAGCATGATGTGAAAACTTCCATTGAGTTGCTCAGAAATGCCGGAATCAAGATCTGGATGTTGACAGGTGACAAAGTTGAGACTGCTAAATGTGTGGCCATTAGTGCAAGATTGATATCTAGAGGTCAGTATGTGCATCAAATTACCAAGGTATCGCATCCAGAATTAGCCATGAATCAGTTGGAATACTTGAGAATCAACAAGAACGCGTGTTTGTTAATCGACGGAGAATCGCTTGGAATCTACATGAAATACTACAAGAAAGAGTTCTTTGAAGTTGTTATCAATTTACCCTCGGTTATTGCCTGCCGCTGTTCGCCTCAACAAAAGGCAGACGTCGCCACCATGATTAGAGAAATTACTGGAAAGAGAGTCTGCTGTATTGGAGATGGTGGTAACGACGTCAGTATGATTCAATGTGCAGATGTTGGTGTTGGAATTGTTGGAAAAGAAGGTAAGCAGGCCTCGTTAGCAGCTGATTTCAGTATAGACCAATTCTGTTATTTGGTGAAGCTTCTCCTCTGGCATGGAAGAAACTCGTACAAGAGATCTGCACGTTTGGGGCAATTTGTGATCCATCGTGGTTTATTGATATCTGTTGCACAAGCTGTCTACTCCATTTCATCCAAGTTTGAACCATTGGCCTTATACCAAGGCTGGTTGATGGTTGGTTACTCGACTGTGTACACGATGGCGCCTGTTTTCTCTTTGACGGTTGATACTGACATTGACGAGCATTTGACCCGGTTGTATCCCGAATTGTACAAGGAATTGACCCTTGGCAAATCACTCTCGTACAAGACGTTTTTTGTGTGGGTTTTAATCTCACTTCATCAAGGTACCGTGATCCAGCTCTTCTCGCAATTCTTCCAGGGACTTCTGCAGAACAAGTTCACTTCCATGGTGGCACTTTCATTTTCATGCCTCGTGTACAACGAGCTCATCATGGTGGCCATATCCGTGTTCAGATGGAACAAGGTGGTCACCAGTACGGTGGTCATCACCTTTTCGCTCTATATCATCTCCATTCCGTTCTTGGGAGAGTATTTCGACTTGAGCTACGTCACTTCGTTCAGCTACATCTGGCAGGTTGCAGTGACTTTGGCAGTGAGTTTGCTCCCCGTGTGGATCTCCCGGTACATTGAACGGAGATTGAGGCCCCCTAGTTATGCCAAGGTGCAACAGGATTAGAGCTGTTGTGCTTATTGGCATGACATGCCTTCCAGGGCTGAGACTTCGGGGTCGAAGCATAGCCTTGGTGGGATTGAGGGTGGACGCTAAAAATAGGCAAGCGAGGTGCCTGGCTAGTCTAAATACCGTGCTAGCATTATCGGAACAAGAATGCAATTGCATGTGTCGCATGTGCCTAGATTGCATCGTTCTCTATCAAGGCGCAGCTTCAGCTACACAGCCAGAACCATCGACTCGAACGATAGAACCCATACCCATACCCATACCCATTCCCTCATATTTAACCCCATTTTCGAAGCCATATACAACCAGACCTTTGACAACCATAATAATGCCATTCCAGGAAGATCACAGCACCCCTATCCAGAGTCCAGGGGCCCAGTTTCATCCCCAGCACTACTTTGCACTCATTGGCTCCATCTGCCAAGGGTCCAACATTGCCAGTGCAACGCGGCATTGACACCTCGAGGGGTCCACCAGAGGGCAGGCTGGCCCCTCCCGGGCGTGCTTGTGCCGATTCAAGGACAAACTAGAGGATCCTTGTAGCGACGACGATGGTTGTCAAGGCCAAGGACCCAGGGCTCGGGTGACACCACGGAGCGCGGTGCTACGCTGCCCACGGGTACGACATGCGGATGGATGGCCACACGATGTGTCAAACTTCATACGACAAGTCAAATCCATACAACAACACAAATCCATACGACAAGTCAAAACCATGCGAAATCCATACGAGGTCCATACGAGATCCATACGGGTCCATACGATGGAACTTATCGATACGATGGAATGGCACAAACGCGTGCAGACCAGACCCGGCCTCCCAAGTGCAGTGATACGAGGCTTCGGGGCTTGGCCGTCGTGGAGACACCGTGTGCTCATCTTTAGACCCTGGAACATGGAGTAGCGCTTCGTCCCACGTTATTGTCACGCCCAATCCAGGAAGCAGCCCAGGAGGCCTCCGAGCGGCCGCCCCCCGCCACCACCTAGCCACGGTGGGCAATCTATGGCGAGTCCATCGTGGTATCGGACACATTGTGTTTGTGGCATGCACAAAGGCCGGGGCAGAAATGTCACCTGATTGCATCGTTCCACCAGTGTGGTGTCAATCATATAAATAGCAGCCATTTCCCCATGCCTCACCTATCATTCATTCGTCCGTCCTTCGTCTGTTCCCTGCTATCTACAAATGTACACTTACGTGAAACCCGCCATCAACGCTCCCACCGTGCTACTTCTCGGCTACCTTGCCGTTTCCACCACCCTTCCGTTCGCATTGTCCTACAAGGAATCGCATGGCCCGGTCTCCGCTGCCACCAAGGGCACCATCAGTGCCAGATCGCTCTTCAACAAGGTATAGAGGATGCACGGCATCCGTGGGGGGTCTTTCTGGAATTGGCCCGGTAATGTCAGGTTAGGTTAGTCAATTGATAATATATTGTGACTGGTGTAGTTAGAGAGAGATGCGCGCTAGAGTCATACCACTTCTAAAGAGTGGGACTAGTACTTCTACTACTAGTACTAGTACTACTACTTCTACTTCTACTACTAGTACTAGTACTACTACTTCTACTTCTTCTTCTACTACTACTACTTCTACTATTTCTCTTCTTCCTCTGTGTCTTCCCCGATATCTCCCGATTGCGTCGATCTGCACCTTTGGCACAATGCTGCATGGCCAAGCCAAGAATCAGGGCTTATTGTCCCAAGGCTAGGACCAGGCTCAGAGTGTTGTGTGTGCAAAAGGGGCATGGAATGTGGAACAAGGTGAATCAGAACATCACAACAGCATACACCGTCAACTCAAGTGCAATTGTTCAATATACATGCAATTGACCTTACAGTAGAGTAGGTTCTCCCTTTCCACAGATTGGTCAACTCCGTTCTGTCTGTCGTGATTTTCTGTGGCTACAGTGCCATTTCCGTCCATATTGCGTCAATGGTGCAGTTGCACTGCACTCCCAACAATAACGGAGTTGCTCACTTGGAGAGAGAATTGCGACAGCCGTCCACAGCCAATGAAACAGGACAAGAGTAAACATCTACGGCGAGTTCCTGATTGGAGAGCGTAAACACAAGGCACAATCGAGAGGAGGGGTAGATTGGAAGAAGAAGTGTGATCAGAGAAGGATGAGAATTAATACAATAGAGAATAGAGAAATGAGTGATGACAGAGTGAGAATAAATGTGAGGTGATAGAAATCAGTGTGTATGGTGTGTATGGTGTATGGTGTATGGTGTATGGTGTGTTTGGTGTATGGTGTATGGTGTATGGTGTATGGTGTATGGTGCTTGGTGTTTGGTGTGTTTGGTGTGTATTATGTATAGTGTGTATTATGTAGATTACCTCCATTTTATCGGGTCATACTTGATAATATTTTTTAGTGTGGAGTGTTGCATTAGTCAAATGTGGTATTGGAAGACAAAGGTCAGGAAATTAGAGCTCGAGGATTACGAAGTAGTTGCATATTACTGGCTGATACAGTTGCTATACACATTCGGGCATGTTCCTTGTTCCTTTGGTCCAGTCTGCCATCCACGTTCACACCAAGCCTCGAGTCTGAACATTTGATGCAACTGCACCTGCACTTCTGTTAGCACTACCTCTTTGACCAATATAATTCGAAGTCCTCCCAATATTCTACCAATATTCTCCTATTGCGCTCCCAGTTCCAGAATTCTCCTCCTGTAATGCCATTATTCTCCTCCTTTAATGCCAATACTCTCCTTTTGCATTCACCGTCAATAGCCACACCTGCTTCTCATGCAATTCTCCCTCTGCTTCAAAACTATTGCATCCATCCTTCATCATGCTTGCATCTACATTTCTCTCAATCTCTCAATATTATTCATGTGTCACATCTAAACTGACACCTGTAAACCTGCCAATAGAATATGGTCTGATGCACCACTAGGGTAGATCCACCTCGACCTCGATCTGAAACTACTAGGGTAGCTGAAACGGATATGAAAATCCGCATCCTGCTGAATCAGCACAGAGAAGAGAGACAGTCTACTATCTCCCTACTCTTACAAGACTGACTGGCCTAAGCGTGGCCTCTACCATTGCAGTATTTTTTATCGCAATATCTTAAAACTCTTGTACTGAGTGTCTGCTATGACGTTGTCTGCACTTACGTTCTCTGCTATTACATTTTACCTCCAATTGCGTAATTTTACCAATGCATAATCCGTACTATTCATTATAATATGCATTACCTTAATATTGCATTTCCCTACTATTGCATTTCCCTACTATTGGATCTCACTATTTTATTTCTACTATAGCATTTCCCTACTGTTGCATTTCCCTACTATTGCATTTCTCTACTATTGCATCTCCCTACTATTGCATAATCCCTATTATTGCATAATCCCTACTATTGGATCTCACTAGTTTATTTCTACTATTGCATTTCCCTGTTATAGCATAATCCCTTCTATTAGATCTCACTACTTTATTTCTACTATTGGATACTCCCTCTATTGGATCTCACTATTTTATTTCTCCTATTGCATAATCCCTTCTATTGGTTTGTCTTAAAATCATAATCCTTACTAATACATTGTCTACGATAACGTTCCTTTGCTAGCTTTGCTGCTGATTTATTTCCATAATTCCGTCTCTCTCCTCTCAATTAGCTAGAAACATCCGTTTCCACCATCCCTTAATTACTGAATATTGAACGAGCAATTTCTCAAGCTGAAACAATGCGCTGGTTCCTATCCTCTGTCTTTCCACTCTGTTCAATTTCCGTAGGTCCGCTTCTGTCCGAATTTACGCTCCATTCTGTCCATTACCAACTACGCAGCTCTAACACCTAATTCAGGATCAAACAACCAGTGCTCCTACGTGCTCCAATGTACTCCTACTAATCCGATATAAATTCTAGCCAATCGAGTCCAGTGGGCCTGTGTCTTGTGAAATCGTACATGTAGATCAGATGAAACCGCAAATTGCACATGTTCATTGCGTTAATTGCACTCGTAATATATTGGAGGTGAATAGTAATGCTCGATTTGGAAGTGCCCCAGAATTATCTAGTTCATATTATTTGATTAATATTCACCGTGTCTGGTAATTGCCTGAAAGGAATCGTTTTATAGCTTTACGTGATACAACTCTGGTGCCTGCAGAATGTTGTCTTTTCAATTCAATCCTCGCAGGTGTGAAGGAGCATTTATTATTTGTTTGAATAGTGAGATCTCAACCTCTCGATCTCTATGTGAGAATATTGCCATTCTCAACAATAGAGCTTCTGATATTATCTGAATAAATAGGGAAGCTTCGGTGAAATTATCAATTGCTCGATCTTGATTTTAGGGCTTATAATCGTATACGCTCCAATCTTATGATTTTGGTGAACTGCCGAGCTCATCTGAACCATTTTCTCCATCTACAATCTGCTTGGAATATATCCCCTTCATTTTCTTCATCTACAAATCTGTTTATAAAATATCCCCTTCATTTTCTCCTTCTACAAATCTGGCTTTGAATATCCCCTTCATTTTCTTCATCTACAATCTACTCAGAATATATCCCCTTCATTTTCTGCAACTTCCTCCATGACTGGTTACTATGTACAAATATCTACTTTTTGGCCCATGCGGCATTGGCAAACAAGTCCTTGGGACTCTTCAACCCATTGACGATGTCATAGAGCGATTGCTTCTTTTCCAAGCTCAAGGAGCCATTCTTCATGATTTCGGCCCGGGTGAATTCAGCCTGAGGACCCTTGGCCGTGACTGTGATCTCGTGATGCTTACCCTTGACCACCTCGTCGAATCTGGAGGTGAAAGCCGTCTCGTCCACGTCCAAGTTGAAGTTGTGCTGCACAAGGAACTTGTTCTTTGGTTGGTCTTCCGGCAAGGCCTCGATGATGTGCTTGGGAACCATGTAGGGGTAGTTAGACTTGATCAAGACTTCCTTGGCTATGGACGCGACTCTGGTGCTGACACTGGGGTTGACCGAGGTGATCTTGCCGTAGAAGAATGTGTTTCCGTTGAGTTCGGGCACCAATGGTCTGGATTGCAAGGTTTTGCTGGGGGCCCTTCCGTCCTTTTCAGAGGCATCTGCGCTTCTCTGTCTAACTGGTCTGTTCTGTCTTGGGGCTGCTGGTTTGGCCAAAGTGGCCGCAGAAGCGCCGGTTCTGGGTACTCCGCCGACTCTGGGAGTTCTAGGGGCTCCTGAGCCTTTTGGGGTTCTTGGAGCTCTGGAACCTCTTGGTCCTTGTCCTTGTCCTTGTCCTTGTCCAGGTCTAGAACCGGCTTGGGCACCGGCTCCAGGCGTGGAAAACTGGGCAAAGTTCTTACCAAAGCTGTTGATTAACGAGTGGTCTTGGACTCTTATCACATTTTGGGACCTTTCTTGCTTGGGAGCAGCGGCCACGGCCGGCTTGCCAGCAGTCTTCTTTCTAGGCAACTGCTTTCTGGTGCGCTCAAGAGGCTTGATTTCCTTGGTTTTGGCCGTGACTTCTTCGATTCTTTTGAACAAGTCCGAAAGGAACACGGAGTTCTTGGAGTCGTTGGACTGGAATCTGACGCCGACCCTTCTGAGGGGCGCTTTGACGGAGCCGAACATGGATGGGTGTTGGTAGAAGAGAGATTTTTCACTTTGCGAGGTGGAGGGCCGCTTACGTAAGCAGCCCTACTGGCAGCACCAGCACCTGCTGGCGGCGCCAGAGCCGGCCGGAAGCGGTCCTATTGGTTCCCGCACTTCGGCGCGCGTCGTGGCGCGCCATTGCGGCCGAATTGAAGCTCTGAGCTGTTTCTGGAGCCTTTTCCGGACACGGCAGGTCAAAATGGCCAGAAAGCATTAGAGGCACGCCAGAAACCTGCTGAAAACGGGAAACTGGACAGCATGGAAAGAGCAACACGTTCCAGCCCGTTCCAGCAATTTCCATCCACCCTAGCCCTCCTCTAACCCCCCTCCTTCCCCCCTCTCCTTCTCCCCATGCTCCCCGTTGAAGATATCCACGTGACCGCTCGCCCGCCCACGACCCCGTTACCCGCCCCTCGCTCCACCAATCACAGCCCTCCATCCCGTGCGAAAATGCCCAACTGCCGAACAACCAAGCAAATTGGTTGGTTGGCGCGACCGAGCCTGGAATCACTGGCAGGATTTTTCATATTTATTACCTACCACCACTTTTTCTTTAACTTGGATTAGTTAATTTTGATAGTATTAAGATGTTGTCAGCTCGTCCAGTCTTACGTTCTGCTGCTCGTTCAGCTACTGCTGTGGCTAGGGGTTTGCGTGTTGTATGTATCGAGAAGAGACGGCCATTGGTGGCAATGGCCTGGAGGAGAAGCCGCTGAAGAAGCAGGGAGAAACGGAGAATTGGCACCGACAGGAGGTGAAAAGTGGATACTGGCGGTCTTTTGGGGCCGCCAATCGGTCAATGCACCGCCTCTGGCGCCGCCAGAGCCCCTGGTGGTGCTGTTGTCGGAGGTGTTTCCTGGTGTCCATTCGAGCCAATAGGATTTTCAGTGAGCCAATAGGAATCTCAGTGAGCCATCAGGATTCCCAGTGAGCCAACAGGATTCCCCTTCCGCCAATAACTATGCCAGTGGGCACAATGCCGATTGATTCCATCCCTTCCCTGCCGCTTGATTCCTTCCTTTCCCTGCCGATTGATTCCCCTGTTCTCTGCCGCTTGGCTGCCTCCATTTCCTGTTGCCCATTACTAACTTTCAGGCCCGCCCAATCCAATTGTCTGCCAGAAGATTCGCTTCTGCCAAGGCCGCCCCAACTGAGGTCTCCTCCATCTTGGAAGAGAGAATCAGAGGTGTCTCCGACGAAGCCAACTTGAACGAAACCGGTAGAGTTTTGTCTGTCGGGTACGTATAAAATTTTTGAGCATTTTGTTCGCATTGTGATTTTTCACTTTCACTTTCCCTTAACAACTACTAACATTTAGTGATGGTATCGCCCGTGTTTTCGGTTTGAACAACATCCAAGCTGAAGAATTGGTCGAGTTCTCCTCCGGTGTCCAAGGTATGGCCTTGAACTTGGAAGCCGACCAAGTCGGTATTGTCTTGTTCGGTTCCGACAGATTGGTCAAGGAAGGTGAGACCGTCAAGAGAACCGGTAAGATTGTCGATGTCCCAACTGGTCCAGAATTGTTGGGTAGAGTTGTCGACGGTTTGGGTAACCCCATCGATGGTAAGGGTCCATTGAACGCCTCCTCTTCCTCCAGAGCTCAAGTCAAGGCCCCAGGTATCTTGCCAAGAAGATCCGTTCACGAGCCAATGCAAACTGGTTTGAAGTCCGTTGACGCTTTGGTCCCAGTCGGTAGAGGTCAAAGAGAATTGATCATTGGTGACCGTCAAACTGGTAAGACCGCCGTCGCTTTGGACACCATCTTGAACCAAAAGAGATGGAACAACGGTACCGACGAGTCCAAGAAGTTGTACTGTGTCTACGTCGCCGTTGGTCAAAAGAGATCCACTGTTGCCCAATTGGTCCAAACTTTGGAACAAAACGACGCCATGAAGTACTCCATCATTGTCGCCGCCACCGCCTCTGAAGCCGCTCCATTACAATACATTGCTCCTTTCACTGGTTGTGCCATCGGTGAATGGTTCAGAGACAACGGCAGACACGCTTTGATTGTCTACGATGACTTGTCCAAGCAAGCCGTTGCTTACCGTCAATTGTCCTTGTTGTTGAGACGTCCACCAGGAAGAGAGGCTTACCCAGGTGATGTTTTCTACTTGCACTCCAGATTGTTGGAGAGAGCTGCCAAGATGTCCGAGGCCAACGGTTCCGGTTCTTTGACTGCTTTGCCAGTCATTGAGACCCAAGGTGGTGATGTCTCCGCTTATATTCCAACCAACGTTATTTCCATTACCGATGGTCAAATTTTCTTGGAGGCTGAATTGTTCTACAAGGGTATTAGACCAGCCATTAACGTCGGTTTGTCCGTCTCTCGTGTCGGTTCCGCTGCTCAAGTCAAGGCCATGAAGCAAGTTGCCGGTTCCTTGAAGTTGTTCTTGGCCCAATACAGAGAAGTCGCCGCTTTCGCCCAATTCGGTTCCGACTTGGACGCCTCCACCAAGCAAACCTTGTCCAGAGGTGAGAGATTGACCCAAATCTTGAAGCAAAAGCAATACAGCCCATTGGCTGCTGAAGAGCAAGTTCCAATCATCTACGCTGGTGTCAACGGTTTCTTGGATGAGGTTCCTCTTGACAGAATCGGTGAGTTCGAGGAGTCCTTCTTGTCCCACTTGAAGTCCGACGCCCCAGAAATCTTGGAGGCTGTTAGAGAAAAGGGTGAGTTGTCTAAGGAGGCTTTGGAGAAGTTGAAGTCCGTCACTGAATCTTTCACTGCTTCTTTCTAAGTCCATACTGGCATATGAGGTTCACTCCATGTTTACTTCTAGAAACATATGAATATTCTACTTAGATGACGCAAGCATTGATTTGAACAAATCAAAATGAAAAGATATTATTATAAACGTGTAGAAGTAGAGCGAGGTGGAAGAAGGCAAAAATGAAAAGATGTAAAGATTTGAAATATGGCAACAATGTAAAAGATGAAAAGTCGGCAAAATGTGGATGAGAAGTTGGCAAAATGTGGAGGTGATGTTATAGATGATAACTGGGGTTATTTTCTTCTAATTATAACTAAAGAATTTAAGGTTAAACTTGGAGACAGGGTTTAGGGTGTAGTTCTGTAAGGTAAATATTATCAAATAAGCAAAGAAAGAAAAATCAGACAAAAAAGATAGAAGAGGGAAATGACGAAGAGGGGGATGCATAGAAGGGAATAGTGAGGTGGATAGAAGAGAATTGACGGGTAGATGAGACGGAATGAGCAACAATTCCATTTTGAGTACTTAACCGAATACTGGCGACATACTGACCAAGCCCTGTAATTCCGAACTCACTTTTGGAAATATGCAAACTGTGTACCTGACGGAAGAAACATTTTGCTCAAAACAGAAAGAGTAGAAGATATTGAAATGTCGGAATATTTCAATTGAACCAGGACGATGCATCCCTGCAAGAGTACTAATTCTTGTATCGATTGGTGGCATATTAGGAATGGTAGCATTGTGCTGGAATGAAATTTGCAACTTTCGTTAAAGAAGTGCTGATAAGCTACACTAAATCTACAGATCAACGACGAACCAACTAATAACCAGATCAATGATAAACTCTAACTATTGAAAGCCTGCAAAATCAACTAAAGTTCATACCATCATATCATCATATCATCACACCCATTTGTCCAGATCATGGATCCTGAACAATACCCATTGATGCACTAATATCTTTTCGCTACTCTCACAATTCTCACATTTCTCACTCTTTAATCTCGTACTACTAGCCATTAATAGTCCACCATACTTCCTTCTCTCCTTCTTTCTTCCACTTCCACCTCCCTCTCTTCCTTCCATTCCTCTCTTCCTTCCATTCCTCTCTTTCTCCTTACTACGCACTGCCCCTGGGCCCTGCTACCGCCGCCCTTTGTGTAGTGAAAATTTTCGGGTGCGCTCTCGTCTAATTCTAATTGACAATACTGGAACCACAACCAGAGGCCAAAGGGCGCGCCCTCTCTTCACCACACGGCCACAACGCCCCTCCAACCACCTTATCGTGTTGCCTGAAGCGTCCTCTCCCTCCTCCCATTTCAAGCTCTGCAATTGACCCTCGTCTTCCCCCTTTTTGCCCACCCTCTGCTTCCCCAGATTGCCCTGGCTTCTCCCTAGCGCACCCCAGTGCAGCACCTTTTTTCACGCTATATTTGGTTTGCGTCTAACGTGTCAGAGACAGTGATCCAGGCACCGTATTCTCACGCTTCCGACCCCGTTCTTCCTGCCATGTCCTCCAAAATGGACAACTACAGACCCCAAAAGACCCCGGGCCCGGCGTTCTCGCCCCAGACGGTCGGGGCCGGCCCCGGCCCCGACTACTCGGGCCATTACCACCACGCCAGCTCCTCCACCACCACCTCCACCAACTCCACCGCCACGCGTGTGCAAAAACCCCCGGTCCAGGCGGATTCGCAGTTCGAGAACGATCTCCTGTTGTTGATGGGCCACCACCAGGCCCCGGCGTCGCCCCTCGAGGAGCCCCGGCTTGCCCGGGCTGCCGTGGCCCAGTCCAGCCCCAGCAAGCCCTCCAGAACGTGTGGCAAAAGAGGCCCCAAGCTCTCGGCCCACGACATCACCAAAGACATCCTCGAGCTCCACTTGAGCGACAGCGACGACGAGCCCAAGAAAAAGACCCCAGGCACGCCGGCTCGCACCAAGAAATCGTACGGGAACTTGGGGCGAGAAGCGAAAGGCCACGGCAGCAGCGAAGGCCCCCGCCGCTTGAACAGGCAGAAATCGGCTGATTTCCGCCGCCACATGTCGGAGTCCATGACAATGGCGCCGGACAGAAAGCTCAACAAGCTGAAATCAATGGACTTCCGGGCGTTCAAGCAGGAAGCCGGCGCCTCCAGCTTGCGCAAACAGGCGTCCATGAACAAGTTGGCAAATAAGCAGGTGCAGAAACAGCAGGTGCAGAAACAGCAGCACCAGAACCCACAGCTCCTGAAACAGCAGCATCTGAACCAACAACTCCAACAATTGCACCTGAACCAACAGCAATTGCACCTGAACCCACAGCACCAACAGCCACGTGCAGTTCTGCGTGCTGACGTGGACCCTGACACCGAGTCGGAGTTCGACGACTCCTTCGTGTCCACCACCGACGGCGACGACTTGACGGACGAACAGCGCGAGAAGCGCAAGCTCAAGAACAGAAAGCGCAAGGAGAGAAGAAACAGAACCAACCAGAGCAGAAGAGGCCGCGAAGAAGTGGCGCCAACGGCCGACAAACCGAACATAGCGCTCCAGGACGACGCGTTGGTGGACGTGGAGGAAGTCGAGGACGAAGAGATCAACCCCGACGTCACATTGGACTCCATCTTCGACGAGTCGGCCGAGGTCAACTCCTCCGTCGACACCCCCAAGCGGTTGTCGGACGAGGAAACGTCGCCCGTCCGCAAGGTGGCGTTTTCCCTGCCGTTCGAGCACAAGAAGTCCACCACGTCCATCGAGGAGACGGTGCGGTTGAACAAGAAGAAGTCCATGGAGTTGTTCAGCCAGGCGTCCAGCCAGGAGGAAAACCCCTTCGACATCAAGCTCCGCTCCACCAAAAAAACCACGATGAACAGCAAATACGCCAGCAAGTTGCCCGAGATCCAGCCCATCAAGACCATCATCGGGTTGTCCCACAAGCAGATCTTGAACTTGGACGTGGCCGACGTCAAGATCAAGACCATCTTGCTGTCGTCCAAGATCTCCAAGTACTCCTCCACATGCCTCAACTTCACCATCAAGCACACGGACGAGTTGTTCAAGGACATCGAGAAGAAGAAGATCTTCTTCTTGCTCTGTGTCAACGTGGCGTTGTACGAGTCCATCGGGTTCAAGAAGACCGTCAAAATATACCCCAACATCCTCGAGTTGTTTGGCAGCTACAACGAGATCAACTTGGAGACCACCGGCACAAAGTTGACCCCGTCCAACAAGGACATCCACCAGAACAACCTCGATTACAGCGTGTTGTCTTACATGGGCAACATTTTGATCTGGGCCCTTCACCAGCAACGCACCCACGGTGAGATCTTGATTGACCCCAAGTACGAGTTGAACTTGTCTGCTTCGTTGGTCAGGGAGAGCGTTGGAGGCTACCACTTGTGGGACCGTTTGATCAGGGAGCCTCAGGGCATGAACGCCAAGAGATGGAAGCACATTATCAAGTTTAGACAAGCCTTTGCATATGAAGAAGATCAATTTGTATTGATCTTAAAGTTCATGGGCGTGGACTCTTAGTCACATCCAGCCCACCATTATTATTACACACACGTCATTAATAGCTGTAGAAGAGTAGAGAGATGAATGTTGGAGAGAGTAGAGAGATGAATGTTGGAGAGAGTAGAGAGATGAATGTTGGAGAGAGTAGAGAGAAGGAATGTTGGAGTCCAAGTAGTGGATCGATTTCTCAGCTATCAGAAATGCAAAAATATCATTTGATAGTGATAATATTGGTAAAAGTGTCCATAGTGTCACTTGCCTCTAATTGGAGAAAGCAGTGTGATTTAATGGCAACTAATAATCAGTCAATGTGAGTCAGTGTGGCTTTAGTACAAAGCGAAGAATTCTACTAGAAAGCAAGTTGACTCATTAAAAGTACACGCAAATTACGTATTTACCCATTGCATACGTCATAGCTCCCTTTTAGTTGCTTTTTATGGTGACACTTTCATTCTAATGTTCTTGTTATTTTCTCGCTAACTACTTCAGACAGCCCAATTATATAATTCATCCGATGACTGTGCATTTATCTCATCCATCTCTGGATTTATTTATTCTCATCACATGAGTCCAAACTGGTTTGCAGCCCGATTTGGACACATACACCTCGTAGATAATCGCCAATTGGTCGTGAGACCTGGAATCATCCCTGTATTCAATATTCGACCATTTGTCATCAGCTCCTACAACTCTACTTCAATTATAATCAAGATGCACATATTTTGTGAATCTGGAATCAAAATGGAGCTTTTCTTTGGCGTTCCGTACGGCACGGTGCAGATCTGACTCTGGCACAGAATGGATGTAAAATCCCTCTCTTCCCCTAATGCTTAGTCACTGATGCCAGTCGTGTCTGATCCCGGCCTTTGTGCAGAACTGCAACCTCCACTATATAAAGCAGAGGGTCGCCTCTGCAATGCAACCGATGGAAGGTTTGGTGTTTCTGAGGAAATGGTTCCTTGACCATAGTGAGGACCTCGTGTCGCTTCAAAATTTGACTGACCTTGTGGTCAAGGGCTACAACAAGCCGCGGTTCCAGTACAAGGTGATCACTTCTGCTCGGGTGCCCGATCCTCGAGAATTCTACTCTTCATTTCGCAAAGACGAGCACAGTCCGTTCTACTTAGTTGTCTTGGTGGGTTCTAAAGAGCAGTTCTCCCAATTGGAGACCCAGGGGTTCGGACGTACCTTCACAAGAAACGACACCACCTTGGAGGACGCCCAAAACTTCGACATTCCGTGGCAGTTCCGTGCAACCTTCTCTTTGGCTGCGAAAGATGTCGCATACCGAGAGGTTGCAGACGACTTCGTGTTTGATGAGTCTTGGCTCTCTCGGGCGTTGGCCACGATGGCTTTCAAGGTATTGCCGGAAGAAAAGAGCCCTACCGCCGAATTGACGGCATTCACGTCGTTTGTCCGGGGCTTGGGACCCGAGTTCCTTGATTGGGTTGTGAGATCAGTTGCGGCACCCTTGATGAACACTCTCCTGGTCAAAATCATGGTTGATTGCTTCCAGGAACATGATTTGGTTCCTTTCTACACAGACAGGTGTGGCTACACCGTCATAGAGGGCTCACAGAAATTCATTTCTGTCGAGGGAACCAACTGGGACAACCCTACTCCAATTTGCATAGCACGTAGTTTTACAGTGGTGTATTTATATAAGGACTACGTCCTCAAGAATTAATGACTTTCTTTACACTTAGCATTACCGTAGTATATATATTAGGTCAAGAAGTGTGGATTTCTTTAGAGCATATATTCTATACTTGCTTTCAATTTGGCTGATTCGGCCAAAAGACTGTTTCAATAATTGCAGAGCATAGTTTACATTATTTTCATTAAGGACTTATTGTCCCACCAGGTCGTGACATTCCTATTTGCAGAACACGTAGTCTACACTTTTTTATATAAGGACCGTTTTCCTCATGAAGTCACAACTTACTCACGGATAGTCATTTGGTGTAGTGGTTAGACTCCAACCATTGCAAAAGAGCAGCGGAGTCGCGGTCGGCCCAGGTGATTCTGGCGCTGACAACATCAAGGGCTTGGGCAAGGGCCTGGTCGTAACCCTTGGTGTCTCTGGACTCAAAGAACTTCACAATATCCGCCTTCTTTTCCGTGGAAATGTAGCTAGCAATACTGACCTTGACCAAGGTACTGAAGATACTGGAGCCAACAGAGAATCTGGGCTCGATGTTGTCAATGTTGGTCAGGAACCAGGTCCAGAGCTTCTCGATACCGGTCTTGTGAGAGGTCAATCCAATGAGTGGCTTGTAAATGTCTTGTTGCTTGACGACGGACGAATCCTTCAAGAGGTCAAGCACCTCATCAATGACAGCTGGGTCTCTGAAGCTACCCAAAGTGCTCAAGACGGTAGAGGCTTCATCCACACTTTCGGTCTTCTTGTACAAGTCCAAGAATTGCTCAAGAACCTTCTTGTCACCGGTCTTGGCAACAGTGCTGAAAATGGCAGATCTCAAACTTGGGTTGAAAGCATCAGCGTTACCACCAACATAAGCCTTGAAGGCAGAGTGAGCGTATTCGGTGGCTTCCTTGTGGCCGTTACCAACAGCAGCACTGAACAAAGCAACCTTCAATTTTTGTTCATCGAAAGAGTCCTTTTCAGAAATTTCCCAGCCGCTTTGCTTGAGGCTGTTGCTAATCAAGTCAAGAACAAACACCTTCAAGGATTCGGTAATAGATTCGTCAGCAAAGATAAAGGTCTTCTTGATCGAAACAATGGTAGAGATGATTTGGTCCCAGACGACGTGATTCTCCTCATTGCTCCAGGACTTGACCAAGCCCAAGACACTGGTAGTTTCGATGTAACCTGCGGCAGCCAAGGCACTGGCGTCAGCAACCAAGCCGACACGGTCTTCAACGGTCAACTTTCCGTCAAGACCAGCTTGACCCAACTTAGCCCAACGTTGAGGTTCGTAAGCAGTACGGTAGATTCCGAATTGGTCAGCATTGATCTTGAAGAAGTCATCCTTGAAAGATGCATCGATGGACTTAGATCTGGAGTCCAAAGTAATGTCTTCGACACCACTAGAAGTCTTCAAAGCTAAAAAGATTGGGTAAATGGTTTGATCTTCCTCTGGCTTGACATCGGCAGTACTCAAGAAACGGTTCTGGGTAACATTAATCTTACCGTCCTTTTCCTCTACCTTAATGATTGGGTAACCAATCTTCTTGGTCCAAATGTCCATAACCTGGATGACATCCTTGCCACTGGCCTCGGCCAAGGAGGCCCACAAGTCACCGGTTTGAGTGTTTCCCCACTTGTGCTTCTTCAAGTAGTTGGAGACACCCTTGATGAAGATGTCCTCACCCAACCACTTCGAAAGCATCTTCAAGATAGAAGAACCCTTGGCGTAGGAAATGGCATCGAAAATTTGGTTAATTTCCTCGGCTCTCTTCACTGGAACCTCAACTGGGTGAGAAGATCTCAAACAGTCGAGAGCAAGAGATTGTTGCAAAGAGTCAGCGACGTATGACTCCCAAACCTTCCAGTCTGGGTACAAGGAGTCGATGGCATACCAGGACATCCAGGTGGCGAAACCTTCGTTCAACCACAATCCGTCCCAGAAGTCCATGGTGACCAAGTTACCGAACCATTGATGGGCCAATTCGTGGGCCACGACTTCGGTGACTCTCAACTTGACGTTGACATCAGCTCTCTTTTCGTCGATCAACAAGTCGACGTTTCTGTAGGTGATCAAACCGAAGTTTTCCATGGCACCAGCGGAGAAATCGTGGATGGCCACCATGTCACACTTGGGCAATGGGTATGGAATGTCGAATTTTTTGTCGAAGAAGGCCAAACACTTGGCTGCAACATTGGCAGAATATTGTCCCATCTTGCTCATTCCTGGGGTGGCCCACACCTTGATTGGCACTCTGTAGTCGATTTGGCTGTCCACACACTCCAAGTCACCCACAATGAAGGCCACGAGGTAGGTGGACATGAGAGGAGACTTGTTGAATTCGACCTTCTTTCTGTCATTGGGCAACAAGGTGGTCTCCTTTTCGTCCATGTTGGACAAACACACCAAGTCCTTGTGGGCAAGAAGCGAGATGGTGAAGGTGGCCTTGGCGGCTGGCTCGTCGTAAGATGGGAAGGCTCTACGACAGTCGGTAGGCTCCATTTGGGTGGTGGCAATGTACTTCTTCTTGCCGTCCTCCTCGTAGGATGAACGGTAGAAGCCGGCCATCTGGTCGTTCAAGATACCCTTGAACTTGATGTGCAACTTAGCTTCAGAGCCGGCAGTCAAGTGGTCTGGAAGCTTGAAGGTGACGGTCTGGGCGTGCTCGTCGAAGTCAATGCTGGACACTGGCACGTCATTGAGCTTGGCCTCGGAGATGGTGATTTCCAACGAGTTCAAGGTTATGAAGTCTGTTCTTTCGTTGACTTGGAAGGTGATGGTTTCCTCACCGTCGAAGGTAAAGGCCTCGAGATCTGGGTCGAGGGTCACGTCATAGTGGAGAGGCTTGACGTTGGTGGGCAAGACCTCTCTGTCGGTGGTAGCTTGGGAAGAACACATTTTCAGAGGAATAACTAGAAGACTGTTCTGCTGGAGTAAAAAATGGCGGGATCCCAACTATTTAAAGCCGGAGCCACATACTCCCGCGGGGAAGCTGGCAGCTGGTAGTTGCAGGCACAATTCGAAGCCCGCTAGTAAAATTACGCAGGTGGAAGATGCGACTAGAGGGTGCAGGGGTCCATGGAACAAAGGAGGGGAGCCGTTAGTAGTGAAAAATAGGGTCCGTGTGTAGTCCGAGTGGGGTCCAGGTCGAGTTGTAGAACCAAGAGCGCCAGTACCAGCAGCGACATTGGGAGAGGTGAAGGGACCCAACACTGGCGGAATATTTGGCCATGGAATGACGTGGAACTCTCACGCTGGGCCGTATGGCACGACGCCCACCTGGAGTCCGAGCCTTGAGAGCGCGCGGCAGTTTTTGCCATGGCAGTAGCGAGCGAGTGGCAAAAAGGCTGAAGGAGAGGAAGGAGATAGACACGAAGGAGGAGGGCTATTGGTGACTTCGTCGTGGTCCTTGGCCGTTATTGATAAAAGGTCATTGATTGGCTGGAATGGATTGGGTCAGTGGCTCTGGAAAACGGTGTTTTGAGGGTCTGGGGACTGGGCGTTTGCAACAGTACCACCAGCTTGTAACTTGCCCGATAGTAGGTTAAAACGACTTCTGATTGGTCCAGTATGATCACGTGTGATAGTGGGGATGTTCTAGTTGGAAAATAGTGCACAAATGCAGCTCAATAGGGCGCAATGGCGACCATACTCTTCTGGCAAAGTGGTAAGAAGGAAAACAACTGCGAATTCGCAACCAACAGTTTTGGACCTAAATTTGGTGAATGGGTGCGAATACAATAAGGAGATAGGTGGGGATATTTAGGCTGGGTGTGTATGTGTTACGGAGTAGATAGGAATTCTAGTAGTGTTTGATTCATTGGGTGCTGATACCGTAGTGATTTGGGCAGTTTCGGTAAATTTTGGGTATTTAGACCAATGTTCTAGTCTTCTATTGTTGGCTCTAACAATCGACAAGCTGGGTAGATTTCAGGTTAAATATTAGAACGTGGATGGGTAAATGAGGGCATTGTGCTACTATTGCGATAGACGTACACAAGGATGACAGATTTACTTATGGTCAATTTTCGAATGCAGCACAATTAAGAATCTACATGGGATTCTGGTATTTTATCGGATGTAAATGCATTCTGAAACTACAAGGTCTGGAGGCTGATTAGAAGAGAATGGTGGTATATTATTTATGAAGTGAGCTTCGATATTCTATCACCTTCATCATAATGGTGAGCACTGAAATGAGCCATGGTACATTAACAGAATAATCTTTTTGAAAGAGAATAATCAATCTCTATAGCTAGAATGGTATCTGCAACCTTGAAATTACTTACATTGCCGGAGTTCAAGCTTATGTTAATCACACTTATTTTAGTATTACTATATAGAATTTGTATCATAAGAAGTATACACTTTTTGGTTTAAGAATCACTGGCCTTATTTCCTTGCTATACTCAAGAGAGTTTGTTTTTGCCATTGAGTTCACTAGCCATGGACAATTGGCCTATCCTGTACGTTGGATAATGTGGACTCCACTGTCGGTTTCGACAATGTCGCTAATTTCACCCACGTTCAAGGCATAGACCGCCTCTTCAAAACTGGGCTGCATCTGGCCACGGCCAAAGTATCCCAAGTCTCCACCTTGAGCGTGGGACGAGCAGTCACTCTCAGTACGGGCAAGTTCGCTCAATTTGATCTCTCCGTTCACAATACGGGCATGGTGCTTCTTCAAGATCTGAATGGCTTCGTCACGAGAAGTGGTGATTCCGTCAGGAGATTTCCACGATCTGGGCTTTCTAGATTGGACATTCTTAATAAGCAAGTGGGAGGCGCTGACTTTGCCGTCGTCACGGACCACAGGCTTGTTGTTGTTGGCCCTGAACCTACGAATGTAATCAGTCAACTTCTGCTCGTCGGTGCCAAAAGGAGGTTCCCAAGATGATTCTTTGGTGGCCTGGTTCAAGAAGTACTCACGGCCGTGAGTTTTGGACACTCTGACTGCCCATCCGGGAGGTAAACCTGTAGAAATGGAAGAAGACATTTGTTGGTAAAGAAGAGTCATAGTATAAGTTATGTATAAGTGGTCACGTGACACGTCACGTGATAATATACTACAACTTATTGCAGCTGGAGCAGCAACTGGGTAGCATATCAGTTGAAAAGAATGATTCTCTCTGTTCTAATCTCGTTCCGGTGAAGATTTAGACTTGGTCTGAAATTTTTCCAATTTTATCTTAATATCTACAATTTTTGAAAAACATGAAAACAAGGTTTCCAATGTTTCAAACCAAGTATTTATAATAGTGTAAAAAATAATCTTACTTCAATCGATATCTGATTGTTTCAAGTATCGTTGGAACTCTAACCAAGTTTAGTTTACATTCTCTGTTCCTACATTTTTATTGACACCTTTCTCTTCTCTCTTGCGTCGCTATTCAATAAGTCGTGCACTTTTCCATATCTACACAACTCATCTCTAGACCATTGCAATGCATTGGAATCACACCGTGGGCCTAGGTGTCGATATAATACGAACTACTCGTATCCAGCGACTCCTTCAACGAGAAGAACCGTTTTCTTCTCGTTTTCTTAAAAGAATTCTCCATCCTAAAGAGCAAACAGTCTTTTCACAAGTCTCTTCTTCCAAGAAAGTCAACTACATTGCAGGCGTATGGGCATCTAAGGAGGCACTCTTCAAGACCTTGGATCCACAAGACCAGAAAGCTTTTCAATTCAACAAATGGTATCGGTACTACGATAGTAATGGCAAGCCTTTCATCAGCAGTGAGAGCTATCCCAATAAAGACGAACAGTTTCTACTCAGTGTATCACACGACGGCGACGTGTTGATCGCCAATGTTTTAAGACAGAAAAGTTTAGTATTAAAAACCTCCTAGTATTCTATTTCTACAGTTTTACTCCCATTCGACAGTGGCAGGAGGCTTGGAGGTGATGTCGTAAGTCACTCTGGCGACACCATCGACCTCGTTGACGATTCTGGAGGCGACCTTCTTCAAGAACTTGGCCTCGAAAATGTACCAGTCGGCAGTCATGAAGTCCACGGTCTCAATGGCTCTCAAAGCAATGACCTGTTCGTAAGTTCTTTGGTCTCCCATGACACCAACCGACTTGACGGGCAACAAAGCAGCGAAGGCCTGGGAGATCTCCTTGTACAAGCCGTGGGCCTTGATTTCCTCAATGAAAATGCTGTCAGCCTCTCTGGCAATCTTAAGCTGTGCTCTGGTGACCTCTCCCAACACTCTGATGGCCAAACCTGGTCCTGGGAAGGGGTGTCTCCAGACCAAATCGTGGGGAACACCCATCAATTCACCCAAGTGTCTGACTTCATCCTTGAACAATTCTCTCAAGGGCTCGATCAACTTCAACTTCATGTTTTCCAACAATCCACCGACGTTGTGGTGAGTCTTGATGGTTTGAGATGGACCCTTGAAGGAGATGGACTCAATCACATCTGGGTACAAAGTACCTTGCAACAAGAACTCGATTTCTTGGCCAGAAGCAGGCTTGATCTTAGCAGCCTCCTCCTCGAACACGTGGATGAAAGTGTTACCAATGATCTTTCTCTTCTTCTCTGGGTCAGTGACACCCTCCAATCTGCCCAAGAACAAGTCGGTAGCATCGACGACAGTCAAGTTAATACCCAAACCCTCAGTCAAAGTCTTGTAGACGTTTTCGGTCTCGTTCTTTCTCATGAGACCGTTGTCGACGTAGATGGCGTGGAATCTCTTGCCAATAGCCTCGTGCAAGAGCTTAGCACCGATGGTAGAGTCAACACCACCGGAAACGGCACCAATGACCTCCGCAGTAGGACCGACCAATTGTCTGATTCTGGCGATCTCAGTGTCGATGAAGTTTTCCATGCTCCAGTTGGTCTTGGCCTGACAGATGTCAACAGCAAAGTTCTTCAAGATGATCTTACCTTGGGCGGTGTGTGTGACTTCTGGGTGGAACTGGATACCGTAGATGAGGTCCTTTTCGTGGGAAATGGCAGCGAAAGGAGAGTTGGTGGAGGTGGCCACGGCCTTGAAGCCGGTTGGCAAAGCGTGCAACTTGTCGTGGTGGGACATCCAGACTTGAGTGTGGTCGACATCCTTGAACAATGGACAAGCCTTGTCCTCGACGTCCAAGGTGGCAGGACCGTACTCACGCTTCTCTCCACGGGCAACACCCTTACCATTGATCCAGGCCAACTCTTGCATACCGTAACAGATACCCAAGATTGGCACGTTCAACTTGAAGATGTCGTGGTCGACGTGAGGAGCGTCCTCAGCGTAGACAGAGTAAGGGCCTCCAGACAAGATGATACCCTTGGGAGTCCACGACAACTCGGAAATCTTCTGGGTGCATGGCAACATCTCAGCGTAGACATTGAACTCTCTCAATCTTCTGGTGATCAAGTGGGAGTATTGGGATCCAAAGTCCAAGACAAGGATGGTGTCGAAGGACTTGGACACCTCAATGGGAACTTCGGTAGTGGAGGTGGAGGACATTTCGAGGAGCTGCGATTGGTATTGCCGACTCTTTGGTTGATGGGGATTCCAGGAGTTTTTATGTTTTTTGCTCATCGCGGCGACATCCGAGGGGAGCGCCCTCGGATGTTGCAGTACAGCATCCCATCGGTTTGTTTAAACGGCTGAAATGCATGGCCAGAAGGCGTAAGCGAGCACCGGGAGAAACAAGTGACTGAGTACGGCCTTATGCAAGGCCCTGGTTGGCCAAAAGGCGATGTAGAGGGTCCTTTTGGAGGTTCCCTTTGCCAAACGTCTGCTCATGCTTTCCTGGCTTCTCCACGTGATTTGACTCTGACTGGCCAATTTTTCACTGAATTAATGGAACAATTCCCCGCGGAGGTGTACAATAAGTTCCGTGTCTCGCACGCTGGGCCCAGGCCACGAATGATAAGAACCGGAGCTCCTCGGACTGTGTCACGTGACACACAGTATAAGCACACAGACCCGGCTCTGTGACTGCAAAATGAGATCCCTTCCTCCACCCCGTATCACCCGGCGCCGCCACTGGCGCCGGGTCCGAAACGCCCTCCATGGGTTCGTCAAACAAGGTTACTTTTCCGACCCTGGCGCGTTTATGCTCTGCCAACGAAGTCGACCCAACGTGTGCATGATCAGAAAGTCCCGTTTCAGCAGCAGGTTCCGCAAGGAGAACTTCACCGACGGGTTTGGTTTCAGTAACGGGGCGGCCAACTGGGGTATAAGGGCTGCCGGTGCTGTTGGAAAAATGGCGACGGCAGTGCCATTTCTTCGGATTCGACCCCTGTATAGGACGTCCAAAGTCAATTTGAGTGTACGGTTGTAACGGGAGATTCCGTTCAATGGAGAAGATGTTGGAGCTGTTGCATTGATCCGCCTCCAAAATGATGCTTGCATTGTTGTTTTGATATCAGCTGTTCTGGTCTAAGGCGCAAACACGGTCTTGTTATCTAAATCTTAAGATAAGGGACTTTTGCAACGAGATAGCTAGTATCACCAATGTATGGATTCAAAGCAGTATCAACAATGTAGCCATGCCAGAGGTTGTTGCAGATTAATGATATCGAATGATTAGAGTCAATTGTACTAGATTAAGACAACAGATGAAAGCAGTCAATAGGCGCTTATTGCTAAATGAATCATGGAGATAATTTGGAAGACAATCATTTCAACTGCCACTGATTTGGATTCATACCATATTCAGAGCTGATTGAGCCTTATTGTTCATGGCGAAGTAATGGCAACTATTCTGGAATTCACGTGTTGTTTCTGTTGATTTGCTCAAAAGACAAATAGACACAAGTTATTCATTTCGCATTGGCTGCAATTGCAACACTTACTCATTTCTTATGACTTGGATAAAGTGAGGTGAATCTAGATAAACAAATACAATATGAGAAGTATTGTATCATTGATTTGAATAGAGAATGTATGTATTGATTTAGTTCGGTGTGCTGCTAGTTTGTGATTTGTCTTGTATTGCAGAAATGGGTTGGCGCAAAAAACATCGACAAAAAGGACCAAAAGTACCAAATGCCTCAAAGGATTCGGATAACTTAAAGACAATCGAAACCAAATAACTGATATCTACTTGGATTGACATCTACTACACCTATAGTCTCAAACTGGAACATATACAATTAGCAATTTCCTCGACACTTGCACTGCTCAAAACTTGCATTGGGAAAGTGCTACCTGAAGTGACTTCACCAATGCTCCTGTCATCAAATACAAATCAATGTCACACATACACCCACAACATTCTGACCATATTCCTCCCTTTTTGTCTCCATGTTCCCCTTTTGCAACCCATCTAGAGGTAGACGTTATTATAACCAGGTTGTCACGTGAGCGACGATGAGTTGAAAAAATCTACCTCATCTCTTGTTCCAATATCCATCACCATGTCTGAAGATAAGACCCAGATAAAGATCAACTTCTTCACCAAGGAAGATGACGAGTCCATAAAAGTCTCGGACGCACCTCTCTACGTGCCAGTGTCCTTGAAAAGATACGGTTTGTCTGAGGTTGTCAACCATTTGTTAGGTAACAATAACGAAAATGAAGACTCGAAGCCCATTCCTTTCGATTTTCTTATAGACGGAGCCTTGGTTAGAAGCTCGCTTCAAGACTACTTGACCAAAAATGGTTTGTCCAACGAAGCATACCTCAGTTTGGAATATACCAGAGCTGTTTTACCTCCATCATTTTTGGCATCTTTCAACAATGAAGACTGGATCTCCAGCTTAGCATCGATTAACCGTACCTCCAAGGCTGCAACCACCTCCAACGTCAACTTATCTGCTGCCAAGATCTTGTCTGGAAGTTACGATGGCATTGTCAGAACCTACAACATGTCAGGTGCTGTTGAAAAACAATTCGTTGGCCATTCTGGACCCATCAGAGCCGTGCAATGGGTCTCCCCAACTAGAATCGTTTCTGCTGGTAATGATAGACAAGTTAGATTATGGAAGGCTTCCAATGGAGATGCCATTGACGAAGATGATGAAGAAGAACCGGAAGATGGTAAGACCTTGGCCATTCTCGAGGCCCACAAGGCCCCCGTGATTTCCTTGGACGTTGAGCAAACCACCAACAGAATTTTGTCCGCCTCTTACGATCACACTATTGGATTTTGGTCCACTAATTACAAGGAAATGACCAGCATACAACCATTGGAATACGACTCCAACGTGGTTTCCACATCTTCCAAGAAGAGAAGAAAGATGGCATTGCAGGACGCTTCGATCAGACGTCGTTCCCCATTGGCCATCATGGAAAGTCACACACAACCCGTTGAGGGCGTGATATTCGACCACAACGATTCCACTGTTGGTTATTCTGTTTCCCAAGATCACACCATCAAGACTTGGGATTTGGTCACATCTCGTTGCATTGATACTAGAACCACTGGATACTCGTTGTTGAGCGTTTTGCAAATGCCAACCAAGAACTTGTTGGTTTCGGGATCCTCTGCTCGTCACATTAATCTTCACGACCCTAGAGCCAATGTTGGAACTGAACAAACCAGTGCCAAGTTGGTTGGCCACACCAACTTTGTGGTTGGACTTTCTGCCTCTCCATCCAACGAAAACATGTTTGCATCCGCTTCCCATGACGGAACTGTTAAGGTGTGGGACGTGAGAGCAGACAAGTCTCTTTACACAATCACCAGACAACAAGATGTTGAAAAGGGCAGAGACAAGGTGTTCGATGTCTGCTGGGACAAAGAAGTTGGTATCATCAGTGGAGGTGAGGACAAGAAGATCCAAATCAACAAGAATGTGAACTAGTCATGTATAATAATACTCATAGATACGACAAAGTGTAGAGCAAGGGGAGATTGTTGAATATAAAGATTATAATATCAATGCGTGATATTTAATGAAGTGGATAAGCACAATGTTAGAATAGACATATTTTGGAGAGTTGAAGAGAATAATCGTTGACTAAATCTGGGAATTGAATTAAAGGAAAAATAGTACCAATGGAAAATAGTCAAATAAGTGGATTAATTTAATTACTAAAATTATTCAATATAACCAGTGAATACCCATTAATAATTAATTTAACTACTGTAATTATTCAATATAACCAGTGAATCAAAACCTACTAATAACTAATTTAACTACTTCCATTATTCAATTATTCAATATAAGCGGTGAATCAATACCCACTAATAATTATTATAATTACTGCAATTCCTCAATATATCCAGTAAAGCAATACCCACTAATTTAATTATAATTATCCCATTGATGGATATTCTACATCTGGTCTCTATTCGTCTTTTCTATCATATGCATATGTACAAGTTATATCGCCTTTGGAACCATTATGGACATAAATTCTTAATCACTCTCGATGGTCTCAATAATTTCTTGACTCTCATCACCTCTTCGAAGTCCACATGCTCAAGCCGTAGTAGCCTTGCCACATGCTCTCCTTATCAGTCACGTATCCCACCAAGCCGTTTTCGGTATATGGGTTCTTGTCGTTGACGGTTTCAATGGCAGTCAAGTCTTTCCAGCCCAAGGCCTTTCTCACATGTTTCAACTCTTGAGAATTCAATTCCACTTGGGCTGCACTGCCGTACTTGAGAGGACCCACGTTAATCCAGTATCCGTTCTTGATCTTGTTGGTACGTGAAGGGCTGGTGAGACTCTGGATCTTGTCAAGGTAGTCCATCAAGTTTTCGGCTGTGTCGATGAAGAACGCCGTCACCACCACCACGTTATCCCAGTTGGTGGATCCAGGAACCTCGAAGTAGCGGAAGTCGTCGAGATGGGTGAACAAGTTGGCTGGTTTGGGTCTGGAAGGTTCAAAGGTGGTGGACCTGAACTGGGACTCGGTGGAGTAGAAGTTGGAGCACGAGTGCATGTTGGGGAAGATCTCGAAGGTGGATGCTTTTGGTGTATTGACATCATTGGAGACATTTGCATCTTTGGAGACATTTCCCTCCTTTGATTTATCCTTTGATTTCTCATTTGATTTCTTATTTGCAACATTATTGATTTTCTCCTTTGCAACATTCGCATCGTTCTTGTTGTTTGCCTCTTTCTTTCCATTCTTATTATTTGCAACATCCTTCACATCTTTGTTTCCTTCCTTCTTCTCTTTCTTCTCTTCCTTCTCAGTTTCATTCTCATACACGAACTCGTTGCACAAGTGCATCAAGCCTGAATACTCAACAGCGTGAACTGCACCACAGCCCATTTCAGCTACGGCGTGGGCCACCTTCCCAAGTCCAGATCCCGGCACAATCACACAGGTCCGTGCCCTCTGTGCCGGCGGCACCACCAGGTCCAAGGACTTGGCGATATAGTCCAACATGGGACGTGTTTCCACGTCGCCCTGGGCACTCCAGTCACGAACATAGTGGCTCAATGCCTCGATCACGCGGTAGTTGGAGGTGGAAGTCTGGTTGGAGGCCAGGCGGGCCTTCAAGAGATCGAAGTCGTGGAACGAGAGGCCGTAGCGGGCCACGCCGTGGTCCGCCACGGCACTCAAGAGGCGCTGGTTGGCATTGACCGCCTGGTCCATGCGCTTGAGCTTGGCCAAGTACCCGGCGTCCTCGGCAAGCTTCTGCTGGCGCCAGCTCATCAAGCGGAACAAGCGGCGACGGCGCTCGTTGGTGGTGCGGGCGTTCTCCAGGTACTTGTGGAGCAGGCGGATGGCCAAGAGCAACTCGACCTGGGCCGTCTCCGCCAACAGCACGAAGCGGTGGTAGCCGGCGCCGTTGGCCAGCGGAAGCAGGTCGTGGTTGGCGCGAGCACCGGTCCACAGGTCAAGCCAGCGGGACGCCTTGGGGATGAGCCGGCGGAAGTGCTGGGTGCGGGACGCCATGTTGGAGCCTAGGAAAACCACCATCAACAACGGCACTCCGGAGTTGGGGAGAAGAATCGATAACGCGACGTAGGCCACGGCACACAAGAGGGAGCCCACCACGAGGATCTGAGAGTCGGCCACGCGAGGGAGGGATCGGGCCATGTGGAGGAGAGACACAGTGGATGGAGTGGGGGAGAGTGGTGGAGGTGTGGGGCAATAGAGTGGGGGTATATTTGGTGGGATATGGGAGGTGCAGAAGGTGTGGTGGAGGTGGAGTTGGAGCAGCAGTGGAAAGGACGGTGAGAGGAGATTTGGGCTGGGCTTACATTGTCCGGCAGATCTGGAACTGGAGCCAGTGATGGCGCGACCAAAGATCCACCACGAGAAAATTAGAGTGCAGATCAGAGCGAAGAGCGGGCACGAAATGATGCAATGGAGGATGCGAATAGATGGAATGAATGGATGGAGTCAATGGTTGGGGTTTAATAACAGGGAATTTCCGGGATCCTGGTTTGCACTATATTCTGCTTTTACAGCTCACTATACTTCAATTCATGGTCACCGTGGCTTTTCTCGCTAATCTCACTATGAGGGTTATTCTAACCATTCCACCGCGTCACTGTTTTAGGGGTATCGATAAACTCGATAGTCTCACCTCTGTCACTATCATGCTCTCTCTAAGTCTCGTTATCAACTATATCCTCTCCAGGATCCGGTAGTCAATATCTATTGCTGATAATATCATACTAGCATATTAATCGCTAGTCTCTATTTCCACCATGTCTCAATTTACAGGCACTTCTAAATTCTACCCATTTCTAGTCTGAATTCTCACTGGTTCTTACTCTCTGTATTCTCTCAATTTCTTACTCTGAATTCTACCTAATTCTACTCTGAATTCTCATAATTTCTTACTCTCTGTATACCCTCAATTGACCTCCAATTTCTCCATTTTCTCAAGTCTCCGTCTATTTAACTCTATAATTGTGCAGTTCTCACTTTACCACAAATCTCTAGCTATTTTCACACCTTACTTATTTTTGCCTGTCAATTCTCCCCATTACTTCGTCCTAAAAATACTGAAATTAATTGTTCCCACCAGGTCGAGTCTCTCTTTAACTCACTCTATGCCCCTATCTTCATTTATCATTATTACTTCCCCTCCCCTTTCTTCATCATTCAACTCCTTTCTCATATTCCTTCCCCTTTCTCACTTTCACACACTCGCTAACTTTACGCACTACTGTCATTGTAACTAACACTTTAGGCCACCATCTCAAACGTCTCTTCATTCCACACCATAAAAGGCGCCTTTTCCCACTTAACAAGTGTCATCCATACAAGCGGATTATAGCTTTACGATATTGCCCCTTTTTACTTTCAAAGCTGCTCTCTTGGTTTAGTTCACTGGGGTTATTTCATCTCAATCTACCATCTCAATCTACTCGATTTCCATCTCAATCTACTCCATTTCCATCCACTGATCCTTTCACTCTTATCACAACTCTTCATTAACATGAGCTACTCCTACGACGACGTCACTCCTGTCGAAATAACTCTCGAAGAACCGCAATTGTGCCAGATTCTCTACGATGACGAATACAAGAAAGTCATGGGCCTCCTCCTTGCACTTATGGCGCAAAAAGAATACTCCGAAAGAGCCCTCTATCTTACCGAGGTGGGTCTTGACCTCTTGGCCTCCCATTACACAATCTGGGTCTACCGGTTCGATATTTTGACCCACTTGAACCACAGCTTGGTGGCCGAATTGGACTGGTGTGAACAGATCGCCCTTGAAAACGAAAAGAACTACCAGATATGGAACTACAGACAGTTGGTCATCGAGAAGATCTTGGAGGACTCCTCGGCATCCTTTGACCCCCATCGTGAAGGGCCCCTCATCAATGCCATGTTGGAGGAAGACGTGAAAAATCACCATGTCTGGTCATATAGAAAGTGGCTTGTGGAGAAATTCGACCTCTTCGAGGATCCCAAGGAGTTGGAGTTTGTGGATTCGTGTCTTATTTTGGATTTACGTAACAATTCCGCCTGGAGCCACCGTTTTTTCCTTAAGTTTGGAAAGAATTCACCCTCCGACGAGGAGCTCACCACAGAAATCGACTACATTAAAATATTGATTGAAAAGTCCCCGCAAAACCCTTCGGCATGGAATTACTTGATTGGAATGTATCGCAAGGTCTCCAGGTCATTTTCCGAATTGCAGAGTTTCTGTGAAAAATTGGCAGACTACTCCAATGAAAACGTCAAAAGCTCACATGCCTTGGAGCTTCTTGCCAAAATCTACAGCGAGAAGCACAATCAGGCCGAATCCATCAAGATCTACGACCTTCTTGGGGACAGATACGATCCAATCAGAAAGAATTTCTGGAATTACGAAAAGGCCAAACTCGCTGTATAGAGGTAATGAAACTGAATATGCATGATGTAGACAATAGAAAATGGGAGCATTGAATGAAATCAGTTTACCTGTGAATGTACCAAGCCGGATTGCAGTCGATACAAAAAAGATGGTCCCTAGCGGGATCGAACCGCTGATCTTGGCGTTATTAGCACCACGCCTTAACCAACTGGGCCAAGGGACCATTTCTTGATTGCAACCGACGCAATTTGCACTCAAACCAAATAATAGAACAATTCAGAAATCGACCCACTATTTGCCTACAATCGGACCAACCACACCTTGGACCAAGTATCGACTTCGGTAGTAGCCGCACATTGCATTCTAAAAAATTTGCCAGAACTAGGTGCTGCAGCCATATTTTCTTTCTAGAAACCAACTAGTTTAGAGGAGTTTAAATCACCCAACAAAATATTGGATCACCTCATTCGTAGTGTATTCTAGCAGTGTACGTCCGCCGCATGTATCTTCTGAAACATCTACTTCCAAATTCAGACAGAGAGGATTCCATTTCTAGAAGCCACGGGGTGCAGCGTGTGGGCTCGTATTCAGGCACCAGGAGCCCCTAGGACCCTTAAATTTGCCAATATCACAACACCCCCGGTTCAGATCGTAGGCTGTTCTTGCCGTAGATATGGAATTGGATCGGTTTAAGGAACGGGGTCTCTAATTATGTGGGCAGCCCACACAAGCCACTGGCCGCTATATGGGCTCATATTTGGGGAGGTATGGGGAGGAATGGCCCATACAGGCCAAGGCGGGACGGACTAGACTTGCAGGGATGGTTTCGTTGCCACTGGCGTCGTCCTCCAGTGTAGTCTGCCCTGCTTATAATTCGGCATTTGAATGCAGCTGTCAACGCATGCACCCCAAACACCACATTGCATGAATAAAATAAACCCAGGCCAAAGAACCCTGAGTTGCTTGTTGGCTGCGGAGATCTGCCAGTCTACGATCAAGGCCCAGTGCTCCGTGCCAGCATTCATGCTCCCATATCCCACGCCATACTCTTTGTGGGGCTCTACACAAGACTACCTTGGTCTGGACCTCAACATACCGCATAGGACGCCACCAAGTGTGCCAATTGTGTGGCCATTAGTGCTTTTTGCCCCAAAACAGACGTGGTGCAACAGTCCTAGAATGTCATGCGGATAATTGAGGTGGGGTCTCACAATAAGGGGGTGAAATGGGTTCATGGAGACATGGTACATTGATAGTAGCAGCGCAGCAGACGGAATTCCCAGTACATGCTGAAGCCGTTGTTTGCCGACATCTGCTTGTGCCATGTCTGCAGAACGGTGTTGGTGTTAGGGCCAAATGGGGCATGGAATCAAACAGGCTCCATTCTGCTATTCTTCCAAACAATAGGCGATGACATCGTCTAGACCGCTTCCCAAAAGAGGAGCATTGTTCCTTTGAAGCTGTCTAGTGGAGATTGACAATCGAGTGGAGAAAACAACAGCAATTGCGACAAGAGCAAGTAGACCACGTCAGGAATGATGGAATTTCCTGTTGATATTAGGCGCAGGGTGCAAGTGTTCCAGAGAGGTAGCTGGGGTAAATAGAGGCGTTGGGGCGTAGGACTTATATTTGGTCTAAGTCCGTGGAAATGCACCGACACCTTGGAACAACACCAGTCAATGCAGTATGTATGTTCTGGAGGGCTTTGGTGCAGTTATGGGTTAGTTTCTGGTAGTCCATAACACCAGCTGGATATCGTGAAGGCAAGCATGGAATTTCACCGCAGTATTGTATGCAAAGTGAGTACATGAAAAATTACGTAGGTACAGTATGGAGCACATACGAAGTAGCTGAATACAGAGTAACAGGGAATCTTCCATCTGAGTAATATCCTCTAGAGTCAATTGATAAGAACTTAGCGTAGTTTTTGGAATCGTACGTGAAGTATGGATCTAAAAATATTATTTTGAAGTGTATGGAAGGTAAAAATCCATGCCCTTTTCAATTTTTCAATTGAGCAAGTTAAGTCATTCCAGCATCACCTACGTACTGCCTGACCGGCAATCCTCAATAGTCAGTTGACAGAATGAATGGTCAGTTGACTCTCACAGAATAAATTATTGTCCTGAAAAGTTGAATTATAAAGAAGCGCTCATCATATGCACAAGGAACTACTCTATACCTATTTTGTCAGTATTGTTGCTTGCTCGTGACTCACTCCAGGCGTCCGTACATGTAGAAGTCTACACAACAATAACAATTGCTCGGGGCCTGCTTTTCGGCTTGATTGTAAAGATTGTACAGATTGTACAGTGTTGAAGCCAGTAACAGACAATACCTTTGAGTGTGGAATTGGTGCGCAATATTGAGTGGAATGCATGGAAGGGTCAGCAGTGTCAATTCATGAAGCATCAAGTGCTAAGTGAGGGTCAGTAAGTCTACGTGAAATGTAAATAAAGCTAAGTGAATATAAGTGGAATGTAAATAAAGTCTAAGTGAATAATAGTGAAATGTAAAAAAGTCTAAGTGAATATAAGTGAAATGTAAATAAGTCTAAATGAATGTAAGTGATAGTGTCAATTAAGAAGTGTGAATGGAGCCATAAGTGTCAATTGTCATAAGTGTCAAGTGTCTAAGTGCCAAGGGTCCAGTATCTAGGTGTAAATTGCGATAAGTGTCAATTGCATAAGTGTAAATTGTCATTAGTGTCAGATTACTTGTTCATCCTCTTGGTCAAGCTGTAGGAATCCTTCAACGAATGGTCCCTTGGCCCAGTTGGTTAAGGCGTGGTGCTAATAACGCCAAGATCAGCGGTTCGATCCCGCTAGGGACCATCTTTTTTACCCCAGGGCTCCCAACCACAGCATGTAGGGCGGTTCCAAGTTGCAGGTTCTGAAACGATAGGCGTCAAGCCTAATCGATTGTTGGAGCATCAGGGCTTGCATGCTGCATTGACCCACATAATGTCGGCATAGTTCTTTCTTGAAAACAAAGTGGATTGCTTCGAAGAAAGCAGCTCCAGGATGTGGCAAATGCCCAATGTGTCAATGTGTCAGACAGTAGACGAACAAGACAGGCAGTAGACGACCAAAACAGACAGACAGACAGACAGGAGCAAGACAGACATAGGGAGAGGTGGACGTCTGGCACGGAAATGTGGGCGGAAATCAGGGCGCAAATCTAGGCGTGGAGTCCTGACCATAATAGTGATTGTTTGGACAGAGTCGGTTTTCAGGATAAGTTTACCTATGCCTTAATCGGGGGGAAAGGCGCACTGTTCAGATACACTTGCTGCAGAGGCTGCAGAGGCTGCATAGGATGCGTAGGCTGCATGGCTGCTGCACCAACGGAGCTTGTTGCATTTGCTGCTGCACCATGCACGCAGATTACTCGCAGCAGTCCCACCACCCACGCTTTGGGCAACCCCCGAGGCTACGCCTGCCACCCACCAACCCCAATGGGGCCAATTACAGATCCACTTGGGCCGGCGGGAGGCGGCCGACTGGTGCCACCACACTGGTGGATTTCTTTGGCAATTGCTCTCCAATCGGGCACCTGGCTGCCCCTGAGTGGCCCTGTGTCCTAAGGTTAGAGCCGGCCGTCTCCTGCACGGCATTTGTCCAGGCCGGATCTAGCATTGCCTATGCAGAAACTACGAGCAGCTGCGTCGGGAGGGTGCTTCCAGTCTAGAATTCGGTGCTCGCAGCAGACCTCGCAGTGCATTACAGGCGCATTTTGCATTTTGCCCAGGGAGAAGCTGCGGTGGGGGAGAATTAAGGTTGCACTGCAGCATCTGTCATGCAGTTGCCCCCGTCAGCCGTCAGTCACTACAACAGGCATGGAATGGTGGACAGACCACATAGGGGCGAAAGCTGGGGTAGTGGGTCCAAACGCAATTGCGGGACCTGAGTGGTCCTGGTCGCTCGATTCAGCACAATGCCCCAGCCAGAAACAGAAACGGGCCTGTGGCTTGGGACATAGCTCTGCCTGGCTGTGGCTAGAGCCAATGCAGGAGAGCCAATGCCGTTACCTGGCAAAGAGGCTTGGCGGCGGATATCGGAAGGGGCAGGGCTTCCGGATATTGTGCAGCGGGGCACGACTGCACCATGCCGACCCCTCGCTAGAGCCTGTGTGGACCCACCTGCTCGTAGTAGTGGCGGGCTCTGCGTATATGGTGCATGCTGAGTGTGTGCATGGTGCTGCTCAACGCGCATGGTGCTCAGGGTAAGAAAGTCCGGAAATGGGTGGAAGAGCCCGGAAGTGTGTTGGGCTAGAAGTCAGCTGTTTGACCGAGCCGTGTGGCAATGGAAAGATAAGAGATAGAGGGATAGTGGTGGTGTGGCATAGGGGAAATGCATAGGGGGAATGGATGGACGCCTTTGGCAAAAGGCGTTTGTAAGAAGTGACGGTGGTTTCCACACCTGAAGTAGTCCGTTAGCATTGAGTCCATTGAGTCCGTTAGCATTGAGTCCATCGAGTCCAATGTCGGACACTAGTGTCTAGAGGCCAATACCGGAGCCCGGTAGTGGAGGTAGGCAGCTGGCGCACCGGGGCTCTGACCTGCCACTACCGGAGCCCGGTAGTGGAGGAACTACTCACGGGGCCGGGGGCCGGGGGCACCGGTGTAACCTGCAATCCGATCCGTTGGAGGCGTCGGTGTAACCTGTAAAGCTCCATGCGCGCTAACCTGTGAAAAATTTCCTGGTAGTGGCCCAAGCGTTCTGCTACAGTTAACAGGGCCACAGTGCCGCCTGACAACAGCTTCAAGCGACTGGGGATACAGCAAGGAGGGGCCAGGCCGGACGGAAGGCGCCGGTGGAGGTGGCGGCAACGCCCCTCCGGCAGCCGGGGGCCAGCGGGGAGATGGCGGGGTCGTGCGCGGCCCAATCCCCGACTCCTAGGGCTTAGGCGCACTTCCGGCCCGTCGTGCACCAATGCGGCTCGCTCGACATCTGCCACATAAAAAATATTGCAAATATTATTATCGGCTCCCTAAAAAATAATCTCCCAGGACAAAAAACTTCCCAAATTTTTCACAATTTATCAACAATACATTGGCCAATGCACACCTGGACCTCCCCTAAAATGTACACCTGCTTAAATAGATCTGGCAGTGACACTACCACGGTACTATCCTGCAAAATCAGATATTTCTCCACGCCATGCTTATGTAACCGTGCATCTCCCATTGCCAAATACACTTCTCTTATATATTTCCTTTTCTGCCGCCTGAAAAGGTGCTTATTCCTTTGCAACCTTTTCCTACTTTTCCAATTCCTCCGTATCCCTCTTCTTCCTGTTGTTGTCCCTCCTCCTTGATGCAATAGAACCCCCATCTCGTCCCTTCCTGCCTCCTCCTCCATCCTACACTCGCACCCTACTATGAACGACTACGGCGGCTTGGGCATTCTAGTGGAGGAAAGAGAGATGCTGCTACCGACCCCGGCGGCTCCTCCTCCTCCTTCTTCTTCCTCCTCCCCCAATCCAGACCTCCCCCTTCAACGCAACAGCATTGCCAGCGACATCAACGAGTCGCTTCTTCCGCCGCTTCCCAGCGACGAGGACGACCTCGATGGCCTGCTGCTGGTGATGGGCCACTCGCCGTTGGCCATCCACCACGGCCGTTTTCCTGGCAGCAGCGGCGACGACGCCGCCTCCAGCACGTCGTCCACCATGAACTCGTCTGCCTCGCGTGGCTCCAGAACCTCCAACGACTTGCGCTCCACCGACTTCAGCGACCTCTTCCTCGACAACCCGTCGTTCTCCAACTACGAGCTCGACTCGCCCCGCCTCGGCTTCGACGCCAAAATGCTGGACTTCCCCACGTTGTTGCCCTCCATGAACCCCAAACCCCCCAAGGACTCGTCCGCCTCCGACACCTCGCCCATCAAGCGCCTCAAGAGCCTCAAAAACGGCATACGAAAGTTGTCCCTTGGAGGAGCGTCCAACGCACCCCCCACGCCCTCGATACTGCGCCCCTCGCTCTACCCGTTGCAGACAGATTCTAGAGTCGACAACCGGTCCGACAGGAGCGACAGATACGACCCCCGAGGAGAAAGACCCGACGAGGCGGTGTTTTCCACCACCACGTCCGTCTCCACCGCCAACACCCACCGCCACAACTTATCTCACTCATCCACATCCTCCTCCTCCAGCTTCACCTCCTCCCTCAACCCACCCTTGACGCATGCTCCCATGCCCCAAATCAACTACAAGCCCACCCGCTCCAGAACCCTCTCCAACTCGGCGCTTCTCACGCCTTTAACCCCTCCCCTCAACTCGCCCATCATCACCATCTCCGAAAACTTGAACTCGTCCAAAAAGGCCTTGTCCTCCATGGAGCAGAGCTACTTCGATGCTCTCAACTCCAGGTTGGCCACCTCCATGCTGCTCAAAGAGAACGACACTACATCCTCCACAGTACACAGCGCTTCCAGTGTCAGGTCTGCTTCTGTCTCCTACGGCGCCAGAGAGCACGTTTCTTCGATCTCTGAATTGCAATCTGCCGATGACCTTGTCAAGTACTCGATTTTCCTCAAACAACAGAAGAAGTCGATTACCGAGGCCTTCGAACAGACCAAGCAGCACCTCACTGAGAGTGGATGGTGTTCAGACCACGACATGAACAACCTCCAGTTGCAGCAGGACTCGCAGTTGAGTCAGTTAGACACCAAGATCCTTCAAATCGAACTGAGATTGAATGAGGATTTTGGCATGAGTTTGATGAACAACGAACCCAGAAGGAGGGTCGATAGAATCATGGAAGAAATGCCCATCAGCCCCAGCTTGAAAATGCTTGAGAGCAGATGCTTTTCTTTCGTGGATATTTCCAACTAGTTACGACATTCGTTATGATTTTCTTCTTGCTTAATAATTTTGGGGTACATAGATTAATAAAAGGATACCGAAAGAGAGTAGATCTTGCTAGAGTAAATAGATACAAGTAGAATAGGATTACAATGCAGTGCAATGCCTTGAAAAGTTATGGTTAAACTGTTAAAGTACTCACCCTGAAAGTGCTTCACTGAATTCACCCTGAAAGTACTTCACCCTGAAAGTACTTCACTGAATTCACTCTAAAATTTCAAACTCTTCAATTTGATATTTCATTATCCCTGAAAATCCAGAAAGTCCACAGCCAGACCTGGACCAAATCCCATACCCCGTGTCACCCCAGTGCCACCACCAAGACAGCTAGGCGAATTTACGATCAGATCATGAAATCCCCAAGTTTTGGCGAAATTTCGTTTCGATTAAATGGGAACCGAATATCTAGAACATTTCCTTGAAACGAGGAAGGTCTACACGATGGCATTTTCTCCCTGGACGTGACCTTGGAAGTGGAGAAGAGACGGCTACCGTTTCCAAGTCCATTCCCCCCTTGTGAGCCATAGCCCCCAGTGTTCTCCATGTTGGGAAAAGAGAGAACATGGCTTGAACAAATGCAGAGGAAGGTGCAATGCGGAGGTTTCAGAGTCCAAAGAAACGGTTGTAATGCGGTAACTCTAAACTCGAGAAATACACGATTCTGCAGAATAATACTCGGTAGTAAGAAAAGGTCTAACCGGAGGGGTCAAGGAAACCCCAGAAGCGAATTGTTGGAAAAAGAGGAACATTGTTCAGGAGTTAGGCGGAATAATTCCGATTATAATAAATGCCCAGGTGAGAAATGAGAAGCTAGCTTCAGAACAGCCAGATCTACATACTGCGTTGATACCAAACGACACAGCACCAGACATACCTGGCATAAAAGAACACAGCCATTACCATGGAAGCAACTGCCAACCGTCCCTCCTTGTAGCCGTATAGGGCAATTGCTTCGTATGCAATTCCACTTCCTTCTGCCCCAGTACTTTGAAAATACAATTAAGGCACGCAGAGTGATGCCATATTTCATTCCTGCCTGATCCAGTTAAAGACTAGAAGGATGACATGCCAGCGTTTGGCCACTTGAAGCGTTCTCTCTACACAGAAATGCCTGTTTGGTCTGGTGGGGATATTTTTACTGTACTGTCTCTTTTCCTTTCCTTGATCTCTCATCGCAATGACGACTCTATTGTTAAAGGAAGAGGAGAGGAGCGGAGCTGGAACGCAATAATTAATCAGTTAGGAGCGGAGGAATGTGGGGCAGAAATGGGGACTCCAACGGGACCTACCAGAGGGGAGGACTTCGGTAGAGATGCAAGCGAGAATAGAAGTTTGAGACCACAAGTGTAGCGAGAGAATGGAACAAAGAAGTCCAACAATTCGTGCCCCACTGTCCTTGCAAGTGCTAGGCACGGCAATTGAAGATGGCTGGAATTCCATCTTGAATCAAGGAATGGTGCCGTGGAACATGGTCCACGATTTCCAGAATGCTTTGATTCGCTATGCACGGCATAAGGAAAGCGTTCACACGAGCCCAAGAAACGGTACATCAAGGAAAGCTTCCCACGAGCCCAAAAGACCACGGAAATGGAATGGCGGGGTCCAAGAGAAGTATGGATTTGTCTAAGAGAAGTATGGATTTTAGGGTCCAAGAGGAGTATGGATTTTAGGGTCCAAGAGAAGTATGGATTTTAGGGTCCAAAAGTAAGTGTAGACAGAGAATTTCATATATCGAAGACAACAGCGGAATAAACAGGAAAGGAAGATGTTCGATAGAAGGAAATACGACCAAAGAAGGGTCCTCAGGCAGAGAAGCCAAAATGCAAAAGCCAATGCTCTGATTAGAGGGCGTACGTTACATGAACTACCGGTCCACAGAATTCCTTGCACTTGGAACGAATCCCCATGGAGCAGCCCGATATTCGAGCACTTTATCTGGTGAAAGCACCTGTTTTGACAATTTCGAATGAAATTTAGTGAATCAAGCTGCCCGATTTTCTAAATGTAGTTCCTTGGCTGTGAGATCAGCCCAGACCAACGGGGGAAAGAACAATTCACTACAATCAGACTAGAAGAATTATTAGGCGACAGCAATTGAATCTCGCCAGGAACCAGATCAACCAACAGACCTGATCTAGTAACTAGCCAGTCTACCTGATCAAGTAATTTAATTGTTTTTACCTGATCAAATCAATTAAGATTCTAATCTAATTGCGAATGCCAAATTTAAGCCCACCCAACTCCGTGATTCTGCACAACCAAGTCCGAGCATCCCTGCAAGCAACCACTCCACCCATCCTTCATAATGCCGACAATGTGGGCATTTCCAGATTGTCCACTTGCAAGGACTGCAAATTGTTCGTACATGATGCACATTGAATAATCCACAGCAAATATTCCATCATTTTCCATTCGTATTTCCGAATGGAAACACCCAGACACACAGACAGGCAGCCAGACACACATCCGACGATTTGCACCGTACATCCTCCAAGCGATTGTTGCTATCTTGTGCACACCACCGATCCTCCCATGTCAAAAAGCACAGCCAGCCGGTCGCCAGCAAAATACCAGATACAACAGCAATTGCCACCCATGGCCGTCGCAATATTGACAGAATGGACTATCGAGGCAGTTCTGGCAAATTGGGAGATGTCCCTAACCACGACCAGACAGCAAGAAAGCCCCGGAACCTAGCACGAGCCCGGTACTGCCCGGTACGAGCTTCTCGCCTACTTCCTCCACATGCGTGCAAATCTCGTACTGAGCTCGTAGTAACTCCAGTACCGAACGACTGGCATCTAACCACGGAACAGAACTACAAACCAGACATGGGGCCATAGAATCCTATGGAACTATTCGGCCGAGTGCTCGAGACAAGACTGTGAAGAGCAGGAAGGTAGGACGATTTTTCAAATTTCACCGTCACACGATACGAGATTTTACGTTATTTCGACCAGGTGGTGGAAGGTGGTATAGGGGAGGGAGTTGGGTGGTGGGGCGGAAGCGGAAAAGGGGCGGAATGAAGGCGGAATGCCATGGTGCTGGAGCACATAGGTCCAGGATGGAGGCAGGGTGGGGGCATCGAGGAAGCGGACTGAAAGTTACGCGGGCCGGTCTAACCTGCAAAAAAGTATACAGGCCCAGGACCCAATCGGGCCACGGACAGACACATGGCTGATGCGACAGGGCAGGAGGGAGGCAGTGGTGGGGCCCACGACAGACCAATGCAACATATGCAGACAGCCGTACTGCATATTGGACTTCCGAGGGCACCCCTCGGAAATGAATTCCGGCGGGCAAATATGGCGCCGGTTGGACGTCAGGAGTCCTAGACAGCTCACGTCTGACCGTTGGACGAAAGTTGGTGCAGACAGATATGCACGGGGCTCGCAACCGTAATCGCTCGTGACTGGAAATTACGTGCATCCCGCGCTGTGTGCACGCCCTGCAGCCCGCATGCAGGCCCGCAGTCTAGAACCGCGCTTGCATCCTCGGTGCAGCCAATCACCATACCGCATTGGGAACACCATGTCAATCGCAGCCTCTGCTCAAAGGCCTCGGGGATCAGAGCCCTGGAGAATATGCCACTTGCCGATGCCATCATCGCATAGGCGACCGCAACAACAATATTCCTGGTGCTAATAACCTGAAAAGAGTGGCCATTAGAGACGTTGGCCCCTTTCCTTCGGCATACTTGCTCTTCTAGGGGTGGCACATTTGTTGTTGGCGTATTTTTCACTGTGATCTGGTTAAATTTAGAAGGCCAGCAGTTTGCGGGCCGCCCCCTGCCCCTCCAAAGGCTGGAAAAGCCAAATGCGTCCAATGCACGACGCAGACGCATGCACACTGGGTCGATGATCAAAGGCAAGTGGCCAATAGATTGTCGATGACGCGGAAACCGGCTCCTGCCAAAACGCAACACACCCTGGCGGCAGCCAGGATGTATGCTGGTGCTCCATTGGAACCAAAGGGAGGAGGGTCCCAGCCAGCACGGCGGCAACATTTAGAGTGAAGGTGCATGGATAATACAGAAAGTAGACCTGGCGCAGGCGCAGACCCATGCACCATGCACCACGCACGGTGCACTAACTCACACAAAAGTCGTACAGCATCCTACAGTCCAGCTTAGAGTTAATGCAACGCCGGCGAAGTGCAATGGAGTGCAATCAAGACATGCAGACCCGATTACGCAGACACCTGACTTGGGACCATGACGGTGCATTGCCAATGCCACCATATCGCATGCACCACCTACCACCAGGCCAAACCGAAGGGGCGCCTCTGTCGCCTCCAATTCCACTACTCCTGCTTCTTCCCCTTTGAGCTCCACTCCTCCAACTAGAATATTGACTCGGTATTATTCTTCATGCACTGCACTGAACCACCACATATTATTGTGCACGACGCACCTGTCCGATTTTCCTGCTGGACCTAGCCCCGCCACCAGTGTCGGCATTACAGAATTCGCCCCATTAGTCCCAGTGTCTGCATCCATCCACCGTTTTCTGCGTCGTGATTGCCATTATTATACCAGGTCCATAAAATGTCAAGGGTGGGTGCAAAATCTGGTAAACTACGCCGTGGCTCGATGTATCGAATGCTTCCACTAAGGCTTCCACTAAGGCTTCCACCAAGGCTTCCTCTGGACTATTTTCTGGCCTCTCATATTCTTGCTTCGATTTATGAGAAAACGGTTTCAGTGAAAGGTTCAGTTAGAAAAGGCTCAGTGAGAGAACGCTTTCAGTGCCTTTCTAGTCTTCCTGGACCCTGTGGCCACCATTCCAAAAGCGTGGATGTGTAAGTCTGTAATTGGTTACCTCTCAACTCCGACAAGGTCCCGATACAGTGGAAACCACCGATGAGGTGCTTCAGCCGCAAAAATTTGTCAGGGTCCACTTGCACATTTTCACTGGCCAAGAAATTCAGCTGAATTAGCAGATCCACCACAGCGAAGGAAACAACACTTCAAGGGATGGCTGGTGCTGAGGCGGCGTAGAAAATACCCAGTTCGTATCTGGCCAGTGTGCTGTCGGATCTACGGTCCTTCCCTTGTAGAACTTGACTGTGGTTGCCCTTGGTTTGTGGTTGCTCTTGGTGAAGCGCATGAATTCTCATTGCATGCAACGGTTGGAGGAGGTTATTGTTTCTGCAACAGTAGTCTATGCATCTCGATGACTCGGTTAGTGTCTTGTGCCGTTAACTGCACGAAGAACACGTAATAATAGCACTAAGAGCCAAGCCTGTGCCGAAACAGCTAGACAAATATTTCCAAGTGCAAATACTTGGCTCGTGCTCTTCACATGGTTGGCCCAATGTAGAATTGCACACATAAGGCAATTTGGGTGCCAGAGTTGTTGTGAAATTTTGAGCGTTATTACTAAATAGTTGGTGCTAAGTCTATTGTATCACACTTGAATGGCCAATGCCCATTTGCTGGTTTGGTCCATGGCTTGGTGAAACCTATTATTTCTGGAGCTAGAACCACGAACTGGGCCTCTACAACTTGCGCCGTGGTAAGCTCTATTATTTCATGCTGCTTGCTCCTACGCCTCCTCCGCGTTTGTAGGCTATTGTTACTGCGATATAGTCCTTATTGGCCCTCTGACTAATTGTTGGTAGGAAAAGCCTGACTCCTCGCAATTTATATTCAAAGAATTGCCAGATTTCGCCTCGTTGTATTGTCTATGACTAAAGTCGTTTCAATCATAATATTGTGCATATGCGAATTAGATCACCTCGTAATACACTTCCTGTCCACAAATGTCTTGATTCAGATTAACAGTGTGAATTCACATCTGGCTTGGATTCACTATCGTCCAATTGTAAAAAAATCGGGGAAATTGTAACATCGTAGTTTAGAGAGAGCACTTTTGAGATTTAGGAAGATCTAAATTATACTTTCGCTTAAGACTACGTTGACGGATCTGGACCTTCAATTGATAAGTAATTACTCAATTACTTTTCTAGACTTGACTAAAATCTCGATATTCAGAAATAATGGTTGAAATACTCAATGATATTTCTAGACTTAACTGACAGAAATATTACGGGTGCATTACTTAGTAGCCCATTTCAATAATTGAGCGTCTCAAAAGGTAGAAGAGCTCGATGAATTCCAGAACATAGAACTCAATCCATGGGCACTCAACTTAGATGTGAAACTTTTCACATACTCTTGGCTGGTGACATTTTGGGATGCAGAAATAGATATGGTCAGATTGCTGGAAACGTTCTCTGGCTCTTTTGAATTCAATTGACTATCCAGGGCATTAACAGAGGAACTCAACAGTGCTACTGGGGCACCTGTGAATTCTGGCTCGGTAGTTGTCGTAGGTTTTCCATTTTTCAAGGGTCCTTGGTGGAACAATTGCATCTTTGGTCTGATGGTGTTCACATTCACCGTCTTTGTAGTTTCGGTCGTAGGAGAAGGCACCTCGACGATCACGGTGGCCGTTTGTCCCCAAAGTGCATACCAAGTAGTCGTCGAGTTTTTTTACCAGTCCAAGTAGTAGTGATAGTCACCTGTGGGGTTGGAATCTCAATAATTACAACTCTGGTTTTTCCATCTGGTGAAATTGTTGTCTTGGTCAGAGTAAATCTATTTCCCCAGGTTTTGGTTGTGGTTGTGGCTGGCATGGCCGGAACAGGCACATCAATAATTACGGTAGCAGTTTGGCCCCAAATAGCCGGGAAGGTTTCCGTAGAGGTGTAAGTGCCGGTCCAGGTACGAGTGATTGTCACAGTGGGGGTAGGAACATCGATAATCACCGTTTTGGTGCCTCCTGGCTGCTCTGTAGTAATTGTTCTGGTATAATCTTGATCCCACGTCGAAGTAGTTGTGACCACTGGCGTGGGCACATCGATGATGACGGTGTCAGGATCTCCGTAGTCACCAGGAATAGTAACAGTTGCAGTGTAAGGCCTATCCCAGGTCTCGGTGATGGTTACTGCAGGAAGTTCGGTATGTGGAACTTCAACAACCACGGTATCCGTGCCTCCAGGTGGTCCAGCCCTGGTCGTGGTCCACGTGTACCAATTATCCCAGGTCTCGGTAGTGGTGGTTTGTGGTTTGGGAACCTCAATAATGACTACATCGGTTCCTCCTGGTCCAGAGTCTCTGGTGGTAGTAGAGGTAAAACGATTATTCCAAGTCTCGGTAACGGAGGTTTGTGGCTTGGGAATTTCAATAATCACAATGTCCGTGCCTCCTGCTCCAGCATGGCTGGTTGTGGTGGAGGTGTACGGATTGTTCCAGGTTTCTGTCTTGGTAATTATATTATTTGGAACCTCCACAATCACCTCTGCTGTTGCACCAGGTGTAGTGGTATGCGTGATGGTGGTGACATAATTTCCAGTCCAGTGGGTGGTGATGGTTCTTGTCGGAATGGGAACCTCAACGATTATGTTATCTCCAGATGTCAAGGTGGAGGTGTACGACTTTTCCCATGTCAGAGTCTTGATATTCAAGGCCGTTGGGTGCGAATGGGTAGTCAGTGGAACTATAACCAATACCCTATCGATTCCACCATCGTTATTGGTCACAGTAGTGGCAGTAGTCCACGGTTCGGTTCCCACTCTTGTCAGAAGTGCAAAAATGGAATTGGGCTTACTGCTGTGAACGGTATAAACCTCACTGTAGACTTCCGTATCCATACGCTCGTAAACACAGAAATGGTAATTTCTGATTTCAACAAAGGTTGCCCAATTGCCGTAAAAATAGGTTTCCACAATTGGTCTGTAATCGTCTTGGTAGGGCATGTCCTGGAACCATGCCAAGTACTTTGGTCCACCTGTCCGCCCGTTTGGGCACAGGCTGAATAACCCCACTGTTTATCGTTCGAGACTTTGAACGACTTGGGATTGTTCCAGTCGTTAAAGTCCTTACTGTAACCTTTGACGGAATTGCTGCAATCAAAATGCACATTGTTGGGCTCAACTCCAATATAGCCCTAAATATATCCATCTGGGCAAACTTTTCCAAGAACGGTAACCTGGTAAGAATTCAATTCTTTCACTGCTCTGTTCTTGATAACAGCTCTGTCTCGCCGTTCAGGCGAAGGCTTATCGAAGGTAATTTGGAAAGGAAGCAGAAGGGTTCCGTCATCGAATTCGTAGGTAATATATCCAGATCTCCATGCCGAGGCACATTTTAAATCCACCGGATTAATTCCTCCTCCAGCATTGAAAATAAGTTGACTAATTCTGAACTTTCCAGAAACAACACCAGCTCCCTGGATGCTATTAGAGGCCACACATCTAATCACCGACGTTGCCATAATTATTTCACTACTGAATTTCTCGCAAGTTGCATACACAGTCAGACCAGACCTCAAAGAATAGTCGTCATCACTGAGAGATTATACACATGGAAAATTCAAGAAAAACTTGTCTCCAGGGCTTACTTCTTTGTCATTTAAAGTCCATCCAATGTCAAAGGATCTTTCAAGTCTGGTGTTGTCTTGGTTAATCTGAGTAATAGAGTTAAAAATACCAATACTTCCTTACATGTAGCAGATGCAAGGAAATACAAAAGAGGTACACATCATATGATCATTTCGAGTTCATTGATTACAATTCGAACGAGATATCTTCGTATTTATTACACTTTTTAGCCACAGCATCACAATTAGCTCATACAGCTAGCCATCAAACTTTTGCATAAATTATAATCAAGGATCATACGCTTTCAGTCTTTATGGCGAGAGATGTGAGTCTATGTAACAGTGATTTATGCCGAAAAATATACTGAATATTTGCAATTATCACCCAATAGGTATTTTTATGCGAGTAAGTCGTTAGTCGACATCCCAATGAATGATCGTGTTCGAAGATGAAGAAAGGAGCCAGAAATAGGGAGAAAAACCATCACATCCTACATTGATATCATCTTGGTTGAAGATAACGCATTTTCACCGGGAATTTAATTTTAGCAGCTCTACATATCAAATATATCACCGAAGTTACGGGTTCCTAGATCATCCGAATGTACTAGAAAATGGAGGATCTCAAGGTATGAGTTAAGTCTACGTGAATATAATGAAGTTCAGTAGGGAACTTGAAGAGATACATACAATTAAAATTAGAAGAACCAGACATGCTTTATAAAGACAGTGTTAAGTAAATATACTGGAACTTAACAAATCAGGATTTTTCCAGGGAAGAATGAAGGCAAAATGTGGACTTATATTTATCATTGGGTAATAATAGCAAATTGAAGTGATATTTATCGATCTTATAGAAAATAGGCATTTATAAGCCACTATTGCCTCATCCAAGAGAACGTTTGTTTCCAATAATTCTCTACCAATAGACAAATTGAAACTTAGTCCAAGACTTTATAGGATTTCATGAAGTCAGAAGTCTAAGTGTGTTGAATCCATAAGATGCTGCTTGGGCCTGACTCTAACTCCTAATTATTTTCGACTAGGTACCTGAAATTGTGTGATGGCTCATCCTGAATATATACGAGTCAAAATAGGTACAGGGCTACAATTACTCTCCTCTGGCCCCTTAATGTCTGAATGGGCTCATATAATCATATAATTGTCATTTGTAGAATGTGGGTTGTACTATTATTTGGACATCTAGGTTACTTTCCAAATCATGACAAAAATCCACAATGTACTGTTCTGAAATTCATGCAATAAGCCTGTAACCCCTTTGATACTATTCTGACTATCCTCAAGGAGTCTTTGGCTCAAAATAGCGTCTTATGTCACCACTAGAACAATAGGATTACTTACTTAATGGTGCAGCTTAACGCAAGCTAGACACCTGTAAAGTCTAGACTTATATTGTAAAATGTAGTGGCAGTGTTTCTAAGCCTGAGCAAATAACACCAGCTTCTTCCAGACTTTCTTAACTTATTAAATCAGAAGTAATGGGCAATTCGTGGGATATGGCTGGACTTGATGGAAATTGACAGGACATTCAATTTCATGGACTTACGTCAGTTTGTCTTCCATGGAAAAATCTTGGTTTAACTGAATTCATCTTTAATTAGACCAAGGTGCTATTCTGACATACTTTAAGCTTCATCCTTAATGCTTTAATTTCATACTCTAAAATCATCGTTAATGCTTTAATTTCATACACCAATCTCATTCGTAATTTCTTACTCCAATTGCCCATCTATAATCATAACATAGGAATATCCACGGAAGTAGCCAGTATTATGTTTTGGCAATCAGTTCTCAATTTAGTGACTTGATGGTTTAGAATTATCGCATACCTTTTTCGTTTTAACCGTTTCAGCATGACCTTTAGCTCGTCTGTGTCAGGTACAGGGCCCTTTCAGACAGATATTACTCCCCTTTCCGACATTCCAGTGATATTCTGGCACTTTTTTTATTTTAATAGCCGATTAGCCTACAGAAGGCTACATATTTCCAATTATGCAAACAAGATTACTTCTGCCTACTAGCTTAAGAATTAGCCAAATAGAAGCCCAACCCAAAAGTATTCCTAACCAGACCAGTAAATCCTCTTAGTTTAATTTTTACCTACTTTACCTACTGGGAATCAACCATTTGAAGTAACCATACCTTACTAGAGCCGAGCAATCAGACCACTCATGTCGTTAATGGTCTCACTTTAATCATTTTAAATCCTTTTACGTCCTGTTCCAGGTCTACTGGATTCCATTTTATACTAATTCGAAGAAGCTTCTTTGTTCGGCTTGTTCTTATGATACTTTTCTATCATTTCCTCGTGCTTCCTCTTTTTTGCACCTGCTCCAACCAGTTTTTTGTGTCTTCTACTTGCCAAATGAATTTGCCAACTTTCTTCTCCAACTGCAACGAGTGGAGCTCCCTGTTTGTCCTTGCATACTTCACATGTGTAGTGTTTCCAATTGGATTCAGAACCAATATGTTTATTGCTCTTTTGCACCTCACCTTCGATTAAATGAGTCAAATGTTGTGGAGTCTGGGGAGAATTCACAGCCAAGGGTCCTTCTTTCAAAAACTTCTCTGCTATCGATATTCCAACACTTGCCACATTTTGTTTCCAATTTGAAAGGTCTGTTGCATCCAAAACATACAACTTTCCTCCATACTTGTAATTGAAGCGAGCTTCTTTCTTGAGCTCTACACCAAGGAGTTTCTTGATCCACTTGACTTGGTACTTTGCATATTGACGAGTTCTGATTTTCATTCTTTCCACACCTTCTTGGAATTGGTTGGATTCACCAGAAGAAAGCCACGGTAAGAACTCTTTGAATCCTATAACTTGCCAAATTCCACGAGTGCAGTCCGGATGAGGTTCCAAGTCTTGGTATTCTTTATGCATTTGGCGAATTTCTTCTATTCCTCCTCCTTCCATCATTTTGTCCACTCTATTATCTAGTCTAGGAATCAAGACCTCTGGATCAGAATACACCCAGAATAACAAGGTATTATATATCAATGAAGAATCTTCAAGTTCGTCTAGTTTCTGTTCCTGGTAGAGCCTGGAAGGTATTTCTCCAGTGGTGTAATAGATTTCCAATGCTCTTCTTAATTTCCGTTTATCATTAGGATGGAACTTGCCAGATATCAAGGGGTCTATCACAGAAAGTGCATTATAAATCTCAGAAACTGGCCCATCTAGAATTTCTACCTGTTCTGGAGTAAGTTTGGACAAGGTATCTGTTTTGGATTCTTCGTTTTCTGGGGTATTTTCAGCCTGGGCCACGGTTTTATTCTTGAAAAGTAATGTTTGAAGGTAGTAATGGGTTCCTCCTATCACTATAGGCACTTTCCCACGCGATTGTATGTCTCTGATTGCATCTCCAGCTTCCTTTGCAAACCGATGAATAAAGTATTCATCTTTCCAGTCGACATGATCCATGACATGATGCGGTATGCCTTCCCTTTCGTCGATTGGGTGCTTGTTGGTGATGTTATCGAGGCCACGGTATACTTGCATGGAATCTGCATTTATGATTTCTCCATTGACGGCTTTGGCAAGATCTATGCTGAACTAGATGGTTAGTGGCTGAAAAACAGGGGTAAAATCTACGAAAAGACTATAAATATAGCCAATTCGTCCCAATTACACAGATTAATGAATATTCTGCATACTACCATCATCTTGGACATCTTTAAAGGTGATTTCTTCGATGGCTCATCGCATCAGTTTTGTTTAATTTGATTCGAATTTATGGTCGTTTTCTTTCGTAAAAAAGCACTTACTTGTGATTTTCCCACACCGGTGGTGCCCACTATGGTAATGATGTTCTGTTTGGGCTTAGTCATGACCCTATTTTTCAAGTATCTGAAGTATCTGAACATAAGTTGGAATTCTGGAACACTTCTGTTCTTGTATAATTGGAACTCGCACGACCTCTAGATACTACCAATCCTTCACTATGACATTTAAATCCCACTAAAAATAGGCTAATCTATGTACACAATGCATTGGCGTTGGAGACAGTCAAATATCTATCAACTGGAATTTTAGTGGAATTTTAGTCGAATTTTATCTGTGAATTCCAACCTTTGGGAGAAGGTGCTGACAATTTCAGAGCATGTAGTCCACTTGGACCAGGTTCAATAGGGTCTCCAGCTTCATGGCGTGGACTGTGCGCGCCTTGATTCAACTTGATCTCCAAGTCTCGAGCCTCCATTCTTCGACTGTAGAGAAAATCGTCACATTCCTTCAAGACACCAGTGCCTCTCAGGAGGAAGTCATTGTAGAACTTATTTCCTTCATTTAAATTCAAAATGATATCCAAGTACTTCAGATATACCGATTCCAACAACTGCAATGCGTCTGCACGTTTTTTCTGTGACTTGCTGACGATGACATTGAGCTCAGATACAAATCGATTGTTAAGTGTGTCGATATCATTCTCCAAGGAAATCTGCTTATTCTTCAATGTATCTAGAGTCTTGAGATCCAGCGTGAATGTCGTAATATACTTATCATACACCTCCTCGAACTGTCTTTCATTAAATGTAGCACTCTCTTTGTCATAATATCTTTGCTTGTCTGCCTTGTATGCTTCGACAACCCGTGGTAGAATGGGCTGGTCTCGGGTCTTGAATTGAACAGATTCTGCCAATTGTTTTCTTTCGATGTCTAGGCTCGACGCTTCAGCGACAGCAGCTCTAATATCTGAAATAATAGCTGTGACGTTTGAGTCCAATTTGGAATAATCCGAGGTCGGAAGGAACTTGATAATTGTGTCATATCCTCCACAGTACACTTCCAAATATTGCCTGATGCTGTTGTATTTATTTAACACCAAATTATCACCGGCCTCTGCTTGCTTAAGGTAATCTTCCATTTTTTGAAATTTGGTTAATAGGGCTTCTGCTGCTTCTGTGCTGGTTGGACGGGACCAAACGCCCGGACCTCGAGAATCTCTTAGTATCTTGTCCTCATTTGCCTCAATTTGAATTCTCTGCTTGCATTCCAGTAGAAGAATATTGCATTGTTTTGCGAGGCTAATGGTATCAGCAACAGATTGTTCAATCACAGGCAAACCACCCATGGATATTATTTCTTTAGAATGCTGCACAATCAGCCCAGGTATGTTTTCGGGCTGTTGGAGCATATCAATTGAGGAGGGAAGGTTCCGTTGGGTAAGAAAATCGACCATCATTTTATTTAAACTGTTCAAAGGATGGATAAATCTTTCCTGGACATGACTATCTATCCTTTCTCTGAATGCCTGCGAGACTTGAATCACCACATATGGCAATAGGTCATCAAAGATATGATGTTCAGGAGCAGGGAGTTCCTGAAAGACTGCTTTGACCATGGGAGTGCCAACCAATGGCTTGAGTTCATTTTCACTTGGAACTAATTTCAAGTAGATCAAATCGTTTTCTCTTTCTGCAACCTTCAAGGTTTTTTCTATGGTGTTGTTCAAGCCCTGGAGGTCTTCAATGACAAACGAATTGACATATTTCTTCAGATTCAAAGCCTGAAGTGCACTGTCTCTACTGACACGTAGACAACTTATATGCTCTCCGTACTGGAACGTGTCCTGGTAGATCGTGGACCATCTGTAGAATGCAGCAGCTCTGAAATGGAATTTTTTCACCTTGAAGTGGTTTAACCATTCTAACTTGATGTGGTCAGAAACTGTTCCCAGTTTCAACGCTTTGTCGTAGAATTCAGATGTCTGAATTGCCAACTTTGCTATTGCAGAATCCTTCAATTTACCGTTACTTATTGCCTTTTGCCACACTATTTCCTGTGCTTGGGCCAACATTAGCCATTTTAAAGCTTCCACTGTTTGGTCTCCTAAGAAGGTAGACAGGTGAATTGGCTCCTTTTTGGAGACAAGAATCTTGTCGAAGTATCCTGCAGCTATTTGGAACTTCTTGCAAGCCTGATTTAGGCCTTCGTCGGTGTGTCTGGATTCTTCTAGTGCCAATTGGGAGTATACCGATCCCAACTGGAATAGCACGTTCAATTGCTCAAAAGAGAACGATCTGGCCTTAATTGGACCACTAGGACCATAAGCCAACGTGCAATACCACGCAAATTCGATGCAATCCAGGGGAAACTTCTGTTGTAGTTGTTCAATGTACTGATTGTACAGTTGAAGTAAGTGCACATCTTTGTCTCCAAGTGAGTCTAAGGTGATAGAATCCACCCCTTTTCGGACTTCACTGACTAGAGTGAGGTCTTGCTGAAATGTCGAAGGCGTTTGGAAGTAATCCTGCTGTATTATCTGGGCTAGTTCATGTCCTAAATCCAAGGGTCTGGATTGCGTAAGTGGCACACCAAGTAGGTTCATTGATTCGGAAAAAAGGCCCTGTGTGAATTCCGGATCGGGAATAAGGCGTAGATGCACAAAACGGAGCACCAAGGGTCTCTGGAAGTGGGAATGGGAATGGCGTTTGCAGAGGTCTAGTTGATAGTGGACTTTGCATAGTGGTTCTGATTACGTAATATATTACTAATATACATATGGTACAGTACCCGGCCCTATTTGGCTCTGGAAGAACGAAGACGTTCCTCTAGCAGATGCTCGGTCGCAACTAGACGGTCCACCAGGTCCTTTAGCTTTGAAATTCTTCTTTCGATCTCCAAATCTTCACGCTTGGCTGTTTTTTGAGTATTAGCTAGCTCGATTTCAACATTAGAAAGCCCGAGAAAATCGCCATAAATAAGCCCATTCAACTCCAGCTTCTTCTGGTCGAACTCCTCTTCATTAAGGAGTTTCCTGATCTTCTTTTCTTTGCTTGTAGACTGTTTGTGTAATTTTTGAAGTCCGAGAATAGCACTTTCTGCCGCTTCAAATGTCTCTGGAAGGCGGAAATTAGCCACAGCACCAAAAGAAATGTCTGGGTGTAATTGGGTCTGATCAACAGTCTGCAATTCCCTTTTAATATCGAGATTTACCTTCTCGTGGAGCTCTTCATCCAAATCTTCTACCAATTTGCCCAGGAACAGTTGGTCTTCGTATTTTCTATAATCTGAGCGAATTAGACTCAATAACTCTTTGTGAATGAGTTTTCCAAGGGCAGAATACGGTGTTGGAATCAGTTCTAACAATTTTGGATTTGGAACTTTATAACCTCTTTGAATGGCTTGCGATCTTCTTAGTTTCGACTTTTCTTCATTGACCTGGCGTAATATTTCCAAATTTCGGTCTCGTTCACCAACATCCTCGAATGCTTCAATTTCAGTGTCTAGAGTCATCACAGTTTCTGAAGTATCAAAACTAGGAATTATCACACCTTGTTCATGCTGTGGTTTGGGAAGATCAGAGAGTTTCTTCTTCAAGGCATTCGAAATGGACTTCTTAGCACCTGCAAGTGCCTTTTTATCTATAGGAACCAGTTCCGAATTTTTGACACCAAGGATTTCGGTCTTGGTAGATGAGCCAGCCTCTTCTTGAGAAATAAGAGAAGACTTCTTAGCTTGCTGGGCAATGAGATCCCTTGCCTTTAAGAGGATCTTTGCATCCAAGTCCTCGGCATCTTCCATCAGTTCGCTTTCACCTCGAGCTCTTTTTTGAACTTCTGGTTCTGGAAGCTCGAGTTTACGTTTCTTGAGATTGTCCTGCTCAAAATCCTGGTACATCTCTGCAGCTGCACTGATTTCCCGCATGGTGTGCTTCGACTTGCGCTCCTGGTCGTCCTTGTCTCTCTTCTTGTCACGGGAATGTCGTTGGTCTACCTCGACCATATTCATGCCGTGTTTCGACACTTCGGAGGTGAATTTGTGCTGTTCTTGAAGATTTTCCGCCCTCTCTGAGTCCACGTCATACAAACCCGCCTGTGGCGTGCGTTCGTGGGGAATGTCGCTATTGTAATCGAATTCTTTTCGCTTTTTCCGACTTTCAAGACTGATATTAATGCCCGCAGCCTTGAGCTCTCGTCTTTTCTGTAGCAAGGCAATACGTCTACTTTCCTCAAGCATCCGTTCCCGTGCTTTGCGCTTGGCCTTCTTGCCCTGGGTGTTTGCTAGCCGGGCCTTTGCCTCGGCTAACATTTCGGCGTCTTCTTCATCGATGTCTTCCTGGTCGGGTCGGGCCGGTCTGCTTTCAGGATTCACGTTGACTTCACCCACCTGGGGTCCCGATGCAGGCATGGCCTCCATTCCAGGGCCTGCTAGGCTCAATTCGTCGTCTTGCCCGTTTTCTCCAAGTGCACCATCTAACAACTTCTGGTATCTTTCCACACATTGCACCGCCGTCCGTCCCATAATGGGCGCAATAGTTCTCCATTGGTTGGGCATCAAACGTGCCATGCTAAGTAGGCGGTCGTCTTCCTGTGGAGTCCATTCAGCTCGTACTAAAGATGGGTTGAGCCATTCGTTCCATCGAGCCTTGGCCTGTTTGGCCAGTTTCTTGGTCAACAACAGCGCCACACGCGACCATTGGTTCAAGCCATACTTGGAGACTGCGGCCTTGAGGATCTGGTCCTCTATGTTGGTCCAAGCACCTCCTTTGACGTAGATTGGAGGAGGCATTGGAGATGAGGTGAGATGGATAGATGGAAAATAGGGAGAAATAAGGAGGGAGTGCGCGCTAGGGAGGAATGGTAGGGAGAAATAGTAGGGGAGCTAGGGAGAAATAGTAGGGGAGCTAGGGAGAGAGGTAGTGAGAACAAAGAGAGTGGAGTGCAGATAGGGAGAAAATGGGATGGGTGCTCAGTAGAATTAGGGAGAGATGCAGTGTGACTATGGTGAGTGTGAGTTCTAAGGTAAGAGAGAGTTCAAAGGTAAGAGTGAGTTCTATGGTGAGAACGAGTCTAGGTAACGTAAGACTTAGTGATAATATGGTAGATCCAAATCTAAGTGACTCACTTATTACTACTGCCTGCCTAGTGAGTCTTGGTGTTTGATACTTAAATCAAGACATTATATGAAGAAAATACGGGTATGTCCTTGCAAGCATGCAATTAAGGTTGAAGTTTCTAGCACGAATCTTGAGAGTTCGAGCAGATAGAGCCTTCTCACTAAACAGGATGTAATTGATTAAAGACCCAACTAATCAAAGAAACGAGACGCATTACTACTGGTATAGGATATATTAATTTACAAGTATAGAAATTCCATCAAGTCTCCCTTAGGACCTCACTTGTTTGATTTTCCTACTAATTCTGGAAAATTCACTTGTTTGACTTTTTCAACAATTCTGAAAAATTGATACCAGGACCATTAACCAAGCAAAAGTGCAAAAAACTCATAAATGAACAGTGGCATGTACAGAATTAGAAGTCCGAAAATATATTTTGCATAGATATTGGTCGAATTGTGGCCAGAACACATCCTCTAACCCAGTTCTTTGTGCAATTGCGCTTCTTCACCTCAGTATGCTAGGAGACGCCTATATCCTCGGCAAACTACCACAATACCACATCCTGTCAACATCGAGGGACTAGAAGTGGACCCAAAAATGCAAATTGTAGAGACTCAGCAATGCAAGCAAGATAGACGTCGAGATATTCCGTGGGATGCTTAGAATAATTATTACAGATTAAACACACAGCAAATTCAAGAATTCCGGAAATTAGTCAATATTGAAGTTCTTGGTAAAGTTTACCTTAGAATAGAGTTTTCCACGCCAAATGCGATAGTTTGCGCTATTGTTAACCAGGACTGGTGATTTGTGACTTCCGATGCTATACCAGAAAATACATCTGCCACATTCAAGTGCCACATCGCCATGTGAATAAAAAAAGCCGGTTTGACAGCAACGCTTTCGTTAGTTCCTTATTGTGCAGAGAGCCCTTGTGTTTGATCCGTGAACCGAGCCCATAGCTCTTGTCCTGTGTATTTCGGGTACTGTTCTGCAGGCTGAATCTGCAACAACTGCCACTTCTGTGAACAAGGTTTTGGTAGAAATAATCTCAAAACCCAACTTAAAGTTTCCAATTAATAACTTACTCAGTAAGGTAGAAGAGTTCTTGACCGGTTCTTGATTCCAGTGAGTGAAAATCTACCCCCAATTTGTAAGAGTTCTTGACCAGTTCAGATTCCAACAATTAAACAATTATGTTTCCAGGATCTTGTATTTTAATTCAAGAAAGAGCAACGGCATTCTTCTACAATAGATAATATTGGAGCCGACTCTTATCAACTGTGGACACCTGCGTTATTTTCCAGCGGCATGGGGGACTACTGAAAAGTGAAGTTATTTTATCGATAATAACTTCGAGGTCAGTATCAAAAATCTTCCTGGTGCATAATCAATAAACTAGATGTTTTATCCGTACTCTTCCTGGTGAATAATCAATAAACTAGATGCGATATCCGTACTCTTCCTGGTGCATCATCAATTAATTCTTGATGAGTTATCCATACATTCCTGGTGCATAATCATTAACTCTTGATGAGTTACCCATACTTTTCCTGATGGTGCTCTCAATAACTCTTGATAATGCACATTTAATAAGCTCTTTCTAATGCACATTCAATAACTCTTGGTAATGCACATTCAATAACTCTTGATAATGCACATTCAATAATGACAATACACTTTCAATAACTATTCATAATGCACATTAGCGTTTTGAGAACTGTTAACACCCGAAGAAGTGGAAACTACAAATTGTAGGACATCAAAATCGCACATGTGGTAGAACCTTTAGACTCGGCATTCGGCTTAAAGCCGTAGACAATGTAAACTATAAACCAAGCATGCATTGACACATTTACCCAACAATGCCGCCGAAAATGACACTGAAAACCATACCGGCACATCTAAATACCACCACTGTGATTTTTCAGCTAAATTATCCACATGCACTTTTATGAGTAAAGAGCCCACATCAACAGAATGGATGGTAGTACAAAAGCCCACCCACTAATTTAGAGCCCCGAGGCCAAGTCTTCGAAAAGGAGGCACATTCGAGCTCGGGGTGTTCTCCGGCGGCTTCCAGAACACTGTTAGCAATAATGACTTGGCGATGTCTGAGGAAACTCTTGTAGGCAATTACTTCTTTATCATTGTCGAAATTTTTCAGGTCGAGCCTCAAAAGAGGCACATGGCATTGATAGCATTGATCGGTATCAATTGCACGGCACAAGCCCGAAATGCGACCAATCCAACCCACTAGAGATTAGAAGAGCGTCAGGTGGGTTCTATGGGAAAGGACCAGGATTTATTTGAATTAATGTCTATGGACTCCAATAACCAGAAAGAACAGAACACATTGAATGCGATGTCGAAGTACCATTCTCCACGATTCTTCACATATCAAACCAGATAACCAGATAAGGACATGCAGTATTTCACATTCACACTCCCCCATCACCGAACGGCCTCCTACTGAAGTCCCTCTACTCAACGTCCTCTACACATGCCCCACCCATCTAGCATCCTCTTCCCCCACCACCATCGCACTAATTCTCACTAAATCACAGGCACCCCATCGTCGCGGACCAACCAATAGCACCCCCTCCCCAGCCTTCCCCGAGGCCTAAATCCCCACAAAAAAAAACCCCAGATCCTCCTCCTCCGCCGTATCTCGCCAATACCTTCATCTTCTCTCCTTCACCGGTGTCCCGTCGCCCTCTGCTGCCCTTTCTCTCCAACCCCGTTGCAGATCCTCGCCACAAGCACGCACTGTCGCGGGCCACGATTCACCACCATTTACCACCATTTACCACCACCGCTAATTCCGTCTTCTTCCTACGCCGCCATTGCACCTCCATCCGTGGCTCTTTGCTTGCACTTTGCCTTTCTGTCTGTTTGTCGTTGACCAGAGACCACAATAGCCCGCCGTTTTGCCCCTATATTTGCCCAGACCCGTGGTTTTCTGTGGGTATTGTCGCCTCGTCGTTCTACCATCACACGCTCGTTAAAGAGCCGACTTTAACGGTGACCTCAACACAACCAGTTGGCAAGAACTTGGCCAGAGAATTCGACCAATTTGACTGTTTCTGACCTCACCAACCCACTGGAGTTTGAAATAGCCACTTTCCCCCGCTGTTTCTGCCCCTTTCGTCCTATCAGTCGAGTCTTACAACCACCACAAGAGCCAACCCAACACTACACCAGGCCCCAAATCCGTCACCTTTACAGTCTCCCACAACTTCCACTACGTCTTTCAAAACTTTGCTTCCACTAATTCCCTCCTTCTACGCCCTTCCATCCCCGTTTCATCCTTCCGCTTCAGCCATCTCGTCACCACCCCCTATATCACCAGTCGCTGCTTCCACCCACTCAAAGCACCCCTCCCGCCATGTTCATCCACTCAAAGCACCAGAAACTCATCCTCCAGTGCTACCCGGCCGGCAAAAGCACCGACAAAAAGCCCAATCCGTCGGAACTCAGCTATCTTCTCTACTATGCGTCGACCAGAAGAGTCAAGTTGGAGAAAGTGGCCAACTTCTTGGAAAAGAAAAACGTCCTGGACGTCGGCCGCAACCGGGCCGGCAATCTCCAGGTGACCATGGGTATCCTTTCGGCGTTGATCGAAAAGTGTCCCGAAGACTTGAACGTTTTCGCCGTGCATGTGTGTTCCATTCTTACCCTGATCCTCTCCATTGAAGACATTTCCTTGGCCAAGTCGGCCCTCAGCACCTACGGCGTGTTCTGTGCCAATTTGGACAACACGTTCTTTGCCGGAGACAGAAACCTCATGGCCAGTTTTGCCCAATTGAGTGAAAAGTTGATCACCAAAGGCACCGTCCACTCCAGCAACCAGAACCCCCACCAATTGGAATGGAAAATGATCGCCTTGGTGGCCTCGAGATCCCTTGCCAACTGCATTGGCCACGATGCCCACTACGCCAAAAAGTTCATTGACCTTGCCATTCCACTCTACATCCAGACTATTCATTCGGCATGCAGCCACCGCTCGTTGGAAAACAGACTCCGGACCAGTGTCAACGTGGAGATAGGCAGCGAAAGGCTCTCCAAGGTGATTCTGACCAAACAGAGCAATGAAATATACCGCAACATCGACGATGATTTCAACAACGACGCATTGATCGGAAACGACATCACAGAGGAAGCTTTCCGTGGAATCAAGATGTACTTCAACACCTCTTCTACCACCCAAATCTCCACCGCAACGCAAACAGTGGTCAATTACTGCCATCGTGCCGTCGAACAGCAATGGGCCACTATTTTCTTGCAGATGTGTGCTTCTTGGATCCCAGTGCAATTGCGTTTCATCTCCTTGAGCACCCTCCTTTCGGAACTTTCATCCATTGCCCGCAAATCCAAACAGCTGGACCCCAATTTCGATGTCCAGGCTCAATATGCCAATTGTATTCTCGGCTTGGTGTCTTCAGAAGTGAATATGATCGGCCTTTCCATTTCAGATGTCATCCAACAAATCTTGTCCCTCCAGTCTGATTTGATCGTGAACCAGTCCAACTTCCTCAAGAAGGACGATGTGGACCATTTGACTTTGGTGTACTCAAATTGTGTGTGCAATTTATGTACTCACATTTACTACTTTGACCAGGTTCCCGATTCCATCCAGGAATTATTGATCAAGATTGATGCTGTTATCGAGCAATCATTCTGCTCCGATGAAGGCAAGAAGTCCGGTATGACAGGCGACAAGGTTCATAAATTGGTGTCTACTTTGTTGGAGAATATTTCCATCATGTTTGGTATCTTGAAGAAGAACAACAGCACAATCAGCAGAAACCGTGTCAATTTGGAGCATTGGGACTTGAGCTTGGGTATTTTGGCTCCTGATGTTGAATTTGGAAGCCCTACTGTCACTTCGACTTTGAGTATTTCTCAAAAGAACGACATCCAAAGAAAATACTTGAAAGTGTTCAAGAACTTTTTGAACGAAGAACTCAGCCCTGCACCAGATTCAAGAGAATCTAGTGAGCCCCCTCGTTCAAAATACATGCAACCTGGCATTTCAAGACGCAGTTCTACTGTCCGCAAACCCGTGAAGTTCAATGATGAGAATAAGAACTATGCTATTCCAGATATCAACCAGTATATTACCATCAACGACAACTTCATCACTCACTTTTTGAGCTACGTGGACAAGTTTTTCGACTCCACTGAATATCCGAACATTGAAAACTCATCTATAATATGTGAGATCATGAAGGATATGATTACGATTCTTGGACTTAATTTTATCAGCAATTTTGTTCCATTTTTCTATCATTGGATGTTTCAGTTTTCTAAGGTGAATGAGTTTACCCAAAACACCAAGTTCAAGGACAGTATCGGACATGTTGTCATGTATCATTGCATGAGAGCGTTGGATGAGATGTATCCTGATGAGTTGGATGACTACGCCCAGACTTCACCCTTCTTTGCTACTTTGTTACTTGATATTGAGTTCAGAAAGCTCAACAAAGTCTGGATACAAGACATCGACGGCGAACCAACCGACGAAGAATTGTTGCACAATTCAAGAATCAACAAAACTCAAGTGGATGCAGATGGAAAGCTCAGATTCAATTTATCCAAAGCCAACTTCCAAGAGTTTGTTGCTGGAAATAACTTCGTCAACACATGGATCAACCCCAACCGTCCTTTGTTGTTGAATGTGCGTGAAGATGTCTTGAATGTTCCTCTTCCTGGAGGCCTCTACAGCGGAGGACAAAGTACCACCGGCACCATTGGTCCCAGCAATGGAAACATGTCTGCATTGGATAATGGATCCATAAATGATGTGTCTACGGCCAATTATTCAATCCGCAACCACAACGCCACCTTGGGACTTGGAACCATTAACGACATCACTTCTATTCATTCCGAGATTCACCATAACAGAGCCTTGGGCAATGGAGGACAAAGTCATGGTATTTTGAGTGGTTTTCTTTCGAACGAGATCAATTCCGAAGATGCAGACTCCAGATTCTACAACACCCCCAAAGTGTCGGAATTGAAGGAAACCATCACGGAGCATAGGACGGCCTTGAAGAAACCAACCATACATACTGATTTCTCACCAAACTCAGCGCCAGGTTCGGTTCTTAGTCGCCAAATGATCACCACTGACGTTGACTCCATTTTGGATGGATTGAACAGTGACGAAGACACCGCCATTGTGGTTTAGTAGCTCTATGAAATCTCTTCAGATGAAGCTGATCTCTATTGCTAAGCATGTTTGTTTTAGGGACAAGATCCCGAAAAGTTTTAAGGTCTATAAAATTAGAGCGATGCCAGTAATTGCCAAAACTAGTTCACCTTGCTGGACTTTGGTAGGAATACAGCTTGTGTTCCTGGCAACCCCATGTTCTATAAGTATGTATTGAATGCACAGTTACATGCTGTATTAAGGCGCTAATGTTGTGATAAAATATCAATGGACAAAAGGTAACATTCAGTAGGTGGCCTATTGGCAGAATAATTGAAAAATAGCAACAGAATTACCAATAAACCATTAAAACCCCAATAAACCATTAAAACCCCAATAAACCATTAAAAAAAACCTAGCAATAATAGCATTGTTGAAGTCGATTACTACAAGTATTAATTAGTACGAGTAGATCTATATAAAATAATTTCTAGTTATCGCCAACTGCTTCAATAATTCTATGTGTCAATAAAATCTTGAAGCTATCTCCATGTCAACTATTCACATCCTACCCATACTTTTGCATAGTTTACCATATGTAAAATCAGTTGTATTATAATATCTTCACAATTAGTATCTTCACAATAATATCTTCACAATTAATATCTTCACAATTAATATCTTCACAATTAACATCTCACAATTAGTATCTTCACAATTAATATCTTCACAATTAATATCACAATTAATTCTACATAGGTTTCGCTTATCAAATCTCACAGATTCCAACAAATGTCTTGTGAGGAAATACCCAAAAGAAGTTAGCGAATTCAGGGGTCTGTAGTCTCGCTTAGTCCATAGACCCCAATTCTTCAATCGTCACAATTAGGGAAATTAATTAACAGACCAAACACAACCAATAAATGGCATTAACAAATGATAAATGGCATTAACAAACTTTATGAAAAAAGGCCCAGTTGTGGAAATGACACTGTGGCTTCCTTAAAGTTACAAACATTAGGACAAGTCAGTACCATCTGAAACCGCATAGTCAAGACCACTTCCTGTAATAAGTAATCTGACGTGTACTCTTCTCCGCATTCCACGCATCTAGGCCGTGTTCTTCCCTCTTTATCTCTACGTATAGCCTTACTACCCCGCGTATCAATACACACTTGTACTACCAGTCTACACTTTATCCCACCCCATTACCTCCTCTCTTTTCCTCCATTCCTACACCCAGCAACCGATTCGTTCATTAACTATTACCCGACTACTCGTCGTCGTCCGCCAAAGCATCGAAAGCATTGAAGCTGTTGGTCTGCTTGTCGATGGCGTCCCTGGGATCCACCGCCTTGGACGACCCGAGGTTTTTGTTGTTGGGCTTGGCCCGGACCTGGTTGCCACCGCCGATGCTGCCCTCGCGCACCGCCTGTCTAAATTGCTGTCTGTCGTCCTCGTCCTCGGCTCCAAACGACTTCTTGGGTTTGCTGAAAGTGGCCCATCCGTCCTCGTCAATCTGCTGCTCGCCGCCCTTCTTGCGCTGTGGCTTGACGCCGCTGGAGCGTGACGCTCTGCGTCTGTTTAAGTGGTGGTACGAGCGCTCGTTGCCGTGTTCGTCGATGTAGGTGTCTCCATTGCCCCATTTGATGGACTTGTGCTTCTCGAACTCCGAGGCCGCGTGCTCACGGACTTGTTCGATCATCTCGTTGAACGCCTCCAAAATGGTCTTCTGAGGCACATAGGCTTCGCTTCTGAGCTCTGTCAATTGTTCTTCGGTGTACTTGGCCATGGTTGGTGGTGTTGAAGGAATTGGATACATGGAAGAATTTTTTGTATGGTTGGGGCGCACACGACCTGGGGAATACGGGGAAGGAAGTGGGCTCTTTAGGGGAGAAAGAGGGGGGCTGAAGTGGGGTGGGTGGAGGTGGGAGCGAAAGGAGCATTTCTGATGCAGAAACGGTAGGAATCGGAGGTGTGTGTGTATTTTATATCAGAAGTACAGTTTTGACACTGATACGTCGTGGTTGTGTGCAGGAACATTATATGCAGTACACCATACTACTGCCGGCGGCGTGAAATACGCTCTTTTGCGATCCTAAGCACGTAGCCATGTAGCCACTTCCATTCTCTATTATCCCAGCCCTTTTCCGGCCCAATTGCCCCAATACACCCCCCTTTACACCTCGTCATATGTCCAAGATGTGTCCATATGCACCACGTCTATATGCACGCACACCCACCATATACAGGCACACAAGCGATGAGATGAACCTGATCCATTTCTTCACCCACCTCTTTCTCCATGCCTCTTGCACACAACCTCAACAAGGTCACCAAGAACCTTTCAAAGGCCGGTGGAACCATCCACGTCAAAGGCCGCAAGTTCAAGCAGCTCAATAGAGCCACTTTAAGAGACAAGAAGCTAGCAGCCAGAAAGGTCAAGTCGTTAGAACAGAAGGAGAACGAGCTTGCCGTGGTGTTTTTTCTCCAGAAATTGGTCACTGACGACGAGGACTTCCAGAAATACGAGGTTTTCACCCTCAAAGACATGAAGGCGTTTGTGGAGTTGTTTGTTCAACGGTACCACGACGAGTTGACCCAATTGCGTGAAGAGAGACGTCCAGGCCGTCCCCAGACCAACAGACAGCAGATCTTGGAAGAGGCACTCAAGCACGACCAGCACGTCTACGAAACTGGCATGAAAATCCCCGATTTGACCGACAAACAGACGGTGGAGCGCTTGAAGGTGTGGAACGGAACCACAGGAGGAACCACGGTCATGAAGTTCGTGCATGTGTACAAGGACATGGATTTCATGCCCACCAAGGAGGAGGAGATGAAGTGAGTGATTGGGTGGGACGGAATTTGAGGCAATTTTCATTATACCCATACATACTGAATCATGGAGAATATTGTCTCTGAATTGATACAAGATAACTCTCTGAATAGTGGAATTGATAAAAGATATAGTCTCTGAACAGTGGAATTGATACAAGATATACTCTGAACAGTCGAATTGTTACAAGATATACTCTGAACAGTGGAATTCATACAAGATAATTCTCCGAATTAATCATATTAATACAAATATACTCACTGTCCCGGTCAATCACGTCTCAATATCCAAGTTTTCATTTAATCAATTCACTATAATTCTACTTTATTTTCCACACACCAATTACGTTGTTCAATATTCATCTTCAACACACCAATTACGTTGTTCATTATTCATCTTCAACACACCAATTACATTGTTCAATATTCATTCTCCCCACTACACACTACATAAACCATACATCCTATAAGCATCTTTGGAGTTCATATATTCATGGATCTTCATCGTCAAGTTCTTTTACTGGAGAGATTAATCTCTTTCCTTCATGCCTAATCATCACGCTTGCTCCAGAATAAACCATTTCCTTTACTCACCGATATTTCCTCATCCTCTTTCAGTGGATATGACTTCTCGTTTTCAGCCTGGTTATTTTGAAGTGTTTCTTGACGTTTTTGACCCTCTTCAATTCGTTTGGTTTCCTCCACCACTTTCCCGGGCACCTCGTCCATCCAAAGTCCAAGGGCCACCAAAGTTGCCAAAACCACACCCATTGTGGCCAATAGAGTCTTTATAGTATTTAATATGACAGCGGACCTGTTGACCGTAGACCGCGACAAGATCAAATACTTCTTGTCTCCTTCAATCTTGCTACCAACAACCTTCCAGTTACGTCTTTGTAGGGACTTCAAGTTCCGAATAAACCGATTCAAGTCCTGCTTGTCAAACTTATTGAGAATGGTGAAGATATCCTGTTCTGGAAGCCTGCCAATGGCTTGTTTGTCTGAACCAACCGTTTGTCCATCTAAGGTTAACAAAAGGTAGTCAACATTGACGGAAGTGGACTCAGGGTTTGCTGTACTTGGAAAGAATAAATTGTTTGACCTTGTCTTGCTTCCCAAGGGAGTCAAAAAATCGTGTGATTCCAAAGCCGAAAGGTCTCTCGCTTTCGAGTTATTCCACTCAAAGGCTTTGGACTGCTTCAATTGAATCTCGTTGGCAAGATCTTGTTCCTTTTTAGCATTATGCAAGAATTTCTCCAAGGAAGTCGAAATTTCTTCAGAAAGTTCTTCAACAGATTCTGAAGCTGGACGGTCTTGCTTCTGATGTTTTCTCCCTCTTGTAGCTCTGGGTTTGCTCATTCTTGATCCACTTAAAGCAATGGAAACAGCATCTCGAATGTCCAGTTCACTGCTATCCTCATAGACTTCGTGGTTCAGCGAAAGGAATCTGTCCAAATCAGCAGGTTCATTGCCCTTGTTCAAGAGTGATAACAATTTCTCTGAATCGTTGTACTCAGTTTTGGCTAAATCTGCTTCTTCATTTCCAATAATATCATATTTAATTGGAGTGACTTGCATTTTGAATTCTTCTTTACCAACCGAATCTTGTTTAAATTCACGCATGTCAAACTTGCTATTGAGATCATCCAATTCATTCACCACAGCCGAAGATGTTACCACATGGTTTTGTTTTCCTGAACCTTTGTGGCTCTCTTTGTCAATACTATCAATTAATGAGTTATAATACTGCCTTGCAGTTTCAGTTGATATTTTAGTAGCAGAATCCTGGAATTTCATCTCATGCAATCTCTGTAAAAACTTGGGGAAGTATTGTATTTGCTCATTGTACAGCTTCAATTCCTTCACTAAGTTCACATAAACAGGATATTTGTACGAATTTTTATCTAAGGAGATAAGGAACTTCTCCAAGATGCTATCAAATTGTTTAGTTGTTGGTTCCCAGGATTTCTGACCTCTCCATTGCCCTTGGAAAATTTCTTCAACATAATCAAAGTAGTTATTGATAATCTTACTTGTTTCTCCAATCAATGGATTCACAGTTTGATCTATGGTTTCGGAATTCTTGCTTGATTCAAACTCAGAGAAAACCAGACTGTTAATAAGCACGTTATCCAAAATAGACGTGTTGCCATTATTGTGATGAAATAACCTCCTCAAGTTCCTGATAAGCTTATTCCAAGTTACTTCCAGTTGAACTGTTGGCAGATTGTCGCTGATTGTTGATGAAGTAGCGAGAATTGTCTCCGGCGTTGCTTGAGAAAATTCAATTCCCAATTCATTTCTCAATTGAATCAATTCAGGTACAAATTGCTGCAACAAGAAGTCGTCAGGCAATTCCCTGTAGAGCAGTGCCTTGTTGGCTGAGCTCTCATCAATTTTAACCGTGTCTGCAATCGTCTTCTTCCGCAGCTCAAATTGATTGAAAACATCTTGGCTATGAATCAAAGTATCCAATACAGCCGTATTTCCACCATTGACGATAAATAACCTTGTTAATCTCTTGCTTAACTTGACAAAGTTATAAATATTGCTTTCATTAAACCCAGACCCTGGAGCCACAATCTTCTCATTTAAAACCTCATTAATTTTTTTATCCAACAAGCTGTTAATTTCTTCAACTGTTGATTTGGTGTAAGGTTTCTTCAAAATTTCATCTCTAAAAATAGACAATTCCTCGGAAAACTTGTGGATTTCCAAATCATCGGGAATTTGCACATACAGAGCCTCTGGGGTGCCATTTTCTTGTTCAGATTTTTCAAATTGTTCTTGACTAGATGCCAACTCGTCCAAAATAGAAACGTCATTTCCATTAATCAAGAATAGATTTTCCAAGCGTTTGTTTAATTTGACAAATGCTAGAATATTTGAGGAATTCATACGGGAAGTAGATTTGGAGTTAGATAAACCCTGATACACTTCATCGATTCTTTTGTTCAAAATCTGTTGTACTTCTGTTGCCGTAGAATCCTTGTAGCACTTTTTCAATTCATCCTCTTTGAAGATTCTCAACTGTTCTGAAAAGTCATATAATTCCAATTCCTTTGGTACTTGATCAGATACGCTTAACGACTTTTCTTTTAGTCTAGACTCAAACGAGTCAAATGCAGATTGATTTTGCAATACAACATCCAAAATTTGAGTGTGACCTCCATTTAAATCAAATAGCGCCAGAATTCTCTTCCTCAATCTGATGTACTCAAAGACCGAATCTCCACTAATGAAAGTTGATGTTCCCTTATATGCGTCTGCAATGCTCTCATCGAGCTTTTGGATGATATTTGAGGGTAGAACATTGGCATACTCAGTTTGTAGAGCTTGGCTTCGAAGATTGTATAGCTCAGCCACAAAGCTTTTCAACTCCAAATCCTCGGGTATTTGAATATAAGGTTTGTAATTGGAAACACATTTGTCCAAAACTCCAGAGAAGTAGTTTTCACTGGCATATTCAGATAATTTTGAAGCCAACTTTTCATGCTCCTGGCTAGTATTTTCACCTTTAAACTTTGTAAAGAGGTAAGACAATCTGGCTGCATTGAATTTTCCAAAGTTATAACCTCCAATCCATTCCCTGAAATTTTTCAAAGTTTCTATCTCTGCAGTCGAAAAAAGCAGCAAAGCGTCTTGTAATTCAATTTCCTCAAAGTTTTGTGCGGATTCTTGGTGAAATTGTGCTAATTGTTTGACCACGGTCTTATCAGTAAGTATTTTGTCGTAGATGGAGAGATCAGACCAAGGTGCATAGTAGGCAAACCATTGAAGTGCATGCTCAAGCATGGTAAATTCATCTGAAAAACGCTTCAGTAGTTCATCTTGCTTGAAGTCTTGTAATGCTTTCAATATTCCTTCAACTGTATTTTCAGAAAATGGCTTCATGGTGTAATCACGAAGTAAACCCAAAATATCGAGAGAATCGAACAAGCCGCAATTATTGAAAATTGTAGCCTCGTAATTCATAATATTATCAGTCAAGGATAATTTAACTAAATTCTCCTTTCCAAAAGAGTTTCCGGATGTGAGATGTTTCAAAATATCTGAACTCTCGGTTGCAATGAGCCCGCTATTGAAGAGAGATAAGCAAGTTTGAAGCACCTTGAACGCTGCTTGATGAATAACATGACTTTCGCTTGTCTTTGCCCAGTTATATAAAGAAGGAGCTTCTTCTAGGAAAGATTCGAAATCCGAAATTGCAATTCCATTTGTACATCTTAACAATTGATAGTATGGAGCAACCTTTTCCAATGAGTGCCGAATTTCATCAGAAACGCCAGAGGTTTCTTTGATCTTTGCGTTGATGCGAGGGGTATCCTTATCATTGAGTATTGTCACCAAATGACTAATAGGGAGACTGGGACTCTCATCCAATATTCTCTTGAGTGACTTGTACCTGTTGATTTGAATTAGAATTCTGAAAAAAGTTGAGTCGATCTTGAAATCATTGAACTCCTGGTTCTTATTCAAGAAATTGATAAATTGATCCAAAGTCTTGCTTATTTCTCTCAGGAGCCCAGAACAGGTCAAAAGTTGGTCAAAATGGAATTCTCGGTCGAGTGATTCAAGTTCCTCAACAAAATTGCCAATACCACTCTTGTATAATGATTGCAAGACGCGGAAATCGTTGATGTAAGGGATAAGCTCGTCGGAGAGAGTTTGGGGGAAAGACTTATCGTTAGTGAGGTACTTTACCAAGCGACTAAACATCTGGTTGTATGAGGTGACGTTGTACTTGTTGATGCCCTGGACCTTGCCATTCTGGTAGTAATGCTTGAAGATGTAGAGGGCATTGAGAACTTCTGCCGAGGTCAACTGGGAGAAATGTCTGATCTTGGAATCGTAGGAATCAACAATGAAGCGCAAAAACTGGTCGAGCTCCTGGCGGTACAACTCAACGAACTGAAGGTATCCTTTGTCTTCTTCTGTCTGGCGCATCGAAGACTGATAGAGGGAATGGGGAGGGATGGAGGGCTGAGTTCCGGACTTAACCGAGATAATTGAGGTCTTGACGTAGTCTTTGTCGACACAGATCGCCTTGTAGGACTCGAAATACGATAACAGCTCGAAGGTAGATGAGACCCAGGGGACTTCTTGGTTCTTGGAGTCTGGAGGAGTTTCGACCCGGGCTTGGCGTTTTGGCGACTTTTTGAGCGTGATCAAGTCGATTTCGAAGTCTTCCTGGTTGCTGGAGGCAAATCTCCTGCTACAGTAGTGCCAGCTTCTGGCACTACGTTGCAGTGAGATCAGCTTGAGAAAGGCCCTGGATATCATGATCTGCTTGATTTGAGTGGAAAAAAGTCACACTGTGTCAACACCGATACCTAACAAACAGTCTTGGAGAAGTTCTGGGACGATAAGGTCAAAGTGGCTTCCAGAATCACCAAGCACAGGCTGGATCAGGGATAGTGGCAAAACAGAGGACCGAGTCGGAAAAGGTGAGGAGTGGGCCAAAAACGCCGGAAAAAGGATTAATCTGGAGTAATTGATGGTAGTAGTCCGATGGAAGTGCCAGACTCGGGGTGGGTGGTGTTTTAGGGGGTCAATTCACAGAGAGATAAGGAGTCAGGGGGTAGAAGTGAGGCGCACTGTAAGTGTGATAAGAGTGATGGGGTCACGTGATCTTCAGGGTCCAGAAGTGGCCATGCCACCAACAGCGATCCTGTAAGTGTAAGTAGAAAGTGGGGCATGTCAGAGGATGCTAGGTGCTGTGGTGCAGTTTTCGTGTTAAAAAATTTGAAAAAGAGAGATTCTAGCGATATAAAGGTCTATAATCATATAATTAAGTGTAATTACTATAGGCATAGAGACGATAATCGAATAAATCAGTGTAATTACTATAGGCATAGAGACGATAATCATACAAATATGTCTCTCTTACTATAGGCATAGAGACGATGATCATAAATCAGTGTAATTACTATAGCCACAGAGACTATAATCATATTAATAAGTGTACTTACTATTGCCATAAGAAACTGTAGATATTAGGATAATAAGATAGTAATTAATACATTCTGACTTCTCATTTAAGCATGAATAGCATATTGGCATGTTAGCTCGAATTCTTTCGTTTCTTCAAGTTTCTGTAGACCGGGAATAAAGGTACAAGTATAGCAAGTCAAAAAAAAGACTAAATGTGTTGCAGTGTTCAAAGCTATATTGATATGATTCTACATTGGTGCATGCTAATTCTGGTGTGATACTTGAAAGGTGGCATCTCCGCCTGAAATTACTGACTTGATATGAATCTGTCATTTTTGAAACGACTGAGGCTGTAAGTATGAGCCTAGTAATTCAGTCTGTCACCATTTCTGTCTTCACCAAACTGTGTCTTGACAATGTGGAACTACGTTGACTACAACTATTGAAGGAAGTGCAGTGCTAGTGACATTTCTAGTGTCTATTTGTAATCTGCCACCCCTTCAGGTGGTGGGTTGTAGCGCAGAGCTATAAACCGTTGGTCACTTATCGGAGAAATTCGTGACTGATAAACTCCATAACACATTTCAGAATTGAAGGAAACTAGCAACGGACTTAAATGGAGGCAGCTGGATAGTTGGGGTGGACCGAAGTAGAAGGTTACAGAGAGAAAAGGCCAAGAGAGGAATTTAAAGGGAATAGAATAGATTAACGAGTAGCGAGAGGATAAAATGGGTGCAAGATGAAATAATAGGTGCAAGATGAAATAGAAGGTGCAAGATGAAATAATAGGTGCAAGACTACATGTGAGGAAATAATAGCGGAAAGCTTAAAGGTAGTATAAAGAGAAAAGGTGGTGGACGTGGAGGACACCAGTAGAATTAGAAATAGAATTGATATAACAGAATTGAAAGTATTGATAGAATTAATAGAACTAATAGAATTGATAGAACTGATAGAATTGATAGAACTGATAGAAATAATAGAAATATTAGAGCTAATAGAGTAATAGAGGTAATAGAACTAATAGAACTAATAGAACTAATACTACTAATAGAATTGATAGAAGTAATAGAGCTAATACTACTAATAGAATTGATGGAACTAATAGAACTAGAACTAATAGAACTATTAGAACTAATACTACTAATAGAACTAATAGAATATTAGAGATCATAATATAGTGGTTGACGTTGGAGTATTGAGCATGTATTGCATCGATCTCTGCCTGAATTTACCTCTAGGCTTGTCCATAGACATCCACCCAACGATACCTGGCAACACCACTCCCTCTACATCTCTACATCTCTATCTCAATATTCTACCTGCATCTTTACATTTCTTCATCTCTACATCTCTATTCTACCTGCGTCTCTCATCTCTATCTCAATATTCTACCTGCGTCTCTCATCTCTATATCTATATTCTACCTGCGTCTCTCATCTCTTCACATATATTCTACCTGCGTCTCTCACTTCTTCATCTATATTCTACCTGCGTCTTTATCTGACGCAATGACGGAATTGTCATAAACCTGGCTTAAACGTTACCGTTTCACTCTTAGCGTCGAGTGTGAATGGTTAGCAGACACTGAATTGCGCACCCCTGAAAGATCCACCACGGATCAATTTCTGGGGGTTTTTGCAGGGATTTTCCTGGACATCGTCTACTGATACAGGGCAGTTCGATGCATGGCATCGGACTTGTGCTCTTGCAGGACGTAGGCGAAGCACGCATGGAAGGCCTGGTGGTGCCAGACACGCACGCAGGCTGTGGGGTCTGCGTCGGTGTCGGCGTCGACGTCGGCGTTTAGGCTTTTAGCTTCGTGTCTGCATGCGCCGCAACGTCGTGGTGGTTGTCCCCAGAAAGGGACCACCGGATGATCTGATGATGAACCAGCCACCCGGCACGTTCGCGACCACGCTATAGTCAGACTTCACCACCACCTACAGCAGCCAGCCAGCAAACCACGGTCATGGCCCACCATTTCCCACACAGGTTCTATTTACTCTGCCCCTGGAGGCACGAAGTCCGGCGCGGAAAATAATCTGTGTGAGTACCATGCACGAGTGACGGGCATTGAACTGGAGAAAATGTCAGAACCCGAAGCGGAACTAGATGTGTCACCGGACCTGGACCCTGGAAAAGCAACCATCGCCATGGTGCGGTTGCCACGCGGACACGCTCGGTCCCGTGTCCCTGTTACGGGCTTTCTGCCCTCTGTCGCCATCGCACCTGCCCACACCTGACTACTGTGCGTCTGTGTAGGCAACAGTGTGTCTGCATGGAAAGGGTGGTCGAGGTGCAGCCCGCATCATGCACACGCCGACGTTGCCACTACCTCGACCGTTATCGGTTGCTGCACATTATGCAGGACGCGATGTCGGGCTGCCTCCACCACACCTCCCTCTCTGGCCCCCCTAGCGCCGGTTTCCTCCCTTCAAACCACACCGGCATCCTCGCCATGGCCCCTCGCCCTTGGCCATCGCTTTTCCCCGGCTAAAATGCCCCCACGGCCCCCAAAACCCCTGCCTGTCGCCTCTGCCCACCCTCGTTTCTTTTTGCCTTCTCGAACATTTTTTTGTCTTCTTTTTGTTTCTGTTTTAGTCTCTCCAAAAAAACCTATATAGCGCACCTCTTCTGCCCCCAAGGCCCTCCATATCTGCAACCATGCCCAACTCCAGCGGGCAAACGCTCGGAAGAAGCAGTCCGGGCCCGGTCCTGCCCGGGGGCCCCGACTTCGCCGCGTCCCGGGCCCTCCCGGGCCGCTTTCAGCATCCCATTCCCACCAAACCGTCGTCCCTCAACTCGCGCTATGCCTACTTGAAAGACCCCCGAAACCTGCCAGCGGCGCCAAACGGCGCTTCTACTGGCCTCGACGTGGCCTCTGCCCTCGGCAAGTCCCAGAGCCCCGTTTTCCGCGAGTCTCCCGGCCCCAGAACACCCTGGGGACCCTCGCTAGCATCGCCTGTTGACACCGGGTCCAAACTAGCCGCCACCACCACCACCACCGACACCAAGCTGCCTCATCCATGCCAAGGCGTGCCGTCGCTCGACGAAATCGTAAACGAGTGCTTTCTCCACGCCATCGGCCACCCCACGGACCCTGCCAAGCAGCCGTGTGTGGCCAAGTTCCAGCAGCTCGTCAACCGGCTCCACTGCCAGGAAAACCTCCACTTCCTCATCGAAATCTACAAGTACGAGTACTACTACGACCGCATCTGGCCCCAGGGCGGCGCGGCCGCCGCCGGGGTGCAACGCCACCGCCTCAACAACACACCCAGTCCGTCGGTGACCCGCTTTCTCCACCCCGACCACATGCGCAAGACGCCGTCCCGGGACAACTTGCGGGCGTTCTACTCCAACAGCATCAACACCAGCTTCAACAACTTGGGCATGGCCGCCAAGTCCACCAGCGACACCGTGGACGACGTGTTCGTGTCGACCATCGACGACCTCCACCTGCCAGAAGAGCTCGCAGAGCTCAACCAGCGGGCGTGGGACGACATGCTCCACCACAGCATTGCCCTTGACGACGACGACGATGACGACAACCACAATGAACTCGAGGACGACGCCACTTCCATCCCTATCACCGACTTCGACCGCGACATCCTCACGTCCCAATGGGACCTCATCATCTCCACCTACATTGCCCACGACGCACCGGACCAGATCAACATCTCGCAGAAGTTGTACGACGAGATCCTCTGCGAGTCCAAGGTCAACTGCATCCACCCCCCTCACGTGCTCCTCCGGGCCAAGAACGAGGTGCTCCAGCTCATCAAGGAAAACGCCTACATCACCTTTATCCACCAGCACAAGACGGCCGACCCCGCGTCCACCACATCCACCACATCCACCACATCCACCACATCCACCACATCCACACCCTGCCAACCACCACACCCCTCGTCGTCGTCCCCCATCCACATGAAGTCCTACACCCCAATCCAGTCCCCTCTCAGTGCGTCTGCCCCACCCACAACCACATCCACAGCATCCACACCCGGCCCAGATGCCTCGCCCTCGTCGCTCTGTTCCAACAAGGACGACAGCAACAGGACCGCCATCTTGCCCAAGGCAGCGTCCACCCTTGCGTCGCCGCTCCTTTCGCCAGCTACGTCCAATTCCCACGTCACCAAGTCCCGCAAGATGAAGTTTCTCCACAAGCCCACGCCCACCCAGGGCTTTCTCATCGACAACCCGTCCAGCAACTCGTCGTCGTCGTCGTCCATTTCCAACCTTTTGGGCCACCTCAAGCTATACCATAATCACAACCAGAGCACCAACAGCTCGCCCATCATGCTGCCGACGAATGCATTGAGCAAGAGTCCTGTTCCCGACGAAGACGAGTACTCGGGCTCGGGGCTCCGTTTCTGGTCAAAGAGGAAACATGACCGTGTACATTAGTTTATAGAGTTATAGAGGCGCCAGCCAATAGATATTAATACGATTAGAAGAATGTAGAAATATTTGGATTTATATAATTCTGGGGTATTACCACTGTGGGGATTGAAATAACGGAATCTATAATCATGGGGATTGATAGAAATAAAGATGATAAGTTTTGAGGTAGTGGATACACGGGATTTGGAAGATGTGAATTTTGAGACTTTACAGTAATCGTATCTTTGTATTCTGGGTATAGGCAAAATCTATGGATTTTGGCTAATGGAACAACTGGACCCTTCAATCTGTCATTGAGAATCAGGATCTCATAATCTGGGGTTGGATCATGATGTATTCTGGGGTTGGAGTCATAGGATCTATGATTATGGGGATTGAATTACAGAATGAATAATTAACTTTCGAGGTTAATGGACTGAATCTAGTCATATTGTGAATTCTGCTTATTTGGAAAAACCGGATCATTAGGTTCTGGGGAATGGAATCAAAATTAATAATTATGGTAAACGGAGAAATTGAACCAAGTACGATTTTGTATTTTACGTATTTGGAATACCCCCGAATCTATAAATTCGGAGAGCACTAACAGAATTAGTAATTATGAATTTTGAGATAATCCGATAATGTGAATCTAGCAAGATGTTAATTCCACGGATTTGGAATAACCGGATCGTTGGATTCGGGACAATTGGAGCTCGTTTTCTTGGATGTATAATCAATGAATTGAGTTCTGGGAATTGGACCTCGCCGGTTCTCGTAGATGTACAATCAAGAATTTTGAATGAACCAATTCACGATCTAGAAAGTTATTATTAGTTATATCATGAATTTTGACAGCTAGTCGGACTTGAGACGGAAATGGGATTAGGGTTCAATCAAGACTCGGTTTATTTGTCACACCATACTTATAAACTGGTGATTTAATTTCTTGATGAAGTTTATGAGTTTCGAGGTGAAGTGGGTCGAAAATTGCAATTCATCTCGGAGTATTTACCAATTCGGGTTTCATTATACTCCATTCATACGAACTGGTGATCTTATTGATTAGTTATGAAGTTTGATCAAGGAGTTGAAATTCCAGATACTTGGGTAGATTTGTTTCGGGCTCGGTGTATTAATACTTATGATCTGGTGATGTGATCTTAAGTAAGATAAAGATTGATGTTTGATGACTATTGCCTGATGGCAAAATGCGAATGCATTTACCAACCGGGATTCCGGGATATTTGTCATATTAATACTTGTGATCTAATGATCTAAGGGCAGATATCGGAACTGGGACTTCGGACATAACAAATGCGTAAATTAAGAATAAACTCCTATTTAATTGTCTTCTTAATGGGGTAAGCTTTATACGTTCTAATTTTATCAGGAACACGTTTTCAGCGCTCTGTGTATGTGAAGACAATGTTCTTCGAATATCCTGCTTATTGTATTATCTGCTTCTGCAATCTTGTTCTTGTACTGCTTGTCACTTTTCTTCAATTTTGACAGAATTCCAAAAATATGTCAGACCAAAACTTCTGTAGGTCGCTCCTAACCCAAAGCGTCAATAAGAGTGGTCAGCCAGCCAGCCTCCCCACGCTTTAGTAAATGGTCCAGCATCGTAAGAGTATAGTGGGCAATATGTTCTCCCGAATTATACTGCACGTATGTACCCGATAGGCTTCTAGATGCATGGTGCGTCATGCAGCGCACGTTTAAGTAACAGCCCAATTACAAATCAATAAGCCGCCACTTCCATACCGAACAAGTCGAACTAAAGTCCAAGGCTGTATTCAGGACCTGCCAGTAGCACCAGCCCCAAGCCAACTTGCTCTTTGCACGGAATCTGACATCTGGAGCCAAAAATAACTAAAAATGAATGCGACAGCACTTCAAACCCAACCATATAGACCAGATGTCAAAATCACTGCGTCCGTAAGCATCTATGCATTACCGCAAAATACTTTCGGAACAACTGGAATGGAGACCAAAGTAGCGCCGGGTTATTTCCGCTTTTTTCGGCCTTAGAGGATTTTGTAACGCCGAGTATGTCAGATTCTGCAGTGCAGCTTCGGACCTCTCGGTTTCTACTGCAGACGGCAGAGCGCCATCCTTACTCCTCCAAGAAACCTTGTTTTGCATACGGCAACAATAGGAACGGCACGTGATTCCAGTTGCAAAATCGTCAACCCCCTAAAAGTATGGAACCGACCTTTCCATATTGGACGTAATTCGGGGGTTAGAGTCCACCAAGACGACCATTTGCCTGGACCAAATTGGCCCTCTTTATCTAGACCCTGGACCCTGTGACTTTTGGCTCTCGGAAAAACAGCTGCAGCCTGGAACATGTCCTCAAATCCAGGCAAGAACTCCCATTCTTCTGCCCCTCAAGGCTCCGAAGGTGTGACCGAGTTGATCTCTTCTCCGAGTTGGAAGGAGGAGGAATTCTCGGTCCAAAGCCAACATCTTAGAACTCCTTCGCCTCATTTCCACTTGCCCGATGGGATTCTCCGAAACTTGACTCCGACGTGTCCGAAGAGACCCAGAACGCTGACATATAGTCCGAAACTTCTGCTCATCGAACACAGGAGAAAGAAACTACTTCAACGGTCCCAAACCATAAAACTCAAACTTGATGAGCTCAAGAAACATCGAACTGCTCTTCTAGAACAAAAGATCAAAACCATGAACGAGAACTTCGAAGCCGTCAGTCGGAGGAAATTGGAGTACCTCAATGACATCCGCATTCGGGCCAAAAGGGCCTCCAGTTGTCTGAATCAAAACGTATTTATTGGAACCAAAGTCAAGCTCAGAAAACACGAGCAGGTTCCTCTCAGCCTTTCTCCACACAGAAAGAAGAGAATTTGCGAATTCTTATACACCAGCCTGTTGTATGAGAGAATTACCAAAGTGACGTTTCAACAGGCAGTCTTTTTGGTGAATATTAAGGAGAAATACTTTGTGGAAATTCTTGAACACTTCAACATTCCGGATTATGGAGCCAAAGAGGAGGGTCCCAAGCTCTTCAGGCCATTCCTTTATGCGTTCCTCTTAATAAACGACGCAGAATCTTTTATAGGTGAAGCGTTTGGACACCCTGGTTTCAATTCTAATACCATTGAAGATTCTACGTCTAACTTTTTCCATAATTTCATTAGCATTCTTCTCTATAAGTATGCACAACAATTGGTGGTGGATTTCAGAAAAATGCTTCTTTCAAATGATAATGCTCTATTCATGGAAACATGGAAGTCGTATTCGATTTTGTTCAGGATTTTCAAGAGGCAGCATCATGAGAATATTAATTTAATTCTTCACAAGGCAATAGAAGTGGCTGCTCTTCAGGAGACAAAATTAACAGAAGCAGAACCCATAAGAACACAGAAAGAAAATCTTGTTCAAGAAAAGAATTTACTCCATTCATTTTCCCCATTAGACATAGCCGATGAAAATTCACGAGAATATTTGAACTCAATTTACACTTACTTACAAGAAGTCAAAATGCAAGCCGGAAAACCCGAATCAGAAGAAAGAATTTTTAATAACAAGCAGACAATTATCTACAACAATTTTGTATACAGAGTTCCCGGTATTTCAGGATTTCAGCTCGATGAATGGAGGAAATATTGGTACAACTACTTTTTCAATGATCATTATGGTGAACACTTTAAATTGAAGACTGGTCGTAGCTTTACGGGATACACTCTGAATGCTAAATCTGTGGCTGGACAAAGAAGTGTCGAGAAACTTGGTGGAGCAATTCGGAATCATTACCAAAGCATAAATTTAAGCATGAACGGATACGATGCATATTTCCTGTCACTCGAAAGAATATTTTACAATACTACGAAATTCCTTCTGAATTTCTATCCAAGAAGTAACATCGTGATAGATATTGACTGGACTAGATTACCAAGAGATTCACAAGAACAAAAGATTTTTGTTTTGAAGGAGTTCTTCAGGGCCCTACTTCAATTAGTGTCTTCTGAAAAGCTGTTGGATCTTTTGCATATTCCAGAGAGGTGTCTTCAAATTTTGGATTGTACAACATCACTCGAAGAAGAAGAGTCATCTGCAATATTAGTTCAAGAAACATGTCAATTAGAACATTTTATTTTACGCAAATGGCTCTTGAAATGCACTTTTGATTCGTTCCAACATTTTCAAAGATTTGAAAGCATATACGTATTCATCAACTCAGAGCGTTTCCAAATGATCAGACCAAGCATATTCACCAATAGTCCATGTTTCGTGTTTCCAAAGTTTTTTGCCTGGCTTCGGAGTTTCAAGAAATTTGGAAGAATAAACTTGCAAAGTTATGGTCCAATGATTGAAGCCAGTTATTCCCGACCCAATTTTCTTGACATGGATACGAGGGACGACTCATTTGCATTTTACCGGCTGCTCTTTTTCCAATTAATTATAGACGGAAGAGAAGCAGATTTTGAACCTCACGAACTAGGGTCATTGTTCCTTACGAATTTCAAGAGAAGAAATGCTGAGTTCAACAGTTTACTTGATTCCAACAGTCTTTTACTTTTAGCAACGAGCTTTTATTTGAGCAAAGTGCTGGATATTGATTTGAAAGAACAAAGATTCCAGAAAATTGATCAGAAAGAATTAATTCGAATTGTATTTGTGGAGAAGTCAATCTGCTGTCCATTGAAGAGACTCGATTACCTTTTCTATTCTGGAGGCATAATCTCCGAAGAAGAACAATTTGTTGACCATGTCACACGCAATAGGAAAACTATCAGCAACCTTTTGAAAAAGAAGGTGTTGCAGTTGGGATCTGTGGCTTTTCATGGAGAAGACTACTACTCTGTCCTAAAAGGAAACTTTTCCCTACAGCACGAGGCGGTAGACAAAGCCATTTCAATCATTTTGCGGGACATAATGTATGTCTACCGTGTCTACTTTCCAATACTTGATTGGATATACTCGGATCTAGGTAGACAAGTGGCTTCTTGAGGTATTTATGTAATTAGCGCACAAGGGCTTCTCGTTTCAGGAACAAGTGCTCGAAAATAGCGCAGTATCAACCTATTACAATTCCATTTCATGTGTTTAGATATTTGTTGCGTCAAATTGTATGACTAGTACTAGAATTTGTCCTGTAATTGCAGAGATTAATTACGGTGCAGTGAATTTTTCACTTTATCGTACACTAATTTAGCTGTACACCGTGGTATCCGAGTCAGCTGTGGACCAAAAAACTCCATACTTCACAGCTACACCAAACCAGGCCGTCTCTTCACAGTGCTTACCTCAGACAGTCCCTATCTGTTCTCTAGAACCACCGTCCTCTTCCCCTGCTGCACCCCATCTCCCTATCTACTGATCTCAAACCGCGCTTAAGGCGAAAAATTACTTTAATTGGACAGGTGTGAGTCAACCAATATATATCTGAAGTACAAATTTTTCGAGCCCTTTTTTTAATTTTCATACTACTTTCTTCTTCTCCTCTTGATTTATTCATGTTGAGACACGTTGCAAAATCCTCGGTCAGCCACCGGCTAGGTGGTGTTTCCAAGAACGTCTTCAAAAATGCCCTCAGAGCCTCTGTGTCCGTGGATTTGACCTCTTCAACACAACCCTCTGGAGCCGCCAGACCCTATTCCACCAGATCCACCGTGGTTCAGCTCTTGAACAACATCGGATCCAAGAGAGAGGTCGAGCAGTACCTTAAATACTTCACTTCCGTGTCGCAGCAGCAGTTTGCCGTCATCAAAGTGGGAGGAGCCATCATCACGCAACAGTTGCCAGAGTTGGCCTCCTGTTTGGCATTCTTGTACCACGTTGGGCTTTACCCCATCGTTCTTCACGGTACCGGCCCCCAGATCAACGAGTTGTTGGAAAACGAAGGCGTCGAGCCAGAATACATCGACGGTATCAGAATCACCAACCCCAAGACCATGGAGGTGGTCAGAAAGTGTTTCTTGGAACAGAACTTGCGCCTTGTGACGGCCTTGGAGAAGATGGGCGTCCACGCCAGACCCATCACCACCGGTGTTTTTGGCGCCGAATACTTGGACAAGGACAAGTACCAGTTGGTGGGTAAGATCAATGCCGTGAACAAGGCTCCTATTGAGGCTGCCATTGAGGCCGGCTACTTGCCCATTTTGACTTCCTTGGCCGAAACCAACTCGGGCCAGTTGTTGAACGTCAATGCCGACGTTGCTGCCAGTGAATTGGCCAGAGAATTCGAGCCATTGAAGATTGTGTACCTTAACGAGAAGGGTGGTATTATCAACGGCTCCACCGGTGAAAAGGTCAGTGTCATCAACTTGGACGAAGAATACGAAGACTTGATGAACGAGAGTTGGGTCAAATACGGTACCAAGTTGAAAATCAAGGAGATCCACGATTTGATGCAACACTTGCCCAGATCCTCATCTGTTGCCATCATCGACGTTGATGACTTGCAGAAGGAGTTATTCACTGATTCCGGTGCCGGTACTTTGATCAGAAGAGGTTACAAGTTGATCAACAGAAACAGTCTCCAGGAGTTTGGCAATCCCGACTTGTTGAGAAATGCCTTGTTGAGAGACCCCGAGATTAAGGCTGGTAAGTTGTCGGTTGCTTCCTACTTGAAGTCTTTGGAAACTACTCCTTTCAAGAGTTACGGCGACGAGCCTTTGGAAGTGTTGGCCATTGTCAAGGACAACGAAGGCAAGGTGCCAAAGTTGGACAAGTTCTTGTCTTCCAAGAATGGCTGGTTGAACAACGTGACCGACAACATCTTCAACTCCTTGAGAAAGGACTACTCCTCGTTGTGCTGGATTGTCAACGAGAACGACTCCAATTTAGCCTGGTACTTCTCCAAGTCCGATGGTTCCTTCTCCAAGAACGGTGAGATCTTGTTCTGGTACGGATTGAACACCTCGGAGGCTGCTACGTTGATCAAGGATTTCGACTCGTCCAACATCGGCTCTTCTCTTTCCTCGTCCAAGGAGTCTGGCGTTTTCAGCTCTCCTACTCAAAAGAGAGGTTTGCACACCAGAATCTTCGGTATCAGACCATTCCACTCCAGTGCCGTCAACTTCAGCTCCAACCCCAACCCTCCATTGGAAAACGGAACCAGCACCAAGAAGGCCAAGGTTGCTTTGATTGGTGCTAGAGGCTACACTGGCCAGAACTTGATCAACTTGATTGACAACCACAAGTACTTGGAAATCTCTCATGTGTCTTCTCGTGAACTCAAGGGCCAGAAGTTGCAGGGCTACAACAAGGGCAACATAGTATACTCCAACTTGCAGGTGGAAGACATCAAGAAGTTGGAAGAGAACAACGAGGTGGACGTGTGGGTCATGGCCTTGCCAAACGGAGTGTGCAAGCCGTTTGTGGAAGCGATTGAGTCGGTCCAGACTTCGAAATCCAAGATCGTGGACTTGTCTGCTGACTACAGATTCGACACCTCTGGTGAATGGATCTATGGTTTGCCCGAATTGAATGACCGTGGAGTCATTGCCAAGGCCAAGAAGATTTCCAACCCCGGATGCTATGCCACTGCTGCTCAGTGTGCCATTGCGCCATTGAAGGAATACATTGACGGCACCCCCAACATCTTCGGTGTTTCTGGCTACTCTGGTGCAGGAACCAAGCCATCGCCCAAGAATGACGTCAAGTTCTTGACCAACAACTTAATTCCATACTCGTTGACCGACCACATCCACGAGCGCGAAATCAGCAGCCAGTTGGGCTTGGACGTGGCCTTCATGCCTCACGTGGCCCAGTGGTTCCAGGGTATTTCACACACGGTGTCTATTCCTATTAAGAAGGGCTCGTTGACTTCCAGAGAAATCAGAAACATTTTCCAGGAAAGATACCAGGGAGAAAAATTGATCACCATCAGTGGAGAGGCTCCATTGGTCAGAGACATCAGCGGAAAGCACGGCGTGGTGATTGGCGGATTTGCCGTCAACTCCAAGGAGGACAGAGTGGTGATTGTGGCCACAATTGACAATTTGTTGAAGGGAGCAGCCACTCAGTGCTTGCAAAATGTCAATCTTTCGATGGGCTACGGCGAGTACGAGGGAATTCCCACGGACGTCAAGATTAGAGGATAGGATAGACGCAGAGGACACAATACAAACAGATAGGATGAGTGTAGGGATGTGATATAAAGGTGAATGTAGAGAAGAAGGTATGGATATTATGTAATAGCTGACAATGCAGAATGTTACTGCTATAGTGATGTCCATGTAGAAGTGTTACTTATTATAGGGATGTCCATATAGAACTGTTACTGATTATAGTGAAGTCCATGTGGAACTGTTACTGATAATAGTGATGTCCATGTAGTCAGGCATTTTTCAATTATTACAGCATTTTCCGATTGCACAGTACTATTACCTTTTGTCTATCAGTTCTTGGCGTGTAACACTTTATGGATATTGCTTTTTATAATTAATAACTACCATTTAATTTATAATTCAATTGAAACATTTAGTGTAAAGTGGTCACAGTCTACTGGTAGTGGTCCAAATGCATAATATTGGCGTATTTTTCCGTACGGGACTAAGTGTAGTGCCAATGTATGTGTAGTTACATTGTAGCACATTTTCTATTGTTACATTATAGCAGACTAATTGCTACCATCTCAGATATATATCGATGCATTTCCAATTATTTCAATTACAACGTCGAAAGCAAGCAGTTCCACTAGGTAGAATATTAGTGAATTGTAAATTGTATGACACTGTTAATTCTATGATTACATAATGACAACACTACTATGACCCATTTAATGTGATCTTAGTCAGAGAATTCTTGATTGCAACAGTCTGGTCTAAAGTGACCAATTGAGGAGAAACTGTCGTGAATCTTGTAATTCCATCACCACGATAAAGTAGTTTTATTGTGTGACACTGTTGGATGAATGATTAAAATAGTTAATGGTATAGGCATACCATCATAAGTGTTCCATAATAAAATAAAAATGGAATTACATAATGGCACTCCATCACATGTATAGTCATCTTCACGAGTCAGAGTATGATTCAATCGAGAGGCTAGTACTGCATGCATCCCATTGGATGGGTTGTTACTGAATTGTCCCTATCAGATGGTGTAGTAACATTGCACTTACTGAAAAAGTTACATAATGTCAGATGAGTACTACACATATTTATAGTAAAGTATTATATTATAGTGAAGTATTATAATTAGTGAAGTATTATATTTATAGTGAAGTATTATATTTATAGTGAAGTATTATATTTATAGTGAAGTATTATATTTATAGTGAAGTATTATATTTATAGTGAAGTATTCCACATATTTATAGTAAAGTATTCCACATATTTATTGTAAAGTATTCCACATATTTAATGTGAAGTATTATCTTTATAGTGAAGTATTATATTATAGTGAAGTATTATATTTATAGTGAAGCAGTAATTTTTACTAAGAAGCCAAGCCATTACTCCAATTCCAACTGGCCAGTCTAAAGCAGTCCAATTGCTTGACGATACCAGCGTACCTTGTACCACTCCATTGGAATTCATCATTTGATTGTATGATTACGTAATCGCTACAATCTACATTCTCCATATCCATACTCCATCTCCTCTTCCCATTCATGCTTGTTCTGCCTGACAACTTTGGCCTTGTGGAGCCCGGCATCTACCGCTGCTCCAAAATCACCTCTGACAACTTTCCGTTTCTCGATACACTCAAATTACGCTCCCTTATCGTGTTGGATGCCGAAAAGCCTCCAAGGCTCTTGAACAACTTTTTGGAGTCCAACGACATCGATTTGTACAATTTGGGCAGCTTGAAGATCTCCAACCATCACCACAATGGCGGCAGACGCACCAACTCCAACTCCAACAGCATTGAGGACGAAGACGAGGAGGAAGAAAGAGCCAATATTCAATCCCTCAACAAGTCAATGGAACAGCGCTACGCCGACGACAAGGACACCATTGACGTGCTCAACGTGCAGATCCGCGGCCCCAAGACGGACCAGTGGATGTTGATCGAGAAAAACGTCATCCAGAAGACGTTTGAGCTCCTCCTCAACCGGTCCAAGCACAACGTGCTCTTGGTGGACTCCACGTCGACGTTGATCGGCATTCTCCGCAAGATCCAGAAGTGGAACTTCAATTCCATCCTCAATGAGTACAAAACATACACCGGAAGCTCGCAGAAGAGCAATTACTATGCTGAAAACTTCCTCGAGTTGATCCAAGTGGAACTCATGCCAGCAGAGCTCGAACAGCTCAAAGAACAGGCCAAGACGGCGCCAAAGGAGACGCGGCCCGATCAGCGGCCCCAATGGCAGACCTCGTACATCGACATGCCCCATGAAAACCTGCTCCGAAGCCCCGAGTTCTCCAGAATAAAGCGCAAAGAGTCGTTGGACGAAGAGGCCTGGGACGACTATGACGACCGCAGCATCGATGACGAAGACATGGACGACGACATGCTTTCGGCATCGCCGCAGATCCCGGCCAATCTCCTCAAATTGGTGGAACAACGCAAACAGGACAAGCACAGAGACCAACACGATATGGACACCGTTACTCCAGGAACTTCGCCCCAGGTCGGAAGCAGCAGACACAACAGCTTCAGCAGTGACTTCTTGAGCACTGCAAGGGCCAATTTGGACCGTCGGCGCTCGTCCATCGACTCCAAATTCATCCGAATGAACAGCTCCAAATTTCGCAATCAGAACTCGCCAATACAGCCAGGAAGATCGTCACTAGAAAGCACATCGCCAGTCTACCGTATGGTGAAAGAAAAGCCCCGGGAAAGAGCCCTTTCCTTCACCGAAATGGAGAACATCCGGCAGAAATACGACTTCAAGTACTACAAGAATTTGAATAAGTATCCGTTGGCATTTGAGAACGTGAGTGTCATTAAATTGAAGCTACCTCCAGACTCGAAATTGCCCGACTGGTTCATCCGAGGACGAGACTTTTGGGAAGAAAATTTCAGACACCTCAACCAGGCGCTGGAACTTCAACATGCATGAATGGTTGACTGGAGACGGTGACATATAGGAGTGTATAAGTAATAGCATTGGGAAATACACATGTAGATTAGAGGTGTGTAGGTTTTGGCCAATGGTGGATAAGACAGATTTCAATATATGGTCTTTTTTGTGGATATCCCTGTCAAATCTACGAGAAGATTGGAATGGATAGGCTTTTTTGTGGATTTGACAGGAAGAAGTTTTCAATTAATAGTCTTTTTGTTTGGACATGACGGAGAAGGCTTCAATGTGAATAGTCCTTCTGGGAGATGAAGGAGAAGGCTTCAACGTGAATAGTCCTTCTGGGAGATGACAGGAGAAGATTTCACACCTTTCTGGAATATGATATGAGAAGATTTGTAGCCCTTCTGGTGAAGATATCCCGAAATCCTCGGGGGTTCTGGACCTTTGCTGCTTGCAGGTTCTAATACTCCACTTTGTGGATACCCACACGGACTTCTGATGGAAATTTCGAAAGGTGTAGTCACCGAGCAAGCTGTTAGAACCAGTCCACTCCCCTCCAAATTAATCAATCATGCACTTAACCAGCACTTAATCAGCATAAAGAGAACATTGAAACAGCAGCCAAAACACTCTGAATCCATTTCAATCAAACACCTTTCTACCAATCTGTCATCATCACTCCAGACTTATCTTCTGCCCCAGGTAGCCCTGGGCGCCTGTCCTGCCTGTCCCGGAGGCGCCTGTCCCTGGTTGTCCACCTGGTAGATCTGGTTGGAACTGGGCGAGTTGTGGAGCATTCTCTCACGAAGACGTGACCCAGACACCGAGGTGCTGTTGCTGCGGTTGGGCTGGTACGGCTGTGTGCTGTAGCCTTGGCCAGGCACCGCCTGCTGCTTGGACCGGTTGTGCATATCCATCAACCTGCTGGTGGAGGCACGGGTGTAGCCCGGTCTGGGGGCCTGGCCCTGGCCCTGGCCGCCGTCAGCGGTCTGTAGCATCTGAGACTGTCCTTGCTGCTGTTGCTGCTGCTGGTACTGCTGTTGCTGCTGCTGGTACTGCTGCTGCTGGTTCTGGGCGTGTATTTGTTGCTGCTGGTAGCTGTTGTTGAAGGAGTTGTTGTGTCTGACGGGCTGGAACTGCGAGTTGCTGTACTGCTGCTGCTGCTGCTGTTGCTGCTGCTGTTGATATTGTTGTTGATAGTATTGCTGTTGCTGGCCGCCACGAGGAGGCACCTGCTCGGATTTCTTGACGCCCAACCACTCGGGGTACGGCTCGTTGTTGGCGTCGAAGTACTTGACGAAGGCATTGTGGATGAGCGTGTCGTCTTCGGCAGATCCGTCCTTGTCGTGGACAGTGTTGATGGAGAGGTTGGAGAACTTGCTGCCGTAGTTGTCCTTGATTTTGGCGAAAAAGCCGGTGGAGGCGGTTCCGTTGTTCTGGGCCATGGTTGTAGATTGATTAGAACACGGATTCAGGCAGTCCAAGCAGGTGGAAGGCGCTAGCACAGAGAAAGAAACTGGTTGTAAAAGTACAGAAAAGTAGAGATAAAAGGCGTGGTATAAGTGCGACCTAAACTGGGGAAGAAGAACACACAAAGAAGGGGTGGGAAGTGGGGTTCGGGGTTGGAGTATGGGCAGATCGGGGCAATATGCACACGTTCTACGACGTTTTACGTTTGAGATGTGGTTTTGGGGTCGTTTTTTGGGCTTGAAACGGACTAATTAGAGCTCTCGCATTTAAGGTGGTTTAAGTATCGGCCGAGATAAAGAGTGGATGGATGGGGAAAGAAAGGAGAAGATATGGAAGTGGAGGTAGTCGAGATATGGAATTATGGGTAGTCGAGATATGGAAGTGGAGGTTTATCGAGATTTTGATGCTATTGGTTGCATTATTCCTAGAAATTTATGTACTAGTGAACCTGTTCATTTGTCTAGCTCAATTCTTTAAACTACTAAAGAATAGAACAATTTTTTAAGTTAGTAAAGAAGAATAGAACAATTCTTCAAGTTACTAAAGAAAAATAGAATGTACTGAAATTCTACATTGTGGATTGAAATGCACGTATAGAATCTCCATACCCACCCATGCATTTATTTCCCTTGCTTCTGGCTCTTTTCGTACTATAATATGAACATTAACTCCACCAAAAATTAGTTCAGGGCAGAAAAAGGCCCAAAAAAAGGGCCATAATATCCAATACCACGATTTTCTATCACCCTAACAACTTCTTCCTTCCTTCCCTCCCTTTCCTGTCTATTTCTGTCTTACCCAACTGCAATATCTACCTTCTGTACACGCACTACATGCAGGACCAAACATTTACCTCATCTCTATAATATTTTCATAAAAGTAGCACTACAATGTCCCTTTTCAAGACCTTAATACGGTCTTCCCGGCCTGTTTTGCCGACTTTTACGGCATCACACACAGCCCACCGTTCGTTTGCGATGTCGTTTCGTCGTTTTGACGAAATTCCCGTCAAAAATGACCCACCAGCTGTCCCAAACGAGGCTTCTGAAAACTTGACCTTGTCTGACTTGAGTGCTACTGGTAAGTTCTCCAAGTCGCTTATCGAAGCGTTGAAGCAGGCCAAGTTCAACACGTTGACTCCTGTCCAATCCAAGTCCTTGATGCCCATTTTGAACGAGAAGGAGGGCTTGGTGGTTAGAGCCAAAACCGGTACTGGTAAGACTCTTGCCTTCGTTATTCCCACGATCCAAGACATTATTGACCAACATAATGGCAACACTACTCGTTCAAGCAAGGGAAATGTGTCTGCGTTGGTTATTGCGCCCACCAGAGACTTGGCTATGCAGATTGAGGCCGAATACAAGAAGGTTATTGCAGGACTTTCCCCAAAACTCAAAAGAAACTGCACCATCACGTTGCTCATGGGAGGAAAGAAGACGGATATCGACTTCAGAAGCCCTCCTTCGATCGTGATTGCCACTCCTGGAAGATTGGAGGACAAGTTGAACAACCCCAAGTATGCCAGATTATTTTCCGGAATCAAGTACCGGGTTTACGACGAGGCAGACCGAATCTTGGACGTGGGTTTTAAGGAATCGTTGGGCAACATCGACCGCATGTTGAAGGACGCCCGGGAAAAGCACTTCCCCGAATCGGACATGTTCAAGTCCATCTTATTCAGTGCCACCATTGACGAGGGAGTGGCCGAGTTTGCCCGTGAACAAATCAACCCACAGTACAACTACATCAACTGTGTGGACGAAAGTGAAGGCGAGGCCCACGAGAACATCCACCAGACCTTGATCGAGACCGAAAACACCACTGACACCTACGAGTCGGCCTTGTCGTACATTTTCAACAACTTGAACGAGCCCAACTTCAAGGCCATAGTTTTCTTGCCAACAATTACCGCCACCGAGTGGTTGTATTCGGTGTTCAAGAGTGCCAGGGCCAACGAGGCCTACGACCCTATGATCCACAAGCGTTTTGGCTCCAAAATTGTCAAGTTGAACGGAAAAATGTCCCAATCTGCCAGAGACACTTCGGTTAGACATTTCAGACAGTCCAAGCACGGTTTGTTGATCTGTACGGACGTTGCAGCCAGAGGCTTGGATTTTAATGACGTCAGCCATGTTTTCCAGCTCTCTCCAAGTCCTTCGGTGGCCGATTATATCCACAAGGTGGGTAGAACAGCTAGAGCCGGAGCCAAGGGTAATGCCGTTATTTTCCTCTCCAAGCCCGAGTACAAGTTCAAGAAGATCTTGCAAAAGCAAAGAGGCATCAAGTTTGCCGAGGAAATCAAGTCCTCTGAATTGGAAAAGCAGGAAGACATCTTTGCCAAAATTGGTATTGACGAGGAAGAGGTGGAAAACTTCATCAAGACCTTTTTGGGCTTCGAAAAGCAGATTGCTTCTGTGTTCAGATTGGACTTCGAGACCATGGTGGGCGATGTGGTTGGCTTCTACAGAAAGTTGATGCGTGACGAAGACATCAGATTACATGTCACCAGAAACTTCATCACGCAGATCTTGGGTCTTGATGTGAGAGTTGCTGAACACTACTTCGATGTTCCAGGTGGTTTCAGATCCATGAACAACAACAGAAGCGCAAAGAGAAACACCTTCTCTGGCAATGACAGAGGAGGAAGGTCTTTCGGAAGAAACTCGAATTCATATGGAAGAAATTCAAATTCATTTGGAAAAAATTCCAATTCATATGGAAGAAACTCGAATTATGGAAGAAACGATTCCTACAATAGAAACTCCTACGACCACGACTCGTACGACAGAAGAGATGGGTCCTCGTTCAAATCTTATGACAGAGGCTATGACAGAGACTCCAACAACAGAAAAGGTAATTCTTTTGAGTCCAGAGGCTCCTACGAAAGATCCGGCTCTAGAGGCAGATACTAGGCCAACGGCACTTTGAAGATGAAATCTTAGTTGTAAATAGAATATTCAAGTTGTACATAGAATATTCAATTTGTATATAGAATATCCCCATTTAGTATATAGACGGTAGACTGGCAACCGTATGTTTAATAATTAGCAATTAACGTTGATGGAAATCGTAATAATGAGTAACGTAAAGGGTGAAGTTCGTGGAAATGCTGCAGTCATTAGGACCGATGTAATCGTTGTGCTTGTTTCTGGTTTTTATTTACCATTCCGGCTGGAAAATAACCCCGTCTTCTATTCTTTTTGTTTGGCGATGTTCTAAGGACAATTTCATCGTCAATGTAGGCGTCTCTAGTCAAAATCACATAGACCAAGAGACAAATAATGATGATGCTGTTGAATATGGATAATCTTTTCTGAAACGTGATGTCACTTCCCAAAGCACTTACTTTCCGCCGAGACTCAGCAAGAATGCTCTTGTGGTTTGTCTCTTGCATCCTGAAAAGTTTTGCATACTCGTTGTGCATGTTTGCATAGGTTTTCTTGAAGTTCATCAATTGGTTGAATAAAGTAGCATTGAAAGAATCGATTAAGTTCTCTATATTGCTGGACTGGGTTTTTTCGAGGTTGGTGAATGCATCGGATAGGAGTTTGCTCTGTTCCTCAATGTAGAGTAATGATAAGGATGCATTTGATTCTAATAACGTCAATCTCTTCATGATATTCTTGTAGATGGACTCTTGAGTAGTTTGAATTTCAATGGATTGAGTAGCCTCTGGTTCTGCCGTGGCTTCACAGAAGGCATGACTAGTCGAGTTAATATCCTTCAAGAATTCCTTCAACCTCAAATGAGGCAACATTACTCGACATTCATCTTCTCCCAAGTTGGAAGACTCGCTAATGTCGTCGAGATTGATCACTAACTCCGGAACCAACTCAGACTCTTCTATGGGCACCACGTCTTCTTTAAACTCCTCCATCATGGTCTTTCCGTGAACTCTGATCAAGGAAATAGGACAGTAGAACTCGTTTCCGTAGTGAGACAAGATTTCAAGCTTTAAGTATCTTGCCCAAATGAATGGGTTCTGGATCTTGAAAGTCTGTACATCCCGTATATTCTCTGCTTGGAAGTCGCCCAAAGCCCTCCAATTGCTAGCCGGGAATCTGTCACTAACAGATATTTTCACGTCCTTGAACATGGAGCTGAAAAACTCGAAATTGCCCATAACGACACTGTCTACCAAGATATCCTGGCATAATTCGATCACCACGAATTTGTTAGGCTCCGAACACTGGTTTAAAAGATATGAGTCTTTGTTTTCGACTAGCACGGATTTTGTACCGCTGGCCAACGAGTTTGCTTTAACGATGGTCGCAGCACACTCTGCCGAAGCGTAGTTGAATTTGTCTTTGTAGACCTTTCCTTGGTCAGTCTTTGGAGCCGAGCCATCGTCGATATTGTGGGCTTCTCGGACCACGAGTCCGTTTGCCACGGTGACTGTTTCGTTCTCCTTTTCTGTTTTGTTGCTGAGCTCGTCTGCCTTCTGCTTCTTCCACTCCTCAAACGACATGAAATGGCAGTCATCGAGGGTGAGATTGGACTGGTTCTGGATGCCTGCGGCGGAGCGGTTGGAGACGTCGGCTATCTCGGTAGGAACCTCGATTTCCAAGTCCGGGATGGCCAGGTCATCCACCTCGAAGATGGCCCCATCGTCCAAGTTGAGGGACAAGGGCGACTCCAAGGCGTCGGCACCCGGTTCAGACCGTGAGGCCGTCTCATTGGAGAGGGCGGAACTGGGCGTGACGGTTGCCGAACGAGCCTGTGACGTGTCGCTGTAGCTGGCGCTGTTTGTTTTGGGGAAGGAGATGAAAGGGGATGAGGAAATGCATAGTTCACAGATTTCGGGTGGTGTCTGTGCCAACGTGGATGTGTTGGACGCCGATATCAGGTCGGCCAAGGCCCTGGCTAGGAGAAGTAGTAAGAACCACTGTTTCATGGGCACGGAGGAAGAAGGGGTGTGGAAGTGGGGACCAGACCATGGGCATTACTTAGTGGTGCGGAATTGACAACGGGAAGGCAGATGCGGCCACCACAGCACCAGAATACACGAGGAATTTGCAGCACAAGAAGGGCAGAATGTTGGGAGATCAGGAAAACGAGGAAAAGAAAGTGGTGTGAAATGTTAAGTTTCTCAATTGGCGGGGACTGGGGTCTAAATAGGGAGAGTCCACATAAATACGTCACTACATAGCCGCCATTCCAGAAAATATTGCACCTATGATAATAGCGGTTTAATAATGCAACGGCTGTGTCCGAAAGGGGATAGCAGAGTCCGACAAAAATGGAAGAGAAAAGAGAAAGAGAAAAGAAAAGAGAGAAAAGAGACAAGAGAAAAGAGAAGAAGAGAAAGAAGAGAAGTTGTGAATGGATTGCATTTGTCTTACAATCTAATTGGAGATGTACACCTAGATACGGCTGTAGAATTATAGAGTAAGTGTAGAATTATGTAAGGGTAGAATTATCCAATTCGGTGATTCGGAGTTTTTGACTAGAGTTAAAAACCGATGAGACTGGTTTAATGAGACATTAATTATAAATGAACACATGGTATCTCATAATTTGACCGAATGGACTGTAATGTAATTATTTTGACAATTGCAACTTGAAATTTGGTACTTTGTTTTGAAACCTGGACGTTTTGAAACATGCCAATTTGACACTGTGAAACATTAAAATTGACACTTTCTACATTATTCCCCGTCTATATTTAACCTAGCCATCTGCTTGCACCCAAATTAAATACATTTCCATGCCAATGGTGTGATCATAACTGAGATAAGATATTTTTACCGACCCTGCCACCTTGATTGGAAGTCTGTTAATTTCCATCAAATACAGTCAATGTAGGCTCACAAGTATAGAATCAGTGGAATTACCAACTTACAATAACATCATCATCATCCATGTTCATCCTTGACTTAAGAGCTTTGATACTGCTCTTAATTCATTATCTACAATCACTCAGTTTCAATTAGTATCAATTAGTATCAATTATTAACAATTATCAATTATAGACCCGAGGGTCATGCTATCACAAATGCTGGCCCTAAGGGCTTCTTGCAGGCTCGGCGGCCCGAATGAACGGCAGTCTAATGCACTCAAACATCATAGAAATCAAAATTTTGGAATGGAATATGAAGTGGGTGAAATCCGAGACGACTCGATCGACAGTCAATCTGGCTCAGAGTAAATCTGGCTCATGAACAAAAAATTGCTGGCTCAAAGGAAGATTATTTAGAGACATCAAAATTAACATTCTGAATAATTCAAATTATTCTGCTTGATTTAGACAGTCCAGACAAACCATCGAAAAGGCAGAACATGATAGAGACATTGATATTCAGAAAATCCCAGAAACATCCTGGTAGCTAATTCAGGATCCTCGCTCAAACTCGTTGATAAAATCTGACCAAATCAAAGAATCCAGTTCAAATCAAGAATTCAGAAAATCCAGATCTGGAATCTCGGTAATTCACAGAATGCAGATCTGACAATGGGACGTATCGTCTCAAACGGAATCATTAAATAATCTGAAAATAAAGTGCAGAAATATAAGAATGAACCAGAGAATCAATCAGAGAATCAATCAGAGAATCAATCAAAGAATCAATCAGAGAATCAATCAGAGAATCATTCCGTGATAAAATAATCATTATTCATCTAAATATCAGATTCTCAATTATTGATATCAGATTAACTCAATTATTCATGAGATTAACTCAATTATTCATATCAGATTCTCAATTATTCATGAGATTAACTCAATTATTCATATGAGATTAACTCAATTATTCATATCAGATCATCTCACTATCCTCTCAAACATCTCTTTATATGATCTCCGCAAAACGACTCCGCGAGTTATTACTGCCGCCCTCCTCCGGATGCATGAACACGTTGTTCCTCACCGCCTCGAAGTTCTGGCTGTGGCGGTGGTGGTGCGGCCCGCCGGCGGCGCCGCCTAGCACGTCGTCGTCGTAGTCGGACGGATTGAACTCGGATTCCGACTCCAGCTCCGAATACGGCGCGTGGGAGTTCTGGAACCGGAGGGGCTCGCTCTCGCTGTCCTCGTTAAAGTTGAATTGTTCGGGCGACGCGAGGGGGTGGCCGTAGCTGTTGAGCTGCGTGTGGCGCCGTGACGACGCGGACGTGGTGGTGGTGTCGCCCTTGCCGGCGGCGCTGTTCTGGCCGGTGCTGTTGGTCATGCGGAACACCAGGTCGAGGTTGTTGTTGTTGGTGACGCCTCGGTAGAAGAAGTCGTCGTCGCCACCACCGCCGTTGGCGGCGGTGGCCCCTGCGACTCCGCCTGCGAGACCCGCACCCGCACCGCGAGCGCCCGAATTGGCGGCCCCGTAGTACGTGCTGTTGGTCACGTTCAACTGGCGCTCCAAATCGTTGATGTCGCCGGTGGTGCCGCGAGGGTCGCTGAAGAGCATGGGCTGCGAGGGCTTTTTGCCAAACAACTTGGCAAAGCCAAAGCGCGACGTTTCGGCCGTCTCCTGCCGAGGGTCCTCCAACAGGTCGTCGGCAAAGTCGGGCGACTGGTTCTTGAGCTTCTTCTTCTTCTTCAAGAAGAAGAACAACACCACCAACACACCAATAAAGATGGTTCCGCCAATGGAGCCCACGAGGCCGCCCACCAATTTGTTGGTGTTCAGGGAGCCCGAGGACTTGTGCGAAGGGGTGGCGCTGTCCACGGGGCCCGAAGTGGGCACCGTGACCACCGTGGTGATGGTGGTGTCGGGCGACACGATGGTGGAGGTGTAGGACAGGGTCCAGGAGGAGGTGGCCGAGGGGTGGGACGAATGGGAGGTGATTTTCATGGAGGACGAAGATGAGGAGGACGAGGATGAGGTGGACGAAAAGGAGCTGCTAGAGCTCGTGGATGTGGTGGAACTGCTAGAGCTGGTAGTGCTACTCGAGCTGGTGGTGGTGCTGGAACTGCTGGAACTGATGCTGCTGGAGCTGCTGGCGCTAGAACTGCTGGAGCTGGAGAAACTGCTGCTGCTGCTGCTGCTCACACTGGACGAGCTGAATGAGCTGGAACTGGCGCTGGAACTCAGGGGCAACGCCGAACTGGAACTGGCGCTGGAACTGGCGCTGGCGCTGGAACTGGAACTGGAGCTTTCCGGAGAGCTGGAGCTTTCCAGAGAGCTGGACGGCACTGCCGCCAGCGAGGACGATGCGAAGCCACTGCTCAGGGACGGCGAGCCGGAACTGGACAGAAAGGGCGAGGACAGCGAGCCGGACGAGGGCAACACCAGCGTCGAAGGCTGTGAGAGCGACTCGGGCGAGCTGGGGCTGTTGGAGCCCGAGGTAGAGGAGCCCGAACTGCTGGGTCCCTGGGGAGCACTATTGGAGTTGGAGTTGGAGGAGGAGGAGAACGGGTTGGAGGGGTCGGCCAAGGGCACACGGGGCAGGCCGTTGGGGTCGCTGGACATGGCAGAAGAAGACAGGGCCGACGAGGACGACAACGGGGAGGAGGTGATGGAAGGAGCACTCAGGTGGTGTGAAAAAGTTCCAGTGCCGGGAGAGGCCATGATAAAGTGCGAAGACGGAGAGTGCGCAATGGCGGGAGACAATGACGAGGAAAGAGACGAAGAGAAAGACGATGGGGACACCAAGGTGTGGTGCGGTGGTGCGGAAATGGCGCCGGATGCGGGCGAAGCAGCGATAGCGGAGGGCGAACGGGGAGAGTGGGGGCTAGGGGAGGAGCTAGATCGGCGGTAGATGTCGAATGTCTGGTGCTGGTGCTGGTCCTGGTCCTGGTGCTGGTCCTGGTCCTGGTGGTGCAGAGAGGAAGGAGGTGAAATCTCGTGGGCCAGTTCTTGGTGCGGGCTAGAGGAAGAGGAAGAGGATGAGGAAGGGAGTAGCGAGGGAAAATTGGGAGGAGAGAAATTTGCCAGAAAAGCTAGCGAAGTGCTCATTGTTATAGGCGCGCGATGGCGTTCTGGCGAGAGACGACGGTGTGGTGGTGGTGGTGGTTGTGGTTGTGGTTGTGGTCGTGGTGGTAGTGGAGGAGGAGGAGGCGCAGGGAGGAGGGCGGCGGTGGTGCGCAGGGCGAGCGAAATAGGCAGCGAAAAGCCGGGAACAATAGAGTGGGACGAGATGGGAGGGGGAGATCGGCTCAAGTGCGATCGGAGTGAAAGATAACGAATGAGATGATTAGATAGATCTCTATGCAAGTGGAGAGAAAGCAATGGGATGGGGCGGTCAATGAAATGAGAGAGTACAGTTGGATTGGTGTGCAGTGGTCTATGGAGCCTCTCTGCTATGTCTCTTCAATGGACATTGCCGTGGTCTGGCAGACCCCGGGCCTTAATACCGCAAGACAATTTTATACGAGGCGGCAGGGGCCCTGGTACCGCCATCCCTGGCGCTATAATTAGCGACGAAAACACCGCCACGTGAGATGCACTGAGGCCTTGAGGCGTGGGGTTGGTGCGTGGATGGAGCACAGGGGGGTCGTCAGGGGGGTTGTACGGCGGTTCTGATTGGCTGGAATGCCCCCGGTTGCCTTGGAAACGGTCCAGGCACCGGTGAAACGGTGAAGGCAGGGACACTGGCCACCGTGGTGGTGGAGCTTGCTCTACGGCCACCACGACGTCATACTGCGACGTGGTAGGCGCACGCGGTGCCTGGCACGGCTAGAATAAGGACACAGGAACTGGTGGGTGGAGTGGACAGCTATCTTAATATAGTTAGATATATACTGTTAGTGATCATAAATAGATATAAATACTACTATCATAATTAGATACTACTTGTGTATCATAATTAGATATAAATACTACTATCATAATTATGGTGATCATCAGAAGTGTGTGATGAGTAGTGTATATTTTATTTGTCTCATAATTAGAGTTGAGTACTATTAGGGATCATGGTTAGTGTATGATTCTACTTGTCTCATAATTAGATTTGAGTACTATTAGTTTTATTTTATTTGTATCATAATTGGGATCATTATAGTATGGCATTAGTATTAGGTGTAATTATGATATTAGAGTATGGGATAATTAGTAATTAGCGGAGAGCTTCGGTGGTGCCATGTCCGGAAGGAAGATACAGCCCATGTTCAGGCTTCCATGGCATCATCGCTCGTAGCAACACAGCATCGGGGCTTTGCGGTTATTAGAGCCTTGGGCCGAGTGAAACGGACAGAGGGGTTGCGATGGCCCCATTGCGTCCGTTCTTTTTTGTATGTGTTTTTGTTTTGTTCTGAGAATAGAACAAACAGATTGTGGATCACATTTGTGGATCAGATTTTGTGATCTTCTGGAACTCCTGTGCAGAAGCAGGGAACACCACTGTGGTCATCCGTATTGCCGTGGTGAAAACCGAGGTGAAGACTGTAGTGAGACTAGTGAGACTGTATTGAGACTAATGAGTCTGTAGTAGGTACAGATGGTCACTTTGACTTTCAATGGGGCGAAATTGACTTTCAATAGCCGCCCATCCATTCAAACTCTTTGTCGGCTATTTCTTTACTTGCCTTGCTCATTTAACTTTAGGAGGGCCACGGATCTTCGCACTCCTGGAAATTTGGGGATATGCCAAGATTTCGCACTGCACCAGCCCTCCTTTTCACACCCCAGCTAAGATTAAGCTCGGGGATAATGAACACGGTTCGAAGACATTTCCCCCAGTTGGAACAGGGGGGTTGCATTCGTGCGTCCCCTCGGTTGCATTGGTGTCTTCCAGGGGGTGTTGATATGCTGTCCGCTGAAACAGTTCCAGTGCACAGCTGGTGTATCTGGAACTGGACCTGCTTGTTCGCTCGCATTGATAGCAACCCAGTGACCCTGGGTTTTGAGCCGATCAACAGCCTGGCGGATCCTGTGCATCCCGAGCACTTTTTTCGACCAATCAAGCCACCCGAAATGGAAAACACGACTATTGTTGTTTGACGGAAGAGTGTCGCTCGGTTTTGAGGTTCTCAAACATCACATAACGCAGGATTGAATCGAATGACATGCGCAAGATGGAATGGAGTGTGACTTCATTCTTATCACTAAGCGAGACACGACCAATGATGAGATAAAGACTGGTGGAAGAATGAGAATTCCGAGACACGACCAAATGGTGAGATAGACTGTGGAAGATTGAGAATTCCGAGACACGACCAAATGGTGAGATAGACTGTGGAAGATTGAGAATTCCGAGACACGACCATCAATTCCGAGACATTTAAAGTAGCCATTATTCATTTGATGCACATAGTAGCAATTGGTCACGATGAATTGTAGCCATATCACGGTGCATTCACTTGTAGTCAATGGTTAAATGAATTATAGCAATTGGTTCACTATAAATTGCACCCATTGGTCACGATGCACTTTTATTGTAGCCATTGGCTCACTATGAATTGTAGCAATTGGCTCACTGTGAATTGTAGCAATTGGTCCACAGTGCCTTTTATTGTAGTTTATTGTAGACACTGTGCACTTTCCCTTAAAGTAATGCTTCCCGATGCATTTTAATATTCTTCACTTCAGGCTCTGATGGTGCGCCGGCTGGCGAGCCAGTCCTTGATGGCAAACAACAGCATCTCCCAGCCCATGAACAACGCCACGAACCCCAACGACACGTTCAACGTGAACATCGACGTGAGCCCGTAGTACTCGAAAATCAAGATCACCGGGTCGGTGGACTCCATGAAGATGGCACCGCCACACAACAAGCCAAAACTCACGAGCAACTCGGTCATGGGGCGCGAGGGTCGCGTCAAGTTCTTGTTGCGAGGGCCCAAGAGGACCAACATGTACGACAAGAGGCGGAACCCGCACGCCATCACGAACATGTTGCCCCATTGGGTGTGCACCTCGGTGGACGTGGCCGACGCCTGCTTGTGCTTGGACATCAAGATGCCGGTCCAGAAGATGGTGAGCACGGGGAACGGGTTGGGGGAGAAGCCGGGCGAGGACTTGGCCACGTTATCAAGATGGGAAGAAGACGTGGCCCTGTGGAGGTGCGCAGAGGCGTCGCCCATGTTGTCGCCCATGTGGTGGAGCTCGGTGCCGGAGTTCATGCCCAGGGTCTCCGAGGCCCCCACCGCGGCGAGGTCCTCGCGGGACTTGTCGTAGCGCCAGGCACTCAACTTGTACTCGGTGATGACGCCACAGAGGCCGCACCCGAGGAAGATGAAGGCAATGGACACATGCTGCAAGTCCTTGGGGCTCCAGGCGCCGCCGGAGTTGGACAAGTGCTCCAAGAAGATGTTGGTGCAGCCGTAGAACAAGATGAGCGAGCACTCCATAAACTCCATGGTGTACAAGCCTTGGGGCTGCACGCGGTTCCACCGCGACAGCGAGGCCGCGTACGTGGGGACGTAGTGGTGGTTCCAGGCCCAGCCCTTGGCGGCGAACGCGCCGGAGTAGCGAGCAAGCGTCAAGATGCCGTAGGCGAAGAACACCCCGCCCTTGATGAAGTGGGCCAACAAGTTGAACACCGTGGTGCCCTGGCCCAACATGAGGAACGTGGCCAAGCCGGTGGGCACGTAGATGAGGTAGAAGAAGAAGTGGCCCCAGTGGAGGAAGTGGAAGGTGGTGTTGGCGGCGGCGTAGAGCAGCAGCGACACCTGGCGGAGGACGGGGAGGTCGAACAAGCGAGAGACCCATGACGTCGCCGAGTGTCCAGCGAGCACAGAGCCGGACGAGCTTCCCGCGAACATGCTAGGGGGAGACTGTCCTGGGAAAATAGATCCAGTAGGCGACTGTCCTGGGAACATGCTAGGGGAAGACTGACCCGCAAACATAGACCCGGCAGACGTCTTCCATTCTCCCTGGTCGGCGGCCTCGGGGTCGGAGCTGGCCCCAGGACCCGCCCCTCCAGGTCCGAAGTCGCGGAGCGTGATGGCGGGCGACTCCACCGAGGAGTTCAGCAGGTTCTCGTCAAGGCCGAGCGGCACCCAGCCCTGCGAGTAGCGGGGCCCGCCAGCGTGCGCGTCGTAGGCGTACTTGACCACGGCGGCCACGAACTGCGCCGCGGTGGAAAACACGAGGATCCACAGCATCTTGTGGTAGGCATTGCCGGGGTACAACTCCGGCACCAGGCCCATGAACACAAAGTAGCACAAGAGCGAGGTGCACACGAGGGCCAGGTGCACCGCGAGCCCGCTCACGTACCACGCCACCATGCCGAGGTTCTTGAACACCATGACCACGGGGTACACGAAGACGACCGTGGCGAGGCCCACGGCGACGTGGGCGTAGAGCGCCGACGTGTGGGCCGAGTGCACGCGGAAGTAGCTCTGGGTGGAGTTGTACGCCTCCCAGAAGAGGCGCTCTTCGGGGAGGAGGTCTGTCTCGAGGATGGGGACGCCGTGGTGGTGCATCATGGCGTGGGGCACTGGCACCAAGGACGTCGAATCTTTGGATGACGACGATGAAGACATTGACATTGAGGATGTATCTGGCGATGTTGTGCCAATTGAATTGGGGTCAATTGCATTCGATGCTATCGCATTGGCGTCAATCGCATTGGTTCCTGGCACATTGGCGTGTGGCAAATGTGACACATGTGACATCTGGGGCGTGTCGGATGCATCGCCCTCCATTGCGTGCACGTGATCGTCGGCCCTAACGGCGACGCCGGCCAATGCCGCCGTCACCAACACTGTAAGTCCGTACATGAATGGCAATGGCCTGGGACCAGCAGGAGTTGCTTATTTATAGTGAAGGCATCGGGGTCTCCGAATGCGCGGGTCATGTGACCGGAACCCTCGGGTATTACTAATGGGGTGGTCAGAGACGGCGAAAACGGCGGAAACTGGCCCATTCGGTCGAAAAAGCTCTCACACGGAGGGGGCTCGGGACAGGGCTGCGTGGGGCTGCAACTACCGCCTGTTTCGGGGTGTTTCCGGCGCTGTTTCCGGGGTGTTTCACTGGCGGTCGCGGCACGTGACTCGGCTACACGAACGGACTCATATGGAATTGGAGGTGCTATATCTAGAGGAATGGGCAGAGTAGAATGGTATCTGAGTAAAATGGACATCTAGAATTACAATAGGCGGAGCTCCCTGATGGGCCAACGTAGCACATTGGCGGATCTTGCGGTGTTTGGTGCACGTGACCAGCCGTTGGCAGTGCGCCTATGCGGAAACACCGAGACCAGACACCGAGACTTGGCAGATGGTGTAATGGTAGTGGCAGTGACAGTGGCGGTGGCAGTGGCGGTGCCATGGCTGCACTAGTGCATATCGCTTGGCACGCCATGGACTGCCCTCGGACCGGTACACCCACACCCTAGTCCTGGGACTCGGATCCCTGTTCCAATGGCCGACTGCACTGGCTGTCCTCTCCACTATTGTCGCTTGCTTCCCGTGTAATTGGGGGCCATTGTACGCTTGTTGTGCGGACACCCGTCTGTCATGCGCAGCAGGAGCCCCGGCGTGTTGTGTGTGTCTCACAATGCGTTTTTGCGGGTGAGGTAGTCGAATCTCGAGTATGTGTATCCAATGAAAGGCAAGTCCTCCTTGAGGTTCTTTTTGCCTGCTGCATCCTGTTCGCGCTGCTCCATGGCCTTGCTCAAGGCCGGCGACTCCGGCACGTTCTCGAGCTCGTCCGTAGGGAAGAACCGCGTGTCAGTGATGGACCTCAACTTGGGGATGAATGGTGCATCCACCTTACGAATGGTCTCCCAATCGACACCACGGAAGAACGGATGCTGCTTGATCTCCTCCGCTCCACCATATCTTCCGAGACGGTTCTCACTGCTGGTGAGAAGCTTGCGGATCAAGTCCTCGCTCTCGGGTGACAAGTGGATGTCCTCGGGGATTTGTAACGTTTCCTGCCAATTCAAAATCTTGCGGTAGGTTTCATGGGGCGTTTCGGAACAGAATGGAGGCCATCCAATCAAACACTCAAACATGATCGCACCGAGAGACCACCAGTCACATTCCTGGCCGTAACCTTGGTGGATGAAGATTTCCGGCGCGATATAATCTGGAGTACCCACCGTAGAGTAGGCCATCAATCTTCTAGACTTTCTCCACGTTTGCATCTGCTGTCTGTTTGACATGGTCAAATGAATAGCATCGACCATCATGGAATTTCTGCCGTTGGGGTTGCTCGTGAGCTGGTTGGGTTGTAGGTGGTTTCCAAGTCCCTCCTTTTCCAATAACTTTTTGTAGTAGTTCAGATCATGGGTTTTGTGGAAACCTGTACTCAAACCAAAGTCAGACAATTTAATGTGACCTCTGATGTCAATTAAGATATTATCCGGCTTGATATCACGATGAATGAAGCCGAGCTTGTGGATAGCTTCAATTGCTAAAACACACTCGGCCATGTAAAACCTAGTGATATCCTCGGTGAAAATTTGCCATCTGATCAACATAGTCATTAAATCACCTCCTGGTAAGAATTCCATGATCAAGTATAAGTATTGCGAATCCTGGAAAGAATAGTATAAGGAAACAACCCAAGGAGAGTCACTTCCCGCTAAAACGTCTCTTTCAGCCTTGACGTGCGCCAATTGTTCTTTCTTGTACATCTCAGACTTCAATAACGTCTTCATGGCATAGATTTTTCCAGTATCTTTCTTTTGAACCAATCTGACCTCACCAAAGGCTCCTTTACCAATGACCTTAACGGTGATAAAGTCTTCCAACGCCAATTTCGTTCTTCTCAATCTCAAGAATTGGGATTCCTTTTTGCCCAAGCTTTGTAGCTGTCTGTTTTTTCTTTCCTCACTGGCAGCAAGGTCTTCAGTCATAAGCTTGTGCTCCAAGTCCAATCGTCTTTGATTTCTTTCTATGGCATGACTGACAGACATTTGATAGTAGTTCTCCATTTTCAACTTGATTGCGGCCGCCTTGTCTTGACTCACTTTACTCAAAAAGTTGGGGTTTCTGTTGAAGTAGACATAATTTGACGGCTTTGGAATGTTGACAGTCTGCGAGCCAAGATTGGAGTTTGCAATTGTGTTATTGTTTGTAACACTTTGCAAGTTATTTTCAATTGCCTTGGACTGGGACTCGTTGGATGGAGGAGCTAACTCGGGCACTTGTCTGGACTGAGCTTGTTGGGCTTGCATCTGCGCCTGCATTTGGGCTTGCATTTGGGCCTGCATTTGAGCTTGCTGCTGTTGCTGTTGCTGCTGTTGCTGCTGGGCCAATTGAGCTTGAGCTTGGGCCTGTTGTTGTTGTTGTTGCTGAGCCAACTGGGCCTGTTTCTGAGCCTGGGCTTGTTGCTGAGCTTGTTGCTGGGCGTGTTGTTGAGCCAACTGTGCCTGAGCCTGGGATTGTATCTGCTGGGAAGTCTGCTGTTGATTCACCTGGTACTGGTGGGTCGTGGGCGACTGGGGACTGCCGTAGTTCAAGATGTTGCTGTTGCTGTGGTTGGACAACAACGAATTAGTCAAGGAGTTGGAATTGCTGATCTCAGACACGTTGGTGCTACTGCTGTTGCCCAATTGGGTGAAGTTGGTAGGAGGCTTGAAATTCAACGAGTCGATGGAGGTGAATTTGTTGCCGATGCTGTTGGTGCCGTTTGCTGCGGCGGAGCCGTAGCCGTTGGCGTCGTAATCGTCCACAACGCGGTCTTCGCCGAAGGTCCCGTTGCTCAGGAACTTGGGCGACACCATGAAGAATTGCTGCTGGGGCACGGCGGGTTGCTCCTGCTTTGTGATGGGCGAGCCGCTGAAGTCGTCGATCGTGGCGGACGGCGGGTTGAGGATCGTTGTGTCTTCCTCCATGTAGCTGTCGTCATGGTTGGGGGCGTGCTGCTGCTGCTGCTGCTGCGAGTGCTGGAAGAGCGAGTCCTGGTGCTGGAAGGCGGCCTGGTTGGGATGAGCCGAGTGTTGTTGTTGCTGTTGTTGTTGTTGTTGTTGTTGCTGTTGCTGTTGTTGCTGCTGTTGCTGAAGATGCTGGTAGTAAAGCTGCTGTTTCTGCTCGTCCGTCAAGTAGTCGTAGTTCATGGCGAGAGACGGTTCTGGCGGTTCTAGAGGCTAGCGAAGGTGGATAGGATGCCTGGGCGGAAGGGACGGGCCCGAATGGCGGATGGATCGAGTAAAAGGTGCTGGCACCGTCGCGGTGGTGGTGCTTTGTTGAGTCGGCGGGTAGAGCAGGAAACTCGACACTAGGCGAGGCGAGGAGCGGAACACACGGTCAAAAGAGCAGCGATCGAAGGCGGCCAGTGGAAGGCGGTCGGGGACGGCGATGTTCTCGATCGAAGAGCGGGAGTCCGGGAAACGGTGGACGGTATGAAAAGAAGGCAGGTGGTTAGTGGGAATGTTTTTTTGATCCGGAATTATTTGGCGAGAGATTCGCGCGCAACAGTGACGACGACAAAAGTTAGGGAGAAACGAGGAGGAAGAGAATCGAGAAAGGGTGGTTGATTTAGAGGGGAGAAAGAGTGGGGGTGAAAATGGGGATGGTAATAGGGAGAGAATAAGGGTGCTAGTAGTTCTATGTGGATTTCAACGATAGAAATGACGGGTAGACGCAGTTGTACTGGACCTATTGTCATGCTGGCATTCGGTGCCTGTGCAGAGCCTCCGTGGCTCTACCGCGGTGGACACGGCACGCTAGCGAGACGCGTAGCGAGCTCGTGCCAGCACCACAGGCAGGACCACGAGGAACGAGTTTCTAGGAACACGAGACGGGCCATTGTTAGACGAGGTCGCCAGGTGCTACGACGGCTATGGCGGGGTGGTGTCGTTGCAGGGTTGTTGCCGTCGAAGAACACCCGAGACCGAGAGATCCAGAAAGATCCAGAACTACGGGACCAAGTCACCGTGGACTCTCCGGGGCCAGGCCTCGGGCAAAACATGCCGTGGCCAGCTCCAGGCAGAAGAGCGGCCTGAGAAGGCCAGACGTGGATCTGGTGAAGGGAGGGGGCGCTATTGTTCGTTTAATGAGAAGTTCGGGCCAAGAATAAAGGAATTAAACAGAAGAGGAAAGATAGAGGGAAGAATAGAGGAAAGAGACAGAGACAGAGGCAGAGACAGATGGGCAGAGGCTATCGTTGTGGGAATGTAATCTCTTGGAGGTTGTCTGTTAGAAGTAGACTGACAGGTAATATTCTACGATAGTCATTGCTACAGTATTACCGTGAGTATATTCCACCTTTTTCCTGTCTCTAGTATTGCACTTTCCTGTTTGCCACGTTTGACTTAGTAGTGGGGCTTCTCAGTTGGAATGCGCTCTGGCCATACTGCCGCCCACCTTGACGTGTCTGTCGCCTTCATCCCATTACTACCATTTCATCTGGCTTCTTGTCCTCTCTTCCATTTTCCTAAAGCGGCCGAATTTTTCACTGTCCAAGATTCCGTTATTATTTAGAGACCTCGAATCCTCAACATTGGAGCTGTTACATCAAATCAGCCCAATCAAGAAGTATGGTCGAACTCATCCAAGCTCTAGAATCAATGCTACTGTAATAGCACTAGAACTATAAGCTATATAACGCAGTTTGAGACTATTGTCTGTGCCTTGACAATTCAGTCCATCCTCAGTGCAGACCATGTCTATTATCCTTTATCTTCACTGTTTTATTTCCATACATTCCCGTATTGTTCTCCTTTCCAGACTCTCAATGAAACATGGTAATCCTCAACCAATTCACGAAACATTCTCTCATCCTTCATCGTATATATACTATTTCTTCATTAATCCTTTCAACTTCTCTTTGACGTTAACGAGATCTCGTTAGTGTCTAGTTTCTCCCTCCATGTCTAGCAACTATTGCCGGCTATACGCAGATGGAGGCGTAGCACGAAAGACGTAGGAGGGACTGGGGTCTCGCTACAGCTGGCAGTCGCCCTATTTGTTCTGGCCGCATGCTACAACGGCCCGCCTTTCGCGTGTCTACAGCTTTTCCACGTCCACATTGAATTCCACCTGCTTGAAATATGTCCTGTGGTGCCCATTTGTGTTCCTGTTTGGGCACGGGCGTCTCGTATATGCCATCGAACCGTGTCTAGATCTGTTGGTGTCGAAAGCTTGTGCAAAGAGGTGGAATCAACCCCACAAATCCTGGAGAATACTGCAATAGAAGCACATTGTCTGGCATGTGACGGAAGCTAGTATTGTGGTGATAATAATGATACTCTGTTGTGACACTATGATAGTGTAATTGTCTCTGTTGTGTCACTGATCATAGTCTGTTGTGACACTATGATAATGTAATCGTCTCTGATCAAATAGTCACCCTACTGTTATGCCTGGTGTTACTGCCACGCTGTCGCTACTTTCACACTCTCTCTCACTATCGTTCTACCGCGACACGTCGGTTCCTCCACGGTACCACCACCACCACGTACCGCGACTCCTCCCTAGCTCTCCTTACACTCGATGCACTAGTCCATGCATTGACCACCCCCCATGCACCTCTCCTTCGCTCCATAATACCGGTTTTCGTCTAATAATCGTCCGTTTCGGGAAGCCGCTTGCCCCAAATGGTCCGACCCCATCGCCTGCTTCCCCCATCACCATTTCTCACCCAATTACAGTGCACCATGCACTTGCGTTTCTGTCTCTGTCTTCTACCTGAAAATGGCCCCATTCCTGGCCTACCACCTTTACGTGCCCGTTTCCCCAGCAATTGCCTTCACCACTGCATGCGGCTTCGGGAATAGAGTCCCCCTAGGTGCTGCCGGCGCTAATAGCTGCAGTGCCTGGCTGCCTGGCCCACCGTTATTATGCCAGTCTTTCGCGGTGTTGGTAAACAACGCGCCATGCATGGGTGCAATTTCTGAGGTGTCCTGATGGAATATTCGCAGTATTTGTATAATGCCATTTCCATCGAAAGTAACCAGGAAACTGTCTACCTTGCTGGAGTCCAGCAGGTGGATGTTTCTTCACCCAATATGAGTGGAAAAGGTTCATTGGAACTTTCCCCAGTTCCAATTTATATGAATAATACTATTCATATGAGTAGATTGATATGTTGTATATCTCTCTATGTCTCCCACTCTAGTACACGGCAAGAGCCTGACATGAATGCCTTTCGTGAACTGTGAACTCTTGGCCCCAGAGACTCGACGGCTGTGAAAACGCATCGTTGACATGATAAACTCATCTACTACGTTGATTGACTAACAACACTCAACTCGATATGTTTAATTCATAACTCGGTCCAAGCCTGGCTAAGCACCGGGGTCCCCCGGACCCAGTGTGGTGCCTAAACTCCATCTATATTGATGAGAAACTACCAAATCTTGTTCTGCCCAGAAACAACCCGTCCAAATTTCCGGTTTCAGTGTGGTGTTGTTCGCGGTGGTTTTGGTTACTGATGCTTTGTGGTGTGGCTGATATTATCGAAGCCATTTGACCTACACCTTCTGTGTATCCAAAGCTTGGATTTCCTTCTTTGGGCCTCACAATGGTGACGTCTAAATTCGATCCCCTGGACGTTTGTGGTGGACCTCTACGGTCGAAAAATGCAGGTCTAACATTGTTTCCCCGAGTAGGGTGTTCTGACCTTTGCAGGCTTTTTCTTTTCCTGATTAATCTTCTGCTCGGTTGGTCCGATTTCAAAACTCCAGCAGTGCAGTTTGGTCCATTTGGCTGTTGTGCACACTTGCCAGATGGTATCGGCACGTTGCTGGACGTGGCTGAATACGATTTACTCTATGATAGTTCTCAAGCTGAGCGGTTTAGCACCATATCACGAACCTGTATACCTGTGGGTATTCATGCATCTGACTATGCTCTTGATTCTTGAAGTTCTATTATAAGTACCCGGATCTATTTAGAATACTGGCAGGCTCCGACGGGAGCCCTAAGTCCTATTTAAATGCAGAACCGGTCTTGAGAATACATTGTAGACATTCCTTGTAATGTTTCTTGTAATGGAGGCTGTTTCTGCGATGGACAAATCCGACAAAAATAGTCTCTTAGCCCGAAGTGTCCGGATAATAGCAGTGAAGTGATCTCCGATTTAAAGCAGCTCTTACGCTTTAGTCGGATTTTTTAGTGTAGTCACATTTCACATTTCATATTTTCCGGTGTACACATTTTTCAGTGTTCACTTTTTATTGTACACATATATTTCAGTGAAAACGCATTTGCGTGGTTCACTCCAATAAAAACCCCCACTTGGTAGTTTCCACAATGTCGTGCCAGTACAGCACTCTATTCCTAGGCCATCTCCTCTTTGAGCGTTCTGATTCTACAGTTTCCAATTAATAATGTGTATGCTACTACATACATGAACGTATACCGGGTACATATATCACATTTAGAATTGCAAGGCTTGACCCTTTTGCTTCTTGTCACCACCCAACTCGAAGTGCTTACATCTCTTCAAGGAGAGCTGAGCTCTGGTCTTGCAGACGACACACTCCAATCTCAAGACAACCTTCTTGGTGGTCTTGGCCTTCTTGTGGAAAACTGGCTTGGTTTGACCACCGTAACCCTTTTGCTTACGGTCGTATCTTCTTTTACCTTGGGCAAACAAAGAAGCCTTACCAGCCTTGTATTGGGTGACTTTGTGTTGGGTGTGCTTTCTGCACTCCTTACCCTTACAGTAGGTCTTTCTAGTTTTTGGGACGTTAACTAAAGGTTAGTACTGGACAAACAGGCCATTCGACGGTGAAATATGGGAGGATCTGGACACATGACGAGGGGAGTAGGATTGGATGGCAATTTCATGGATGCTTTTCACGGTTATTCTCAATGTTGGACTTTGGGGTGGTTGAGATGGGCCTTTTCAAACCGGGATTTCGTGAGTCGTTGGACGCTCTAAACACGCTCTTCTTTTGCTCTAACTTATGCTTGATCTCCTGTGCATTCTCTGACACTTGACGTGTTCCGTCGCTTCACACGGTACATACCCATTGTGACTGATGAACTAGTGGTACTGAAAAAGAAGAATCTCTTAGTAGTGAAAAAAATTTTACTACTAGGGTGAGAATCGAGAGGGCGTATGTGCAGGGTGCGACTTTTTGGGACATGTTTGGATCACGTGCGTGAGGGCTGGAGCCCTAACGCGCCTCAAGGGTATGGTCTTGTCTGCCGTGTCTGGGTGCTACATGGAGAGTTTTTACTTGTTTATACTGGTGTCTGTGTTTACAAGAGGTAGACTACTACAATGTTTGGAGTTTTTGGACTTGGATCGATTTCTGGATGTTCTAGTGGACTAGATGAGTGCTTTTAATGTCGCCAGATGGTGATAATGTCGCGATTGTGAGAAGCTGATTTCTGCGACATTGTCTAGGTATAGTGGTTACAACAACCAGAGGGGTATGATTCTGCCCCCATAGCCTATATAGTTGAATAATTCGTGATTGTCACAATGCATTCAATCTTAGTTGATATTTTCGTTAATTATTGTGAAATATGAATTTTGCACCAATTTAGCCATAATATTGAATTATTCAATTTAGTACTCACAAGCCTCAGTATTATATGGATGACTAAGAATTGGCATGGCCAGAATAGGTTCATTCAGTCTACATGGCGTGGAAAGAAAGCGTGTCTCTATTTCACTAATACAGGAATTAATGATTGAATGCCCATTACATACCGATCACTTATACTTCTCGATTGGTATTAGGACCACTCACTTATTCTTCTGAATTGGTATTAGGACCTCATTTCATTAGATGTCCCCTAATTATTGATGTCCCCTAATTATTTCCTGATGGGAAACTACACTTTTTAAAGGCTGTCGCCTATACATATATTGTGGCAGCTGCCAAACAGAATGAACGGTAGAATGAACGGTAGAACAATTGAGTAACGATATCGTCCCTAGTGACCCGGGACTGGCCCGGAAAGAGTATAATACAGAGAAAAGAAGGATGCTTAGTTCTCAGACAAGCATTGGCAATCTCGAAATTAGACAATAACCATAAATCGTAGTGAAAATCCGTGCCTCATGCTCGTGAGAGTTTGAAGTGTGGATCGCCTAAGATCTGGTCACGGTGGAGTAGATGGTCGAGGTCGAAGTCACGGTTTCCACCTCGTCGTCGACGTTGTAGTAGTCGAAATCGAGGTAGCACACTCCACTGGCAATGGAGGTAGTGAGGTTCTCGAGAATCCATCCATCGGTAGAAGTAGGCACATCAAAGAAGTTGGTGATGGTAGGACCGTCCTCCTTCTGTGATGGACTGGGGGAAGGCTTGGGGGCATCGGTGGTCACTGGCTTGGAGGCTTCGACAGAAGTAGACGTGGACGAGGACGACGTGGTACCTGGGGCAGCTGGAGCCGGAGCTGGAGCTGTAGAGGTGGGCTTGGGCTTGGGTGCGTCTGGAGTTGCAGAAGACTCAATTGGAGTGGAAGCCACGGTGGTGAACACTTTGGTGGTTCCCATCACCACCGAAGTCACTGTGGCAGTGTATCTGGTGACGGTCTTGGTGTCTGTATTCACCACGATGTTGGTGGCAACCTGCTGGTCTGCTTGCACGGTGTGGTAGTTGGTGGTGGTCTCATGCAAGGTGGTGGTCACATCCACAACCACGGGTCCATCGTCGTCATCGGCGTCATCTCTCTTGAAAAGAGGATGTCTGTTTGGGGCTGGGGAAGCAACTGAGCTAGTGATCAACGAGGCGGTGGCCAAGGAAACGAATAATTTGGAGAATTGCATGCTGTGTGTGAGGGTATCCTGTGAGTGAGTAAGTAAGTAAGTAATAGAGTAACGAGAGAAACTGAGTTGGTAGGTGTAAAGAACGACTGGAGTGAATTAGTAGTGAAGGACTATAGTTGGAATATGAGAGAGGGAGAGGACACTAGGGAGATTTTTCGGTTGTAGGACTTGGTTTGGTGTGGTAGGGTAAAATAATCTGTAATCCAGGAACAAGCGAGAATCCACTCAATTTATACAGAGGTTGACGGTGGACCACTCGGGCCCTCTTCGCTTGCGGCTATCTGTATAATTCGTGGTTCAAGGGCTGGTCTGGGACCAAAACAGGAACCGGAGACCCCAGACAAGATCCTCCAGTTTGCGACACAATGCCGGCAAAACTGGATGCTTCGAAATAGTCGGCCACAGAGGGCACAAGATTCTTCCCTTTCGAGCCAAATTCAAGATATTTTAGAGCCCGGCTTGGTCCATTGCACCACCGTTTCTTGGATCCAACCCAAGTCTTTCTGTTGCTCTGGCTCACCTTCCTAATCGGTACGTGTTGCACGCTGGCTGCGAAATCCCAAAACGGGTTTGTGTCATGGACATACGAACTCTCGATGTACCAGTACCTACATGGACCCCATGGGCGCCAGGGGAGCCAAAGGGACGAAATTAGCGGCAAGATGAAATCTGTCCTAATGCTAGGGCATGTTGGACCCTTTGGCTCCAGATCGAAGGCGGCCGTTGATGCCCTAGAAGCTTAAAGTGTAGTGCGAAGCTGAAACGAGTTGAGGCAGAGCCGAGCTTGGTGATGACGACGACCGATCGTCGTCTTGGTGCGAAAGAGCCAGCCATTGGGATACGCGTTTGAAACAGGCGATGGTGGATATTATGGGCGCAGCGTAAGGTGATGTCATGGCATACTGGAGGCTGGGACTACCGCAATAGCTGAGTCTATTGTGTGAAGGCAGTGGAACTGGGCAGGTCGATGCTGACCACAAGTTAAATTGAGTACTGGCCAAGTGCAAAGAGGATGGAACCATCGGAAGGTGCCAAGGGAACGTTTAGAGTATTTAGAAAATAACGGTAATCGTGACGATAGAGTTTTGATAGAGGTTGTAGCTTAAAGACTATCATCAAGCTATGACTATCATTAAGCTATGTGACAACTAACTCTATGCAACTGTTAGCATCCAGATTAAGCCTACTTGACCCTGACATATACATTAAGCCTACTTTGTAGACTTTTGCTTATACTATTGGCTTCTTGACAGATACTCCATGGCTATTTGACTTGCTTTGTCTTCTACTTCTACCATTGTGGGCGGCCTTTTTTTGTGGGTCTCTCGTTTTCTTCCATCGGTATTGTCCAACGTTTATTGTGTGCTTCTTCGAGACACAGAACAATAGACCCACCTCCGCTGGCACTTAAAGCAGTTTTTAGCCACGGAGCTGGTCACATTCCGGCCAGTTCGGACCTGTCAAAGAGCGCAATCCAACAATTGAAGATCATCCAGAGGTTATGCTCTTCGCACCAAATAAGGCCACAAATTATGAGTATAATAAAATAACTAGCATGGTGTGAGCTATCTAGCAATATATATAACTATCCAGCAATATATGTAAGTATCTAGCAATGAAGCAGGGAAGTGCTTTACTGCCATTATCCCGTCACACTCTATTTCCTCTATTTCCTCTATCTTCTCTTTTCGTACTTTAGGTCTCTTCCTGGTACATTCTAATTTTCTCGGTTCTCTTAGAAGAATTACCAACAAAGGCAGTGAACACTCATTAAAATCATCAACATTCATTATCGAAATTACTCTGGACCAACTGAGTCCCGTCTCTATTACACGTTTAGTCCTTTATCTCAGCGGTCTTTACATTTGTCAACCTCCATCTGATTATATCATCCCCGTATATGGCCCGATTTTCCCTCGGGTCTGGTGCGCGCTCGGCCCAGACTGCCGGCCTCGGGGCCGGCAGTGACGGCATTCCGGCCACCATGCGCGGATATTCCGAGCTCAGAGGAGCACCAATTTTCGCTCAAAAATGCTTTTCGGAAGCTGATTTCACGTACACCACCACTTACCAGCCTGTTCTATACCCTAATCTCTTTTCTGCAGCATTATCTTCACGCCCACTCCAGCCCTAGCCCCTAGCCCTCTCCCGTTGCTGGTCGTGCGCGCACCGTTTCCCTCCACTTCCGGTCCCCGTGCCCCCGTCGCGCCCGCCCATAAACAAATCCATCACCACACTTCCGGAGTCCAGTACCGGGTCAAACAAACACTACCCCAGACCTCCGTCTTTCTCCTCCATTCTCCTCCCTTTGGCCTGTTTCTGCCCTTGTCATGAGCTACTTCGCCTCGGGCTCCACGGCCCTTCCATATGGCACCTACAATCCCCAAAGAAACGCGCCTATCGGCCATCTACAGCTGTCAGTAGGAGCACCCCATGATCCCAGTTCTGGGGCCCAGACCCACCGCCAGGCCCGGGATCAGGGCCCTGGCGGTGTCTCCCATCCCGTACCGTCCCAGCAAGTGCAACTTCCGGGTCCGGTCGACCCCAATAAGACGGCAGTGGTGCCTCCCAAGAAGGAGCGCAAGAACCGTCCTGGCCAGAAGTTTGGGGCCAAGAAGAAGTCGTGGGTATGGAGCTGGTTCGTCCAGGACTCCAGCAATCCCAACATAGCCGCCTGTGACTACTGCGGTAAGATCTTGGTCCGGCTTCCATCGGATAAAGGGTCTCCTAAGAAGTTGAGTGAGCATCTCAAGACCCATAAGCTCACTAGAGAGACGATCAATTACTCACGTGCCATCCCTATTGACGGTTTTGGCGTCACCTACACCACCAATGGCGACCCCATCAGCTATCCGTCCAACTATCCCGAGGCTCCGGTGCCCGAAACCGCTTCTGCTCCTCTTCCTCATGAAGTCACTGTTCCCCATATCCACCACGGCTTGGAAGACCCCAAGAAGAAGAAGAAATCCGAACAATACGACGTGAGGGCAAATCGCCGCTTCCTCTCGGCCGACTTCGACAACTCTCCCTACACGTCCATGAAATTCCACAAGCATTTGATGAAGTTCTTGACCGAGAACAAGCTTCCGATCCATGCCATCAAATCCCACTCGTTCCAGCAGCTTATTTACGATTTGAGGTCCGATTCCGTGGCCGACTTGTTGGAATTGACCAGTTTGTACAGTTCGTTGTTGGAGGTGAGTCGATACGGCGACAATGGCGGTGACGGCGACCTGGAAAGCCAGGCGGTCAGTGCGTTGGCCTCCGTCGTTGAAAACAAGTAAGAGAGAACGGGAAAAAGGCAAAGATAAGATATCAGGAGATATGAAGATGGGTTTGATATTCAATGATAATTACATGATTATCAAGATATATCAGGAGATATGAATATGTGTTTGATAATTAATGTTAATTACATGATAATATTTGATATCAAGAGATAATGAGATATTGAGATATCAAAAATATCATGATGTGAAGTATGGGTTGGATAATAATTATCAATATCCATTTAAATTGTTACCAGCCATGGATATTATAACCTATGACGCTATGGTATACATGAAATCTGTTCATGGTCTAGAAAATTAATTTCTATTCATATGGAACTTCACGAACAATCATACTAATTCTGGTAATTTCGAAGTTATATTATTCTTTCAGTCTGAGTTATCATTCATTCCACATGATCCAATTCACTGTCAATGGTTCGGTACGATGTCAAAACCAATTTTTCATGACTCGTGGTATTGAATTTTCCCTACTTGCCGCAATCGCTATCGATATCCAAGGCCAAAGTGCCAAAATTCACAAATCCAATATCTGGGATATCAACATGTTAATAATAGTTGGGATTATCGCTAATTCTAATACCCGGAAGATCATTCTAATTACTAATACCCGGAAGATCATTCGCTCTCTACGAAAGCCATCATTGAATGTCTGCAATCTTCCAATTATCAGTGGGAATATCTCCAAATCGCTATCTACGAAATCATCAATGACTACTGTCTGGATCTTCCACTAATACTGAAAATATCTCCAATTCACGAAATTCATCAATAACTACTGTCTGGATCTTCCAAGTATCAGCAGGAATATCCTCATTCGCTTGCTACGAAAATCAACAGGCACTCTGAATTCGCAACAATCAGTGAGTCTCTCTCCAGTTCGCTATCTATGAACATTCACAAATCTGGAAATCAGCGCACATCATCTCAAATCACCATTTACATCAATTCCATTTACCATCTATTCCAATTTGGCAATTCCATTTGCGATGCGATTCAATTTTGGCAATTCCATTTATCATCAATTCCATTTACCATCAATTCCAATATGGCAATTCATTAGGCTATTCCATTTACACCGTTCACCACAATCCCATTTGGCATTATTTTTGCCTATTCCATGATTGCTCTTAATTCCCATGCCTGGCATTCACTGTATATTATGTATTCTAGAACTCGTCGTTAATATTTATTCATAGTCCATATTCGGGCTCTATTCTACAATGTATCTAGAGGGTAAGATCCTGGATCCGGTCGTCGAGGTCCACCATCTGATCTATGCTGAGGCTTTGTGCACTCTGAAGGCCATAGTTTCCCACGCCCGGCGTGCTTCCTATTCCATGGAAAACGTTGGGCGTGCCGTGATATGCAATTGAGGGCGTTGACAAGATTGGCGTCAACACGGGGGTATTTTTTTGGGACGTTTCGTAGGTGGGTGGACTGAGGGCATGGACGTCGGTGTAAGTGGGAGGGACTTCGTCGTCCCAGGCAATTCCGAGGCCGGAACGTTCGGTGACAGGCAACTTGAACTGCATTCGCAACACGCGGGCTGCTCCTGTGGGCACTCCGATCTGCGGAGGTGCCAGTGGATTGACCGAGGCTGAGGTGGTTGTAGACTGGCCATTGGGGCCGAATCTGGGCGAGCTGGTCGAACTGGTCGAATTGGTGGTATTGCTGCTGGTCTTCTTCTTTTCGAGCGTGGCCTGCACCACCTCCTCGGCGACCACCACCTCCACGATCAACGTATGGTTCACATAGATGCCCAAGGTGGGGTCGTCGATATCGCACGCAACGTTGGCCACATTGCGCAAATTCTCGAGGTGCTTCTCGTCGTTGTTCGGCACGTTGCTGGACCGCTTGCTGATGTGGGGATGGTAGCCGGTGGCGAAGTTGGCGGCGTTGATCTCGGCCACGAGCTCGATACGGCCACGGCCACTGAAGTCCGATTTCCACCCGGACTTAATCTCGCCATGGGTCACTGTGCGGGTCTCTTCGAGGTAGAGATGGCCCTGGTCCTCGGCATCGGCTGGAACCGACGAAACCGGTGGAGTGGCGGCGGAAGACGTTGGCTCGGGAGTGGGTGGTGCTGGAGCCTGCTCTGTCGCTCCGGGAGCAAAGTCTTCGAGAAAACTCTGGTGGGCGTCGCTGGGCGGCGCCTCCTCGGTCTCCTGGATGTCCACGTCCTCGTTGCCGGGGATTTCGGGGATGTGGTGCTGCGGGGCGTGGCCTCCTGGGTTGGTGAGATACGTCATGGACGTCTGGATGGTGCTGTGGTGCATGTTGGACGACTTCGACAGATTGGCCGTATGCGTGACGTCCTTGTGGGAGGCCAACTTGCGCTCGGCGTGCTCGATGGTGCGGAACTTGGCCTGGTGCTTGGCACAGGCCTGACCCCGGACCTTGGTGCTCTCTTCGATTCTCCACGACAACTTGCGCATGCGCCAGCGCCGGCCGCTGTTCTTGCTGACGATGTTGTCGAGCTTCAACTCCACGGGGAACGTGGACTTGGGGTACACCACGTTGGGCAACACGGCGCTGGCGGTGACGTCGGTGGGTGGAAACACCCGGAGCGAGTTGCGGTCGGGGCCCCGCAACACCAGGCGGACGATGTTGAGCGGGAGCTTGACGGCGGTGTCTTTGGAGGCGCCGGGCGCGCGTGCCGTGGCAATGAGCTCGTACTTGACGTAGCTGTTGGAGTGGGACGAGCCGAGCTTGGATGTGGGAGGAAGGGACCCGGGAAGGAGATGCGAGAACGGATACGCGTGGCTGCCGACGGCAAACGACGCTGTCGACGTGAGCACGTCCCAGCGGGCCAACGTGGTGGTCCGCACAGTGCAGTCCTTGCACCCGCTGATGGCCGACAGCGGCACGCAGAACGTCTTGCTGTAGCGGATGGTCTGGAGAAGGGAAAGCGTGACGGACTCCAACTCGACGTCGTCGCCCAGTGCCGGCGCCTCGGTCTGCGAGGCGCCGCTGGCGGTAGGACGGAGCGAATGGGCACTGGCGGTGGGCCGGAGCGAATAGGCGCTGGCAGTAGGACGAAGAGGCGTGCCCACAGGAGAGCCCGAGGAGGCGCCCCGGATGTCCAACGTCAAGGTTCCCGAGATGATGGAGCCGGTGGAGTCCCGGGGCAGTCCGTACAACACGATGGGCGGCGACTCGAGGGCGATGGTGAGGCTGAAGGACGTGGCGGAAGGGGAGGACACGGAGTTGTTGTTGGCGGTAGACGAGGCGGTGGTGGTGGGACTGAGGCCGTTGGAGGGCGAATGGGGGCTCCAGGGCAGCGAGGAGCGCTCACGGTCCGAGGCGTGGTTCAAGACGCGGGAAATGAGGGCCATGGCGGCTAGATGACGGGGGTGTTGATGGAGGAGCGATGGGCAAGGGCAGGAAGAGACGGGGCGATGGGGCGGCGGAAAGGGGGCGGGTTCCTGGTAGGAGGGGTGGTGATGTTGTGGCGGGGTGCCAGGAGGCTGGATCGTGCAAGTCCGCAATACGGGAGGTGTTCCTGGAAGGAAGAAGGGGGTGTAGGGAGCGATAGCTTCGGGATCGGTCACTGACAGCCTACTTGTGTGGCAGGTGCAGGAGATGTGGCTGCGTCACGTGACCGAGATGAGCCGGTTCGGCGAACTCCGAAACGTGAAGCTCCAGCGCCCTAGGCGGGTCCCGAGCCCCGCAATTGCATGGCACGTCGCCTAGGTCCGGCTCCAGCTCGTAACCGCCATTTTCAACCGCTGGAACCAATAATATCGGCCCTCTCTATTCAGGTCACATGTCGCGTGTCACGTGGCCTAATACGCGTACCAATTTTTCACCCTAGCCAACCCTCCATCCACCCATGCATCTCATAGTCGACAACGGCTCCTACAACATCAAAGCGGGCTTTGACGAGGGTCCCCTCCTCAAGGTCCAGAACGCCATCACAAAAACCAAGGACGGCGTGGTCCACTTCGGCAACGAGCACGTCCCTTTGACCAACCTCCATTCGGGCATCATCTTCAAACGGCCCTACGAACAGGGCCATTTGACGTCGTGGGAGACGGAAAAGGCCATCTGGGACTACACGCTCGACCAGCTCAGTCCGAAAACCGCCATCGACCCCTCGGAGACCCATCTCACGCTCACAGAAACCCCGTTCCAGTTGCCGCAGTTGTCCATCAACACCGACCAGATAGTCTTCGAGGAGTACGGCTTCAACGAGTACTACCGGTGCGTGCCGGCGTCGCTCGTGCCGTGGGTGCCGTTCGAGGACAATTCTGCCGCTGCAGCCAACGACTTCATGTTGGTGATCGACGCAGGCTACAGTGCCACCTGGATCGTTCCCGTGCTCTACCAGGCGGTGCATTGGCAGGGTGTTCGCAAGCTTCCCGTGGGCGGGAAGCTCTTGAACGGGCTTCTCCGCGAGTTGATCTCGTTCCGCCACTACGACGTGGCCGAAGAGCCTATTCTCATCAACACCATCAAAGAACGGACCAGTTTCGTGGCCACAGACTTTGCCCAGGCAATGCGGACCAAAGACCGCCACATGTGCGAGTTCATTCTCCCCGACTTCAAGACCACCATGACCGGCTACTTGCGCCAGAAAAACACCGTGGTGCCTCCAGACACCCAGTCGTTAAAGCTTCTAGATGAACGGTTTGCCGTGCCTGAAGCCTTCTACCACCCCGAGATCATCTTCGACAACCACCTGGCCACGGCAAACTCGACCATGGTCCAGAACTCGCCCATGAAGAACCTCACCGACTTGGTGGTCGAGTCCATCATGGCGTGTCCCGAGACTGCTAGACCGTTATTGCTGGCTAATATCAGTATAGTGGGAGGTTCTGCCCAGATAGAAAACTTTGAGGAACGGCTCATTCTGGACCTCACCAAGGAGTTGCCTCTGGAGTGGTTTGTGCGGGTTAGGCAGGCTCCGAAGGACGTGAAAAGAGACGAAATGAGCGCCATAGGCGGCCAGAACTTGGTGGCCGACGAAGTCATCGACAGTGTGAGCATCAGCAAGAAGGAATACTTCGAACACGGCTCCAATTGGTGCCAGAAACAGTTTGGGTTCAAGAATACGATGTGAAAAATTGTTGGAGGTAATTATTAGTGGTGATTATTAGTGGTGATTATTAGTGGTGAATTAGTGGTGAATTATTAGTGGTGATTATTAGTGGTGATTATTAGTGGTGAATTATTAGTGGTGATTATTAGTGGTGATTATTAGTGGAGTAATTACTTAGTGTAATTATAGGGTGTATATTATCTGTATATTAGCTGACATGGCCTTTCTATATGCTGAGCCGTAATTATTACCTTAATATTAGGTTTATCTTTATCATTAACTTAGTTATATTTATGAATTTGCCGTCTGGACCCGTCCAGGCGGTCTTGTAGGTGATGATTGAGGAACGAGATGATCAAATGATCAACACATTAATCTCAGTGCTGAATAATTCAATCTCCAATCACCTGGAGCTAATAATAATCTTAGTACTGATGTCAAGCATTTTTATACTTGTGTGTTCAAACACATTAATCTCAGATTGCAAGCAATATTAATATTCAGTGTTGAAATACTCTGATGTAACATCCAAATCACCTGGTGCGTGCATTAATCTCAGTGCTGTCTACTCTGAAGTAATATCCAGTGTAGGTTGAGATCAGCGAGTGAAATCAACACCATATTTTCAAATCTCTCAAATTAAATGAATCTGTGTTCTCTGTTCAATCACAGGGTCTCTGTTCAATACAGTGTTCAATCACAGTGTTCAATCTCTGTTCAATCTCTGTTCAATCTCTGTTCAATCAGTGTTCATTCTCTGTTCAATCACATATTCTCCATTTGTTTCTGCTCTTGTTGAGTTCTCAATTAATTCTGTTTTAAATAAAATTAATGGATTAGTAAGATTAAAGTTCATGATTCTGTCTGATATCTCTTCTTTCATCATATCTGCACCACTTCGATCAAATGATTGAAGGTCAAGTATCTGCTCAAAACCAACCAGCCGTAGCGGAACCACACCATCTGGCTGAAGTGGCCGTAGGCCATCGCCGCGTAGCTGACACTCAACATGTTCAAGTCCGAGTAGAACTTGATGGACTTGGAGTTGGAGTTGTTGCTGAAGAAGCTGATGTTGATGTCGAGATTGAAGAAGTTGCTCACCACCAACTTGGAGAGATGGTCCACGAACAACTCGATGTTGGTCAAGAACGTGAAACTATACTTTTCCCAGAAGTTCAAGCTCTTCAAAATGAACAACTTGGTGGACGTCTTGCCCAACGACCGGAAGTAGTTGACGGTGCCGTGGTGCAACGAGATGTGGTTGGGGTGGTTGGACACGCCCATTTCGTCGAACGTCACCAACACCACGGGCTTGGGTCCCGACACAACCACGTTTTTCAACGATTTGCGGATGTTGTCGGAGTCCCACGTTTCGTTCATGCCGTCTTTGTACGACGAGAGAACCGTCACTCTGGCGGCGTCCACGCCCAAGATACGAGCGGAATTGACCAACTCGTTGCTTCTGATGCGGCCCATGGACTCGTGCAACGAGTCGCCGCTGGAAAAGCACACGAGATGGACCTCGTTGCCGTGCTTCTCTTTGGCCATCTCGATCATGGAAGGTGAGAAGAACATCACCTCGTCGTCGGGATGGCCGATAATGAAGTATACCGACGAGTTCAGCACGGGAAGGGGGGTGGGGGATGTGATGGAATTGTAGGGATAGGCCGATTTGAGGAAGTGGTTGGTCTGGACTTGAGGTTCGGTGAACCTGACGATGGCCTGAGGAACCGAGGTGGAAAGCACGATCCACACGAGAAACGACCCGAAAATGAGCCGGAATATGAAGGACGGGGCCCGGAAGAACATTGGGGATGTGGAAGTGAGGGAAGAACACAGGTAGAGGAGGTGAATGGAGCCGTTGGTGTCGTGGCTTTTGCTTATGGAGAAAGTCACGTGACCCCATCCCCAACACCCAACAGGGAAGTTGGTTGGGGTAATGGGTTCGGATCCCAACGAAACGAGGGGATAGACCGAGGATGACAGATTGGAATGCAGATCTACTTCTTACGATGTCCACATTTGTCTCAAACGATATGTGTACCATGGAGAGTGGTCCATGTGGTAGTTTACACCGTGTCAATTTAAGGTTTCGTTTTGCATATTTTTCACATTTTTATAATCACATTCACATTCACATTCACGGTTCTTTTTTTGGGACGTCAAATTGACAGATGCTTGCATTGACGTGAATTGTGCGAATAAGTCCGAGAAAATGGAGACACGAAATGCAGGTCTGGTCTGAAGTCCAAGCATGGAAGTAAGTGTAGTAATGAGTGGAGTGTGAGTGTTAGTGTAATTGTGACTGTGTAGTTATATGTCGTCAATAATGGTTAGCTATAATAATAATTAGCTATTATGGTAGATTTCAAATGGACACTATTTAATTAGCTATCATGAAAGTTAGCTTAATAATAGTTAGCTAATAATATTGGGCTTCAAATGGACACTAGTAAATTAGCCATGATAATAGTTAGCTTTAATAATAGCTTTCTATTATCATATTCAAATGGTCACTATTAAATTAGCTAAATTAATAGTAAGCTAAAATGGGCACCTTTAAATAGGCCGTTTTTAAAAGGCTTCATGAATTGTTCTTCATCCATCATCTATTCATTTGCACTAACTATTTACATATCATCTCTATCAATTGCATAAGCATCATACTTGACCTATTTATCCTAAATGTGCTCTTTTCAGTCTCTCTTATCTCATTAGCATTAATCATCACTTCTTGCGGAGAAAGGTGTAGCCTGTGTTCCACACCAAGTCAATGGTGGTGGCGTCTCTGTCCCACCCGATCTCCGCCTCTAATTCTCGCAAGAAGAGTTCAAATACCTCGCCATTATCACCGGTAGCGTCCTTGAACGTGTGGTACGAACTGTATGTCTGGATGTACCCCACAAAGTCAGCTAGCGAAATGGCGTCTTTTCTCAAGTTGAGGTCCGACTCCGACGCCCGTGGCTTGGTGTCAGGGTCCACCTCGAACTTGTTGATCACCACGTCCTCGTACAAGGCCTTGGGGATGTGGCTGTTGGGCACCTCGTAGTAGTCCTTGATGATGCCCCGGCCCGGCTGTTCCCAGTGGATGCCGAGATACTTGGGGTCATCGTACACGTACTTGTAGTAGATTTGCTTGGCCTTGGCCAAAGCCTCGGACCGGGGCAATTTGGAGGGGCCGGAGAAGGCCGTCACCACCGGGTCGATGTAGAAGAAGTACGCCAAAACGCCGCCGGACTTCAACAATTTGGCCAGGTTGGCGAAGAACGAGTCGTAGTCCTTGAACCAGTGGAGACACTGGGCGGCTATCATCACGTCCACCGAGTTGTCGGCGATCTCTCGAGGCTCGTGGTAGATGAAGTCCTCGACAGCTCCGGCCTTGAACGTGATGGTGTCATCGGACGTGATTCCGAGCTGCTGGAGACGCTCGGCCTTCAAGTCGTTGGCGGTTTTGACCATCACTGGCGACAAGTCGAGGCCTATCACCTGTTTGGAGAAGTTGAGCAAAGGGTAGGTGGCCACGCCGGTGCCACAGCCCAAGTCCACGGCCCTTTCGAGCGGAAGCTTGGATGGGGTGTCTTTGGTGGCATAGGCCGTGAGGATGTTGTAAAAACTGGGAGGATAATGGGGACGGAACGAGTTGTAGTTGAGGGCCTTGAAGTTGGTCTTGGAGAAGGTGGCCATGGTGAAGGAGGAGAGATTGCGGGGTGGAGGGGCGTTTTCTGGAATCAATGGAGTTGCAATGGAGCAACTGGATGAAGGAGAAGGAATGGATGGGAAAAGTCCGAGAAATGGGGCGAAACGGCGGTACTTATAGTGAAGTCAGAGATGGGATATGTCACTTGGTGTGTGTATGTGGGGGAGGCTCGGCGCCGGCGCCGGACTGGATCGGGGTTATGTAAGCAAAAAGTGTATGAGTAGAGACTACGGTATGGATAGTCAGTGAAGTATACTATTACCAATAGATAACATTTCACCAATGATAAAGGAGTACGCACATGAGAGAAACGTAATATTATAAAGTATTTAGATAATATAGGCATGTATGTAATTAAACCTGGAAATAATGTATTAATCTATTATGATATCTATCATATAAAATACCTCCATGATCGGTCAACTAGTGCAATAGCATGGAGACTAGTGCAATAGCATGGATATTAGGGTCATGTATGAGACTATGGTCATGTATGAGACTAGGGCCATGTATGAGACTGCCACACATAAGCATTGCCTGACTGCAATGGACTTACTGGGTAATGTTGCTTACGTAATCAGTTGCAAGACTAGTGTACAGAATAAATACTACATACATACTATGACGTCCACCGAAAAAGGTCTCCACTCCCCATTCCGAGGCCCGGCGACGCCTGCGTCCGCATAAACGGATCGATCTCGCTCTCCAACAGGCTCTCGAGCGTGTCGAGCGGAATCTCGCTGGGTAGTTCTGTCTGGAGTCCCAAAAACGGCACCAAACCCAACGATCCATCGGCTGCGAAATCGTTCATCATCTTCTGTCTGGTGGACGACAAGGCGAACGGGTCGAAGTTGAGGATGCTTTCCAAGCCCACGTCGTCGTGCTCGTTGTGGTTGTCGTGCTCGTTGTTGTTGTTGTTGTTGTTGTTGTTGTTGGCGTGGACAATGGTGAAGTCGAACTGCTCGGCAGATAGTTTCGACGGAGTAGATGTCTTGAACTTGTCCTGCGACACGGGCTCTCGCGAAACGGCGGTCTTGGTGATGGGCTGGTGCTGTGGCAACGGGGCCTTCTTCTTGGCCACGGCGGTCTTGGTGTAGGTGCCCAAGATGTTGTTGATGGCGAGCTCCAACAACTTGACCGAGTTGATGGTCAAGCTGCCAGGAATTTCGCAGCCACTCTCCGCACTCAACGACGCAATGGTGTCCTTCAAGAGCTCCTTCAGCGTCTGGTACAACGAGCCGCCCTTCATGTAGTCCAAGCTGCCCTTGGCCACCAAGAGCGCAAACCGGGCCTGTTCCCGTGCAATGTTCACGGGAATGGGAAGCACGTACGACGAGTTGAACTTGGAAAGACTCTTCAACACCTCGAGAATCTGGAGCGACGACTGCTGGATCATGCTGATGCTGGAAACCACGCTGGCCGCACCCGTCTCTTCCTTCAACAACTTCTCCTTCTCCGAAAGGCCCACGTCGTGGTGGTTGCCGTACTTGGAGATGATGGGCAAGTAGATCAAGATCTTGGCATGGTAGTAGAGGAAAATCAACGTCAACTGTTTCTTGGAGTATTTCTTCCAGAAATCGCTGCCCACGTAGGTGCCCGTCTCCTTCAACGAGAACCCGTTGATGTCGATGTCGAACTTCAACTCCCCAGGCAACTCCCGTCGCCAGCAGTCCAACAAACTGTCTCGGTGGAGGGCCTTGCGGTGGGGGTCCGAGTTCTCGAAACGCGAGAAGATCGAGTCCAAGTTGTTTCCCAACACCTTGCAGTAGAGCATCATGCTCAAGGCGAATTTGCTGACCTTACCCACGATGGACAACTTCTTGTCGTTGATAATCAAGATGTTTTCGCTGACCTGGTCGTCGTCGTCGTTCTTGCCGGCAAACGGCGTGGCACACTCGATCTCGAAGTCCTTTAAAAGCCGAGGAACTCCCAAGTTCAACGACGAATATACGTCCAAGCAATACACACACCAGAAGAGAATTCTCCGTTCACTCTGCATGACCTTCTGGAGCCTCTCGTTGCCGCCGCTGATGGCCAACACCGCGGCAGGACACCGGTGCAACCTCAACTGGTGGGCCATGGTGATCACACGGCCTCGCAACTCGTAACACGTGGTGATGTCTCCCACCACAAGACAGTACTGGAGGGCCAAGGTGAGGATCTTGAGTGATTTCATGCAGCAGCGACGGGTGATGATGCAATTGGGCTTGATAAACTCGTGGATTAGCGAGTCGAACTGGGCCAAGTACCTGGTGTAGTTCTCGTAGGTATCGCCCGTTGCCGTGGCTCCATTGGGTCGAGACATGTACTTGTACTTGTTGGAGAGCATTGCCAAGCTCAACACGAGCACCAACATGGCAGCAAACTGCTCCAATGGGCCGGTCGACTCGTCCAACACCGTCTGTGAATTTTCAAGAATCGAGGTCCACCGCACATAATTCTTCAAGAAGTCGTTCTTGTCAAGAATGGGCAACGCCAGGCCCCATTCCTGGAAGAAGATGGTGATGAGATGGTCCAAGTCCATGCGGGACGACGGAAACCCGATCAAGTTGCGTACAACGTGCAATGCTTCGGGCTGGTCCAACTGCGATAGCTCATCTCGGTCCATGATGAGCTCCAACAACTCCTTGGTGTGGGTGCCGGGGATCTCGTTGTTGTCCTTCAAGGACGCAATGGCATGTGCCGTCAACACGGCCGCCTTGCTGTTGTAGCCATGGGCCTGGCAAACCCGCGCCAAAAGCGTCGGTATGAAGAGGGTCTCTTCGGTGCTTCGGGGAATGGAAATGGCCACCAACGACGTCAAGCTCTGCTGTTTTGAGGTTTCGTCCTCGTCCCGCCGGCGCTGCTGCATCTGGGCAATCGCCGTGGCCGCCGCAAACGCATGTGGCGCCGGCGTTATCTGGTGGTTGAAGTCGAGGTCTCTGGAGTCACTTCTTCCCATGGACGACCCAAAGTCGTCCAAACTGAGCACACTGTCGTCGTCGCTCAAGTTGATGGAGTCGGCAATCGACATGGGCTTGCTGCCGTTGATCACACGTCCCGCTATGGACACCGGCTGCTCGTGCATGGCGGTGTGGTTCAGACCACACGAACACCCGTCCTCGTGGACGTGGTCGGCCCCAAACGACGACGTGATGGTGCTGACGCTGGCGGGCTCGATGTCGAACTCGGGCTTCTTGGTTTCTGCGGCCGCAGTGTCCTTGGAAACCGCCAGGTTGATGAGCTCCAACTGCTCGTCTCGCATGTCCAAGAGGTTGGCCAAACGCTTGTTCTCCAGCTCCAAGTGGCGGACTCGTTCCTCCAACGTCTCGGTGTAGCCCTTGGGGAACGCCCGCCGCAGTAGCTTGTCGGAGACAAGGCATTCGATGCCGATAGCGGTGCAACTGGAACATGGGTTCTGGCCATCACATTTGGTCTTCTTGGCTCTACACCGATCACACGCCTGGGCCACGCGTGGGTTCAGGCTTCCGGGCGTCTTGATGGTCTTGGCCGATGCCGGGGCGTCCTTGGAGGCCTCGATCTTGACCGACATGGCGCTGATGGGGACAGAGGGTGGAATGTGGGGCACGATGGAAGTCTGGGGAAACGCAGAAAAGGCTGGAAAAAGGCTGGAAAAAGGGCGGGAAAAGGGCTGGTACTGGCGGAATGGGGCCACTGGGGTGTAGGGAGCCTGTTTGTGAGGTGGTGGGTGCAGTATGGGGGGTCTGGGGCCTCGGGCGCAGGAAGACGAACCTTATCAGTATGTTCTCACCAATAGTGTGAAAGTTGATCCATCTGAGTCATAGCGAGTCATGTGCACGCGACCAATTACTATGAGAACCACGGCGGTCAAAAGGATCAAAGTGGAGCGTGTGGCGGTGGAAATCGAGCAACAACAGCCTGGGCACGACGGGGCGGTGGAGGTGGCGGTCAAAACGGAGCCAGAAACGGCCCATCACAGGGCCCAGGCCCTGTCGACCCTGGAGGTGAAAAATTTCACTACCGAGGATGAAGATGAAGAGGAGGAAAGGAAGGTACTGGGAGGGTCAAGGCGGAAGAGACAGAAGGTGATTGTAAAGAAGAGGCAGAAGGTGATTGTTAAGAAGAGGCAAGTGACTGTGAAGAAGGAGGATGAAGTGACGGTGAAGAGTGAGCCAGAAGTGACAGTGAAAAATGAGCCTACAGAGACAGTCATCAATGAACTTGACACATCGATGAAGATTGATCATCTCTCATCACTTTTTGTCAAGAAGGAAGAGTCTTTGGACCATCTGGTCCCGGATCAACTTCCCCCGAACATCTTTCCTCTTGCTCTGCCTGCTCCAGGACCTCCAAGATGGCACGACATCTACAACGAAGTGGTGGCCATGAGGGCGAAATTCTGGGCTCCAGTCGACTCCCAGGGATGTGAACGCATGCCCGAAACCATCAACCCCGGCATCAAGACCCGGGATCCCCGTGTTTTCCGGTTCCAGCTCTTGATCTCGTTGATGCTCTCTTCACAGACAAAAGACGAGGTCAACTACGACGCCATGGTCAAGCTCCACCAGGGCCTCTTGCACAAGGGCTTTGCCGACGGCTTGTGCCTCGACGCCGTGTTGCTGTTGTCAGAAAAGCAGATCGACTCCTACATCGCCAAGGTGGGTTTCCACAATCGAAAGGCAGGCTATATCAAAACCACTTGCCAGATGATTCGGGACCAATTCGACGGCGACATTCCCAAGACAATCGAGGAAATCGTGACTTTTCCTGGCGTCGGGCCCAAAATGGGTTACTTGCTTCTCCAGAACGCCTGGAATATCAATAATGGCATCGGTGTAGATGTCCATCTACACCGTCTCGCAGCCATGTGGAAATGGACCAAGAATGCCAAAAACCCAGAGCAAACCAGGACCCAATTGGAAGAGTGGCTTCCGAAAGAGTACTGGGCCGATATTAACCCTCTTTTGGTGGGATTTGGCCAGGCCGTCTGTGTTCCTAAAGCTTCCAATTGCGATGTTTGTTCACTTGCCGTGAAGGGCCTTTGCACCTCGTCCAATAAAAAGCTCTTGGGAAAAGAGATCTCCCAGCAAAGACGAGAGAAATTGCGCAAGCAGCGGGCGGACTTGTCGCTTTTGATCAAAGAACTCGAGTAATATTACAAAAGTTATGGGAATTGTTAGGAATTAATACAATGCTCCTATAGTGAGAAGCATATTTAATTTGTAATACCATAGTTTCGCTCTAGCCATCTAGACTTTAATTAATTGTTACATCGTAGTTTGGTTCTAGATAATCTGCATATTGATTAATTATTTCGTAGTTTGGTTCTGGATAATATTCACTTTAGTTAATTATATTGTAGTTTATTCTAACTCATCTGCAATTATATTATAGTTTATTCTAGCTCATCTGCAATTTAATTATATTATAGTTTATTCTAGCTCATCTGCAATTTATTAATTGCATTATACTTATTCTAGCTCATCTAAAATTTATTAATTGCATTATACTTATTCTAGCTCATCTGCAATTTATTAATTGCATTATACTTTATTCTAGCTCATCTGCCAATTAATTATATCGTAGTAAGGTTCTAGCTCATCTACACTTCGGTTTTTTTGAAAGATAACTCTCAACTCATATTGGGATCTAAAACATATATAACTTTGCATAGTTCACGTCGAGGTAAACCCTTGCAGGTAGCTCGTAAGATAACGTCGCGTTTTTTTTCTTAAATTTTTATACTTTCTTTGTAAATGCTTTTAACTACTAATTGAATATATCTAGAGTACAGATTCCGGCTCAAATAGACAAATGGCCCTATTTTGAGGCGATTACAAGTATCCGCCGTCCTTGCACATGGAATGGAAGATACTGGATTCATCCTTGATCAAGGCTTGTGGAGTCTCAAACTCCCTAATTTCTCCCTTGTCCAACACCAACACCCTGTCACTATCCATGATTGTTTCCAATCTGTGCGCAATCGTCAAAATGGTCTTGTCCTTGAACTCGCTTCTGATGGTGTCTTGGATGATTTTATCGGTTTCCACGTCCACAGAGGAGGTGGCCTCGTCCAACACCAAAATCTTAGCATGGTCGTTCAACAAGGCTCTAGCAAGACTCAATAATTGTCTTTGACCAGAGGATAAGTTAGAACCGGATTCGTCTAACTTGGCTTGCAAGCCGGTTAAAGTCTCCAATTCATCGGGGTTAGGACTGTCTTTTATTTCCTGCTCAGTGGGCTTGGTGGTCATTTGAGTGACATGCTCCTTCAAGTGAGCAAGTTCCAACACTTTCCACAACTTCTCGTCAGTGTATTGTTGGAATGGATCCAAATTATATCTAACCGAGCCCTTGATGATATGCGATTCCTGAGGAATGATATTGAGATGATATCTCAAGTCGTAAAGTCCGATCTTGCTGGTATCGACTCCATCAATTTCGATGAAACCTCCACATGACTCAATGATTCTGAACAAAGCCAATGTTAAGGAGGACTTACCAGCACCGGTTCTACCGACAATACCAATCTTTTCTTGTGGCTTGATAGTTGCTGTAATGCCTTTCAACACAGGGTCGAAGTGTTCTCTATATTTGGTAGAGTAATTCTTGAAAGTAACTTCTCCCTTCGTTGGCCAATCCTTTGCTGGACGGTTGTCTTCCACAATCAAAGGAGCCTCGGAAGGTATCTCGCAGTATTCAAGAAGTCTTTCAAGGGCAACAGATTGAGTTTCAGCTTCAGACCAAAGTCTAACGATGAAAACCAAAATTCTTGACATACTGAGAGAGAACGACATGATCAAACCTAACAAACCGGGTTGAATTGGATTGTTCGTCAACAAAGTAGAAATAGTCATGAGTGACGAGAAGAAGACAATTGTGGCAGCAATAAATTGTAATCTGACAGACAACCATCTGTTGCAAATTTGGAAGATGTACTGAATCTTGATAAGGTCATTGACATTGGTCTTAGTTCTGTAATTGAATCTGTCCTCTTGGTGGTAAGCTCTAATCGTGTCCACTCCATTGATAGACTCCTGGATAGAAGCTAAAAGTGGACTTCTGTATGTCTTCAGTAATCTCTTCAATTCTCTACTTGCAGGAATAAACTGCTTTCTGTAGTAATTGTAGACAATCAACAAGAAGATAAGCACAACGATCATGATGGGTAAGTTGAAAACAATCACAACAATAGCCGAAAAACCCAGCAAAATGGTGGTAACGAGCAAAATCAAGGACCATGGCAAACTTTGGTCAATATTGCTGATGTCATCGGTGAATCTGTTCAAAATACGACCAAGTGGCGTAGTGTCAAAAAAGGACATAGGAGCTCTGAGAACTGAGTTGGCCATTCTTTCATGGAAGTGTGCAGAACCCTGGATGATACAGAAAGACCAAACAATGTAAGACGAAATCAAAACCATGGCACCACTGATAATACCGAACGAACTGTAGAGAGACAAGTACAATTTTGGATTTTGAGTGGTTCCAGTATCAGCATTTCTTTGAGTCCAGTAGGTCAACAAATATTTTTCAGCAACAGCCACGAATGCAACTAAAATAGACATGATGATGTAAACGAAAACGTATTGGTAGTTACATGCTTTGCAGTACTCGATAATAGTAGATAATTTAACTCCACCAACAACCCTGAACTCCTCCAGGTGTCCTGTTTTTCTGACTGCATCTCCATCTTCGCTAGCATAGACGTGAGAATGGGAAACAACACTGGCACGACGAAGAGTGTCACGAGGCTTTGCTTGTGGGAGTTCTTCGCCAGTGAATTCTTCGATTTCATTAGCTTCTTCAGTTTCAACAATAGCAGTTTCTTCTGATTCTTCTGAGTCTTGTTCTGTGTCCGAAATATTCTTTAAGTCATCACCACGTCCAAACTCAAGAATCAAATTGGCCAAATCGGATTTTCTTTCCATAACTTCGTCATAAGTACCACTCTCGGCAATTGAACCCTTATTCAACAAAAAGATTTCACTGGCCTTGTGCAAGACTCTAACAGAGTTTGTTGCTAAGATCTTAGTCTTTGGACCGATAATACCATTATCAGACAAAACCTTCTTGATAAGATTTTCTCCAACATGTGAATCAACTGCAGATAAGACATCATCCAATAAGTAGATATCGGCTCTGGAGTAAACGGCTCTGGCTAATGAAATACGGGCCTTTTGGCCACCACTTAAAGCAATACCCTTTTCACCAACAACAGTTTGGTCTCCATCAGGTAAAGATTTGAAATCCGAGATCAACTCACAAGCATCAATTGTCTTCTTGTAAAACTCCTTGTCATATCTGTGTCCAAATAAAATGTTCTCTTTCACAGTAGCGTTCAAAATCCAGGGAGATTGTGAACAGTAAGCAATATTACCATTGATCTCAATCGATGGCTTGATTATAGTTGGGTCATCTGAGAAACCCTCCGAAGATACTGGGATATCTCTCAAGATTGATCTGAGTAAGGTAGTCTTACCACTACCAACTTTTCCAACAACACAAGTTAATTTACCAGCCTTGGCGGTGAAGTTGACATTCTTCAATGCAATATTCTTTTCAGCAGCATCGACTTCATTCTCTTCATCCTTGAATTCTTTGACTTGTGCGGGGTTCTTAGTCCACAAGAAGGTTGCATTTTCGATCTTGATGGCGTCCTCCTTTCCTTCGGGTTCATTCAACTTGTACACACCTGTAGTGTCCAAGTCCAATTCGTCGAGAACGAGGTAATCTTGAACTCTCTTGATCGAGGCAGAAGCTTCAATGGCCTGGGTAACCAAGTTAGGAACCATCAACACACTTTCACTCAAAATGTCAAAGTAGACCAACGATGGGAAAACAATTTCGGGGGTTAATGGAATGTCGTACAACCAAACAAAAGTGGCATAGGTAGCACAACTCACAAAGAATGGAATACAACTCCAAGTGAAGGACAAAAGAGCACTCAAGATACCGATTTGCTTGTATGACTTAAGTTCCTTGTCGTTTCTGAGAGCATTCAACTTCTTCATGATTGGCTTCTCCCAAGAGTATAACTTGATACTCTTGATCGATAACAAGATTTCGTTCACCAAGTCAGTTCTCTCATCCTTCTCCTTCATCATTCTCATGTAAACTGGGTACATGGTGGTGTTGGCATAGACAGCCAATGGAATAAGCAAACTTCCCATCAAAAAGCCACCCCAGATGGCATTCTTCATCATACCATAGAGGGAAAATAAGCAGACGGCAAGCTTAACCGGGGTACTGAAGAAGTCCAGGAAAGATTGACAGAAGTACTTGATAATGTTGAGATCCACCGTGGTGTGGTTGATGATCTCACCGGTGGACTTGTTCTTTCTGGAGTTTGGAGACAAGACCATGGCCTTCTTGAAGATGATAGTGGTCATGGACGTTTCCACGACGTTACTCAAGTTGAACATCACCAGGTACATTTGGTTGATGATAATGTATCTGGTCACGGTGAAAACGAACAAGCAGGTTGCAATGAAATAGGCGTTGATGATGGGGGGAGGTACGTCGTCAGTGAAGTAGGCAGTGAAGTGTTCAAGGAGCTTCTTCAACAAGTATGGCTGGGCGAAGTTGAAAAAGATTTCCAAGGCTTCGAAGAAGAAACACAAGGCAATGTAGCCCTTGAAGGACCACACGATGGTGCTCAAGAGCGAGGGCTGGACGTCCTCGGCCTTCTTCTTGGACCAGAAGCGGAAAATGGAAGGCTTGAACTTCTTCTTTGCCACTTCGGCCTTGGCAACCGCGTCGTCCCAGTAGTGCTTCAACTTGGTGGCGGTGACGTCTGAGTACAAGAAGCGGGCCACGTCGGGCAACTCCTCCTCTTCGACGGTCTGGTTCTTGAAAATGAGCGAGATGAGGGGCGTAATCCACGAGAACGTGAATGAACTGACCACGTTGACCTGGAAGCCGTCGGTGTTGATGTCGTACTCGAAGTTGGGCACGTAGTAGAAGGTCTCCAAGAGCAAGACCGTGAGGGCAATCACGGCAGTAAGAGCCTCAAAGATCACCCCGACGCCGGAGGCGGTGTAGATCTTGATGGGCGAGAAGCAGTCCTGGAAAAATGCCGCGGACTGGATGGGAATGGTCAAGAAGGAGGCCACGATGACGGAGGCACTTCCGATGGGCGACACTCTGGGCTCAATCAGAACCACCAAGAAAAGGATCAGCCACACGAGCACACCGGAAAGCAACGCGCCACACAACACTTCCGAGACCAGCAAGTAGGTCAAGGCGCCGAACAACACCGCCTGCACGGCGACAAGGAACACCTTGAACACCTGGGCAAAGGGAGTGGCCTTTTTGGAGGCCGAAGGGCGGGCCTTCAGCAACACCAACTGGGCCAACTGGTAGATTGCAAACAAGAACAACGCCACGTGGACGAGGGCGGTTAAGGGAAGAATGAAGTCTGGGTTCAACGAGTTGCCATGAGGTGAATATAAAGGCAGGGGCCAGCCACTGGGGACGGTGGCGTTTAAGGGCAATGGAGAAGTAGACGCCAAAGAGAAGACGGCACTTCCTTCTTCTGCCACGGCCATGGGCGCAATGGCCCATGGGTCCAAATAGGCAAGTAGCACCAGACCGTATGGTTTCATTCTGGGACTTGATGAAGAAGAAAGGTGGAGGGGGCACACGGCTTTTTTATATATTGGAGGGGCAGTTTTTGTGTGCCTGTCAAAATGCGAGCTTATCACGACGGATGTAGGCAGGGGCGAGAGAAATGGAGTGTGCGATTTGGGGACGTGAACACACCATACTACACGCTTTTATGGGCTCAATGTGTTGCTGCGGTTCTTCTCATTATAATGCGCTTGGTCCGAGCTCGATTGGACCACTATTGGCCCAGTAATGCCGGTCCCTAGAGTCCGCTACTGAAAAATGGGCCTACTTGTGAAAAATCAGGGGCCCATGAAATAAGTGAAGATACGGCAAAGAACGTCCTGCCGCCTGAGCCTCCTTCTGGCTACTGCCACCCAAAGGACGAGGCGGTGCCTTCCACAATGGCATATGCGATACACTCGCTATTTTCCGTGCCGTCTATTATGTGGACGGCTGCCCAAACTGGGAACAGGTTCCTGCTCGGCTTTGACAATAGGCCAAGATGACGTGTCTCCGAGCCTAGATGAACGGTGGGTCTAGGTGCGTCAAATGGGCAAGGCTGACAAGCCACTGAGATAAGATAGGTAGAGAGGATGAAAGGTGTAGTGTATGTATGGTGAAGTGAAAGGTGAGAGTGAAAAGTAACAGGGGTATGTCTACTTGTGTTGAGATTATTCACACTGAGGTCTATCTAGTATTGGGTGTGTTCCTTGTAAATAGATCGACATGGAAGAAGCGGAATTAGTCTACTCGGTCCAAAGTTGTGACTCTTATCGGCCGGCTGGATCCTATGACTCAAACCTTACTTTTGACACGGTGCGTCAGAACCGCGTTCTGACGTCCTATTGGCCAAAGTCTGGCCCCACCACGTCCAAACATGCTATTTCTGGACATGATGCCGAGCTATGGCCTCCTATTGGCCAACGCCCTACCCCGCGTATCCTGGTGCCACTGCTGCTGGCCATGTGACCGCATTGTGGCTTCCTATTGGCCACAATTACATGGAATTGAATTGATGTAATTGAAGAGCATTGGCTCTTTGGAGTCTTGCTGTCACTATCCACCCGCTACTGTCTATTCTTTCTTCCAATTGCCCTTCAGTTCGAATTCTCTGCCTGTCATGTTACTTCTCCATCTTTGGTGAGCTCTATTAATAAATTCGCCATATGCATTGTCGATGATTTTCCGGTGAAAATAATGCAAATAGACCCAATGGGCAATTGTAAACCAAGTGGCGTTTTTCGGCGATGGTTCTGGACTCCTTTGGCCAAATCGTTCGTATTCTGTGAAGATCTTCATTTCAGTTCTGGCTTCCTATTGGTCAAAACCCATTTTTTGTGCGTCACAAGCACGCACATATTGCATTCGGGACCACGAATGCCTTCTTCGTCCTCCAATCAGGTTGGTTCCCCTGTGAATATTTTATAGAAGCATGGTTCGGGCTATTACCCGAAAGAAAGACTTGTTGCGGCTGCTGCATACCAAAAACTACTACTAGCATCTCATTGGTCAAAATTCACTATTTTTTCACCAGAATAGTGTGTTTTTGGTTTTGAAAGGGGGGCTGGAAATTCCGGCTGTCAGCCCCTGCCCCAGATACTGACCTGGGAATACATTCGTTGGTTGGAATTCCAACCAATGTGAATATTATCTAGTTTTGGTCATTTTCATTGGTCATTTTCATTGGTCATTTTCAAGTGAAATTTCTGGTGAAGCATCCTATTGGCAGAAGTGCTGTATTCGCCTTGCTTGTCACAATCAATTGAATACGAATGGACTACCCCTATTTCCGCATCCCTTACCCGTAAAACTTCAGAGTCAAGCGGCATTCCGTAAAGTTATTATTTCGGGTTTTCCCTTTTCTCTATTCGTTTTGCCACTGAAGTGTCTCATTTTTTCAACCGTTGCATTCAATTAAGAATACACCCAATTTAGGTTTACCATCATACCAGATCATACCGTACAGGTTTTGATTGAAAATTGCCGATTTCAAGGCGTTTACAGAGCATACTAGGAATACTTCCTAGTCCTAGACTCTTCCTTAGCTACACTTTGGCCACAATTCCTTGTTACTGTGCCGCCTACATATACTGCATTTATGCACTATCGAATAATCGCACAGTGCACATAACTCAGGAGGATATCATGAATCTATGGATTCTAGTACTTCAAAAAGTTAGTAGAGTCCTATAGTAAAAACTAGCCACATCTTTTCCCTTATGCTTTCACTATGCTTCTTAGGTTTTTCTACAAAAAGATGGCTCGATTTGCAAATATTATCTTTTCTCCAAAAATGAACATTCTATTTGAAATATTCTGAAAAAACTCCAAATTATACCAATTTTTTTTGAAATGCTGTATTAACACCAGAATAACCCAGAAATAGAGCCATTGATCAATTTCTGCCATTATCCCAGTATGTTGTGCAGTTTTTGATTGAAAAACTCCAGTTTCTCAAATTTTACCTTCCAAAAGTCCATGGAATTTGCAATTGGAACTGCATTATCGAGTGGAAAAAAGACACCAAGCACTAGATATATGTCTATTTGCAATTGGATACATACACAACATTTTCGAACCCTCCCCTGCCCTTATTCAGTGCATTTCAGTGCTGCTTCGGAGTGCTCCCCAGCAATCCCCAAGGTCGTGCGCGCACCCACTATGTTGACCAAAAAAAAACTTCCATTCAACTCTATCCTCTATTCTACTCAACAACGTCGAATTTATCACTACCACACAGAGAATACATCCAGATTGAGACATCTCAAAGGTTTCTCTCCACCATTGAAACAATCTTTTCAAATCAGGAACCAGGAGTCGCCTTCTTCGCCCAGTAATCACTACCGGTATCACGGAGGCACCCACTTACTTGTTCCCATACCAATAGGATATCCGAGTTAAATCGAATGAAGCATATCCCAGAAAGTGTCAGATTCGCATTGGGTAGCCCAAATAAATAATTAGAGAATGAATATCAATAGCAAATATCAACAGGCACAAGTTCAAGGACAACCTCAGGCAAATCTTCAGGCTCAACAAATCTTGTTGCAACAATTGCAACAGGGTTCTCAACTGCAACCCACAGGGACGCTTGCTGCTGGACAGTTCAATCAACAGAACGACAGTTACGCTGATAACTTGAGTCAAGGATTGTACCAAAACAACTACCAGAGGGCCCAACCTCCGCAATTGCAGCAGCAATTCCTCCCACAATTCCAGCAGAACCAGCAGCAGTCTCTGAACTCGGCACTGCAGTTGCAACAACCATACCAACAGCCACAGCAATTGCAACAAGCACAGTTCCAACTGCAATATGCCCCACTGCAACAGCAGCTTCCGCGCCAGCCCCCCCACATCCAACAACAGTTTTTCAATCAGCAGGCTGCTCTTCAGGCCCAACAACAGCAAGTCCAAGCCCAGCAAGCACAGGCCCAACAACAGGCTTCTGCACAGAAGTTGAATTCTACAAATGTGGAGAATCCCAATTCAGTATACTGGCAGCATCAACAACAGTTGTGTCAATTGTCCAGAAGTGCCAACATCCCTCATTACTACGCAAGACAATATGCTTCCAATTCTAGAAAGAACAAGAACCCCTACAACGAGATTAAATCCGTCAGTTTGATCGATGCAACCAAGACCATTATTGCAGCATTAGAAGAGCAAGAGAAGGCCAAGAAGGCTAGCTCTACATCTGCTTCTACACCAACCACTACTTCTGCATTATTACATAACAAAAAGTTATCCCAGGACTTAGATGACGATCATATTCAAGAGGAACAAAGAATGAGACAAAAGACCCAAGGAAGACAATTATGGTGTCAATTGGATTTGTGTGGTCAAGGCTTACTGAATATTTCCCCCAAGTTATTTCAGTACGACTTCTTGGAGTCATTATACTTGAACAACAACAGATTGACTCTGGTTCCTTCCATTATTGGAAAATTGAAGTGCTTGAGAACCTTGGACTTGTCCCATAATAGAATAAATGAACTTCCAGCTGAGTTAGGATTGTGTTACAACTTGAGATACCTCTACTTGTTCGACAATAACATAAAGTCTTTGCCAGTTGAGTTTGGTAATCTTATCGAATTGTTATTCTTAGGAATTGAAGGAAATCCAATGGATATGAAAATAGCAAACTTGCTTTCGGAGAAGGGTACCAAAGAAGTTGTTGCGTACTTGAGGGACAGTACCAAATGGGCCAAGCCCAAACCAAGAGATTGGCTCCTTTTGGAAGATGATGGTGAAGTGATTGATCCAATTACCAACCCAGATGCTTACACTAATGAATCTAACGACCCGGACACCTTTACTATGGTTTCTTACAACACATTATGTCAACATTACGCTACATCCAAGATGTACAAGTTCACACCATCGTGGGCATTGGACTGGGAATACAGAAGAAATGCTTTGCAAGCCGAAGTATTAAACTTTAATGCCGACATCTTGTGTATGCAAGAAGTGGAAACCAGAACTTATCACGAGTTTTGGGTTCCTCTTTTGCACGAGAAGGGATACAAAGGTGTGTTCTTCAGCAAAACTCGTTCTAAGACAATGAGTGAAGCAGATTCGAAGAAGGTTGATGGTTGTGCTACTTTCTTCCGTACTAGCAAGTTTTCTTTGATACAGAAGCAGAACTTCGAGTACAATAGCGTGTGCATGGGTTCTGACAAGTACAAGAAAACCAAGGATTTGTTCAACCGTTTCATGAACAAGGATAATATTGCATTGATCACATTTTTGAACCACGCTAGCACTGGCGAGAAGATTGTTATTGCTAACACGCACTTGCATTGGGATCCCGCTTATAACGACGTGAAGGCATTGCAAGTGGGTATTTTGTTGGAAGAAATGCAAGGCATTTTGAAGAAGTACCACCATACCAACTCGATCGAAGAGGTGAAGAACGCATCATTGATTGTATGTGGAGATTTCAACTCGGTCAACGGCAGTGCGGTCCACCAGCTTTTCTCCACAGGTTCAGTGTCAAAGCACGACGATTTGGACGGTAGAGATTATGGAAAGTTCACAGACGAAGGTTTCAGACATCCATTCAAGATGAAGTCTGCGTACGAGCAGATTGAGGACCTTCCGTTTACGAATTTCTCCCCCGGGTTCACCAATGTCATTGACTATATCTGGTATTCCACCCCCACCTTGCAAGTTAAGGGCTTGTTGGACAGGGTGGACGAGGAGTACACGTCGCATTTGATTGGATTCCCAAGTGCCCACTTCCCATCCGATCATATCCCGCTTGTATCCAAGTTCCAGATCAAGAAGGGCTCTGGCAAGAAGCCCGACTTCAAGCCCGACTTCAAGTCAGGTCCTTCGAGGAAGACCTAGTACGCCATGACTAGTGGCGTCTTGGTCTTGTACACTACTCTAGTTTGATTTCGTTTTTATATACTTGTACGTTAGCCGATGTAGAGACCGTGAAAACGGTTGTAGTAGAGTGGGTGTTAAGGGTTTGATATTCAAACGTACAGATTCAGTGCTTTTTTTCATCCACAAATGCTACATGCCCCACACTAGCCCCACGCTGTCAAACTCGATGCACTTCACCTTTTTGACAACAGTCAGTTCTTAACGAGTTGGTCTTTACGTAAAGACGCTGAATTTGCACCTTACCTTCTCAAATCTGATACTATCTCGATACTATCTCTACAGAATTGGCTTCATGCATTCTCCACATTTCTCCACGTCATTCTGCACCTCACTGCACATTTCTGCATGTCTCTCATCACTAATTTTTCACTTCCACTATAATCAAATCACGTCCCTTTTCTTCACTTCAAATCACCCACTTCACCCACTTTACTTCACTACATCTTCGCTAGTCCCCACTTCACCTACTACTTCATCTCTGACTTTAGTAACCTTGCATTGCGCTTCACCTCCAGGTGTCGTGGGCCAATGCAACCGCACTTCTGAGTGCAACATGGACTTTGTGGAGGCAGTTTTGTACAGTATCCAGAGTCTTGGTGCATGTCGATTCAATTATATATATAGAGGCCATTGCTCTAGGTTTCGCTTCTCCTTCATCTTCATCATCTTCTTCATCCCTTCATGTCTCTTTTGATTCCTAACGACAACGACTACGACGACGCCCACGGCGACCTCGACGAGGAACAGGTGTTCTGGACCAAATACGCCCAGGTGCAAAACGCCCGGGGTCCCGATGGAAAATTGCAGTATCCCTGGACGTTCGAGGTGGTTCCAGGCTTTTTCAAGCAGTCGGACGCCGCCACCGACGACTCCAAGTTCAACCATGCCTTTGAGCACTTTGGCAGGGCCAAATCGTGGTCGGCCATTTCTGCAGACTTGGCCCAGTTGAACGCCAGTGCCGACTCCAACGTGGCCTACAAGTTGGTGTTCTTTGCCCGCCATGGCCAGGGCTACCACAACTTGTGTGTGGAGAAGTACGGAGTGGAGGCGTGGGCCTCCAAGTGGCACTCCATGGAGACAGACGGCGAGATAGTGTTTGGTCCAGACCCAGAGCTCACTGCTCTTGGTAAGGAACAGGCACAAGAGAACAACCAGGCATGGGCAGCGGAGCTTGCCGACGGATGTCCCTTGCCAGGCAAGTTCTACGTGTCTCCAATGCAACGTGCCAGCAACACGATGCGTATCACCTGGGCCGGCAACAAGCCGGTGGAACCAGTGCCCGTGGTGGTGGAGTCCATTCGCGAACGTCTAGGCTACAATCTCTGTGACAAGAGATCCACCAGAACGGTGATCCACCAGCGCTTTCCCGAGTTCCACATTCCCGACGACTATCCCGAGCACGACCAGTTGTACGAGGTCGGCCGTCGTGAGACGTTGCATGAGCATGGGTTCCGTATGATGAGCTTCTTCACGCAGATGTTTGATGAGGATCTTCGAGATGGGGCCGTGGACCGCGATTTGGCCCATGTCAACGCGGTGGTGTCGACCACGTCGCATGCTGGGCTGATTCGGGCGCTGATCATGGCGTTGAAGCACCGTCACTTCACCATCTGCACCGGCGGCATGATTCCCATTGTCATCAAGGCCACCAGAAGAGAGTAATAAGATAGAATAGAATAGAAATAGAGAAATAGAGAGAGATAGTATGAAGAGAGAATAAATAGAAAATAAATGTAGCGAGAAATAGAGAAATAGAGAGAGTTGAGATAATAGAGAAATACTTAGAAGAAAATAAATAGAGACAGAATAATTAGGAGGAGAGAGATGAGACAAAAGCACTGATAAGGAGAACAGAATAGCAATAGAGGGATAATAAAGAGACAAGATGAAAGAGAACGAGACTACAGAGATGGAGAGAAATAAATGGAGAGGAGTGAGATAGTGAGAAATAAATGGAGAGGGATGAGTGAGATACTGAGAAATAATTAGAGAGAAATAATCAGTGAGATAGAGAGATTCGAGAGTAACAGAGGTATACAGAGTAATATTTATACAGAGAAGAATAGAGTGAAAATAGACATAATATTTAGTGAGAAAGAATAGAGTAAAAATGGAGATAATATTTAGTGAGATAAAATAGAGTCCTTGAATTGATTGGGATGTATCCTAGCATGATTATCAAAGATTCTATCCAGTAATTTTCAGCTGCTCATATAGAACTCCGCCTCTTCCATCTTGGCACTGATGACTATTGTACCGACCTCGACCAAAAGTCCTCCTTTGTTGGAACCACACCCTTGCTACCAATACAATTGCGAAAGGCCAGGGACCAGGACCCCTTGGCGGTTATTTTGAGCCATGCTATACGATACGATGGACCCAAGCGAGGTCCAACAAGACATCGGGGTTGTACGAGTTCCAAACCCAAGGAAAGCACAGGCTACAGGACCACCGTTTCCAAGATTGGGTTCACAGCAACCATACCGGCTGCAAGCAATTTCCCCGGTATGGAAGCCAAGCCGAATCACTCTTGCCCCATAGAGATGCAGAATCTGCCCCACAGCAACGGATGATCTTATCAAACAAAGACTAGAGAGAATAAATCTAGCGAATTGAGAATGGTGAAGAATAAAGCGAGGAGAATGAAAGAAGAATGAAGGGAATTGAGAACGGTGAAGAATAAAGCGAGGAGCATGTAGGAAGGAGATTGAAGGAAGGAGAATGAAGGAAGAAGGAAGCATTTCAACAACACGCAGAAGAGACAGTAGGGCAGATTTTGATAACACTGTTCCAGACATCTTATACAGTGTAATCACACTTCCAAGACTAATTATGATTTCTCGCTTCTTGGCCAACCGATCAACAATACCCGTAAGTGTAACCGCACAATTGGCACTATTGCCATGACCATCACATAACCACTCCATAACCATAGCCACACTGTAAGCGTATACCTCCACTCTCCCTACAAACTCGCCTCTTTATCCCAGACATGTCCCCATGTGGCAATTTCCTCACGCCTCTTTGCCTATTGGGGAAGGAGACAAAGGCACCCACACTATTGACAGCTTCTGTCATCACAATCCACTGCATGAAGTGCGGTACCAGAGCTCCATAGACCACCCTAGACCATCTCCATGGATCCAAATGCTCGACATAGACTGTCTGCACAGAGCCGTGGCTGCCATTACATTCCATTCCCTTTCATTGCTGCTTTCAGTGCTTTCGGCATGTCTCAGACTGCCGGCTTTTGGGGTAGCAACTGCAGCCCAGACAATAGGCAGCAAGCAGTGCGCAAAGTGCAGTTTGCAGTAGTGGCACTAAAGTGGCATATGTCACTGCCGGATCGGCTCATCTATATATATAGAGCAGATTGCAGGCATCGCACCCAGAGCTACTAGGAGAGAGTGAGAAGAAATCGAGTGACACTAGTGAGAGTGTACAGACAGAACAGAGAGTTAGAACTAACTGAGACTATAACTGAGACTGAACTGATTGTGACAGTGACTGAGACTGAGACTGAGACTGAGACTATAAACCGAGACTGAGACTATAAACTGAGACTGTGTTTCCTGACTGCTTGGTGATACTAGAAACTGAGCTTCTTAACGTACTGAGAATAACTCGTATATTTCTTCTTGTTATTCTGATATTGTTTCTTCTTGTTGTACCTCCTTTCCTATGTTGAAACTCTGGGTCCTCGTGTTGTTGTGGGCCCACGCCTGGGCCTTCCAGTGGCCCTGGGAAGACTCGTCGTCCTCAGACTCGTCGTCTGCCGCCAGCTCCACCGCATCGTCGTCCAGCTCTGACTCCAGCGCCTCGTCCACCTCCACCTCTGGCGGCTTTTTCGACGGCTTGTTTGGTGGCGACTCCACCAGAGACCCCTACCAGCCATACCGGACATCGTGCCCTTCCCATGACATCGTCAGACAGGCCCAGAACGTGTCGGACCCTGAACAGGAGTACATCGCCAAGCGCCACGAACAGACCAACAAGTACTTGATCGGCTTCTTGTCCAAGACCGCCAACCTCACGGACTTTGACGCCGAGTCGTTTGTCAACAACTACTCCAAGGCCAAAAACATCACCATCGGCGTGGCCTTCAGTGGCGGAGGCTACCGGGCCATGTTGAGCGGAGCCGGCCAGATCTTGTCGTTGGACAACCGGTTCGACGACTCCACCAAGAGCGGTTTGGGCGGCCTTCTCCAGGCCGCCACCTACTTGACCGGCCTTTCGGGCGGCAACTGGTTGGTGGGGCTGTTGGTGATGAACGACTGGATCTCCGTCAAGGACATCCTTGACGGCTCGTCCAACATCTGGAACCTCGAGGACTCCATCTTCAACCCCAACGGCATCAACGTGGTCAAGACCTTGGAATACTACCGGTCCATCCAGAAGTCCATTTCCGCCAAGTCGGACGCCGGCTTCAACACGTCTGTTACCGACATCTGGGGCAGGGCCTTGTCTCACCAGTTCTTCAACAAGCCCGACGGTGGCCCCAACATCACCTGGGCCGGCATCCGCAACCTCTCCAACTTCCAGAACCACAACATGCCCTTCCCCATCGTGGTGGCCAACGGCAGAACCCCCGGCACCCAGATCCTCAACGAGAACTCCACCGTGGTGGAAATCAACCCCTACGAGTTGGGCTCGTGGGACCCTTCGTTGAACAGTTTCAGCGACGTCCAGTACATCGGCACCGACATGAGCAACGGCCAGCCCAACGCCTCCGATTCGTGCATCGTCAACTTCGACAACGCCGGCTTCATCTTGGGCACCTCGTCGTCGCTCTTCAACCAAGTGTTGTTGCGCCTTGGGGGCACCAGTTTGGACGGTGCCATCAAGGCGGTGCTCAATGCCATTCTCCAGAAATTGAGCTACGACGAGGTGGACATCGCCTCGTACCAGCCCAACCCGTTCTTGCATGTGGACCACTCGGACGTGCCCGCCATCATCAACAACCAGACGCTCTACTTGGTGGACGGAGGCGAAGACAAGCAGAATGTGCCCTTCTACCCGTTGATCCAGCAATCGAGAGGTGTGGACGTCATTTTTGGCTTTGACAATTCCGCCGACACCCCCGACAACTGGCCCAACGGGTCCTCGCCTGCACTGACCTACTCCAGACAATTCACCGACCAGGGCAAGGGCAGCCCTTTTCCCTACAGTCCCACCATCAAGGAGTTCATGGACAAGAAATTGGTGGAAAAGCCTCTCTTCTTGGGATGCGACGCCCGCAACTTGAGCGACTTGATCAAGTACCACGACACCAAGGGCTTGAATGAAACCGACGTGCCGTTGGTGGTGTATATTCCCAACAACCATTTGTCATATGCATCCAACACATCCACCTTCAAGATGTCCTACGACGTCGACGAAAAATTGGGAGTCATCCAGAACGGATTCGAGGTGGCCACCAGAGGAAATTTCTCCGACGATTCCAACTGGGCCAAGTGTGTGGGATGTGCCATCATCAGAAGGGCACAGGAGAGATTGGGCGAATCGCAATCCGAAGAGTGTAAGAAGTGTTTCTCAGAGTACTGCTGGACAGGAGGCTCCAAGGAAGCACCCACTACTTCCAGCAGCTCCGAAAGTTCCAGTTCGGCCACTTCGTCGGGCTCGTCTTCGGGTTCTTCTTCTTCCAAACCAACTTCTTCCTCCCGTCCAAAGAAGGGTGGTGCTTCGTCAACCAGAGCGTCGATATTGTTGTTACCTGCATTATTCATGGCTCTTGGTGCCTTTGTACTTTAGACATTTAATATTGCCTACACATAGAATCTATGAGCACACAGAAAGGACTAATTGTAGAATTTCAAAAGCAAGAGAGATAAAAAGAGAAGGCTTGAAAAGAGAGAATACATGGAAAGAGAAAATACATAGGAGACAAGACATAAAAGAGAAAATACATAGGAAACAAGACATAAAAGAGAAAATACATTGGAGAAAAGACATAAGAGAAAATACATAAAAAGGAATAGACATAGGAGACAACACATCAAAAAATTTATTTCAGCCTTTAATTATTCAAAAATCTCCCAATGATTCTACCAAAGTTCATTGTATTGGGCTCATATTGTGGCCATATGTAATCCTCCAACCTAGTCTTTATTCTTAGTTATTCATCTCATCGCACCTTATAAATTGTACCAACTTCGCCTCCTTCTCTATTTCTTTGTACCAAAAAATACACAGTCACAAATCAGCACTTCAACAACACGTCTGCATCAATTTTTCACCTCCTATGTCCCTGCCTTCCCAGCCACATCCCCCTCTAGCCTGGGAGGCTGCAACTTTTTGCACCCACACGTGACCTCCATCTCAAAAGTCAAGATGAGATGAAAAAATAGTAAGCTACTACATCAAGATGGTCAAGTCCTACAATCGTTACGAGCAGGAAAAGTGCTTTGGTGTGATTTCGTCACAGTCCAACATTGTGTGGCTCCCACCAAGCAATAGTCTGAACTCAAAATCCGCAGGCAGAGCCCTTTCTGCCGGTTTGGAAGAGATTCTCATCTGGGACATCAAGACCGGTGAGATTGTCTCCAAAATAAGAGATGGTTTGACTCCAGGTGCTTCCAATGCATCCACTTCCCAGGCCCCCTCGCCAATTACATACTTAACCCACCACGAACAGACCAACCTTGTGGCTGCAGGCCACGCTGACGGAACTATCAAAGTCTGGGATATCACCTCCACTTCGGTGCTTATAAACTTCCAAGGCCACAAGTCCGCCATCAGCATACTCCAATTCGACAAAAGCGGCACCAGATTGGTGTCTGGCTCTTCAGACTCCTCCATCATCATGTGGGACTTGGTTGGAGAGGAAGGTCTCTTCAAGCTCAAGGGCCACAAGGGCCAGATTACGGGCTTGACGTTCCTTTCGGAGCACGAGTCCACAGAAAACACCGACGACATGGAAGACTACATTTTGAGTGTGTCTAAGGATGGTCTTATCAAGTTGTGGGAGTTGAAGAGTGAACAATGTGTGGAGACACACTTGGCCCACTCCAACGATTGCTGGGGTATGGGCATAAATAGCGCCAAGAACTTGGTGATAACCAACGGTAATAAGGACCAGGTCAAGGTTTGGCTGGTGGATCTTTCCCAACCGGACCAGAAAAAGATCCAGGAAAGAGGTTCGTTTGAGAAACAGTCCAAGGCTCGCTGCAACGAGATCCAATTCAAGGACTTGAAGACCAGCACGGGGGTTGTGGAATTGTTCTACTTGCAAAATGCCGACAGAACCATTGAGATCTACCGTATTAGAGGCGACGAGGAAATCAAAAAGGGTATTGCAAAGAGAACCAAGAGATTGAAGGAAAAGGGCTACGACGACGACGAAATTTTGGAATCGTTGACTAATTCCGAAATCAGCATGTTGATCACTCCATTCACCACAGTTAGAACCATTTCCAAAATCAAGTCTTGTACCTGGGTGCAATCTTCCAACAGAAAATTGGATTTGTTAATATCCTTAACCAATAACAGCATCGAATTTCACAACATACCAGTTCCAGAACTGGTCAGAAAGTCACAACCCAGTGAGATTCATTCCAACAAGAAACACGCAATCGACTTGTTGGGCCACAGAAACGACGTCAGAGCCATGGATCTTTCTTCCGATGACAAGTTATTGGCCACTGCTTCCAATGGCGAGTTGAAAATTTGGAACATTAAGACATCCAACGTTATCAGAACTTTTGCGTTGGAAGGCGGATATGCTTTGTGCTGTAAATTCTTACCCGGTGGAACTTTGGTGGTGGTTGGTTTCAAGAATGGTGACTTGGAATTGTACGATTTGGCCACTTCTGCCTTGGTGGATAAAGTGGAGAGAGCACACGATTCCGGTTCCTCTAAGGACGAGGAAAATGGATCTGCTATCTGGTCTCTTGACTTGACTCCCGATGGAAAGACCTTGGTGACTGGAGGTAACGACAAGACCGTCAAGTTCTGGAACTTCAAGGTTGAGCAGGAAGTCATTCCTGGATCCAACACCACGGTGTCCCGGTTGACTTTCGTTCATAACCAAACCTTGGAGTTAAACGAGGATGTTTTATGCGTCCGGATTTCTCCCGATTCCAAGTACTTGGCGGTGTCCTTATTAAACAACAATGTGCAAGTGGTGTTCCTTGACTCACTCAAATTGTTCCTCACATTATACGGCCACAAGTTGCCCGTCTTATCGATCGATATCTCCGACGATAGCAAGTTGATTATCACTTCCTCGGCAGACAAGAATGTCAAGATTTGGGGATTGGACTTTGGAGACTGTCACAAATCGATCTTTGCCCACCAGGATTCTGTCATGAATGTCAAGTTCATTCCAGAAAGTCACAATTTCTTCTCGTCTGGTAAGGATGGTCTCATTAAGTACTGGGATGGAGATAAGTTTGAATGTGTTCAAAAGCTTCCTGCTCACCAGTCCGAAGTTTGGTGCTTGAGTGTCAGCAACGATGGAAACTTCATGGTTTCCACTTCCCACGACCACTCCATCCGTGTGTGGGGAGCCAGCGATGACCAGGTTTTCCTCGAAGAAGAAAGAGAAAAGGAAATGGACCAACTCTACGAGGAAACTTTACTCGAATCATTGGAGGATGACCCTCGTGTTGGAAAGGTTGGGGACAATGAAGACGAAGATACAGACGAGGTTACCAAGGTTTCCAAGCAAACCGTGGAGTCTTTGAAGGCGGGTGAAAAATTAATGGAAGCTATGGATATTGGAATTGAAGATGTGGAGGCACACGAGGACTACGAAAAACATCTCAAGGTGTACCAAGAAAAGAAGACTACGGTGCTACCAGTGAAGCCCTCTCCAAATGCAATTTTGATGGCTTTCCGCATGTCTGGACAAGAGTACGTGTTGAGCGTATTGTCCAAGATCAAGGCTGCACAATTGGATGATGCCTTATTGGTGTTACCATTCTCGTACTCCCTCAAGTTATTAAAATTCGTGGAGATCTGGACCAACAACGACAACGTGACGGCCAACGTTGTCAACATGTCTTTGATCTGTAAAGTGTTGTTCTTCATTGTGCGGTCGAATGCCCGTGAATTGGTCAGCCAGAAGGACTCCAACATCAAGAATCAAATTCTCAAGGTCAAGGAGCAATTGAGAGGCAGCTTGACGAAGACTGCCAACCAATTGGGAGTGAATACCCAGGGTCTCAAGTTTGTGAAGCAGCAGTGGAAGTTGACCCACGAAATGGAGTTTATTGACGAGGCGGAACAGAGGGAATATGAAGACAAGAAGGCCATCAAGAGAACATACACTACTGTGTAATCTTGGAGTATAGATAAGCATAATAAGACAAGGAAAGTATTAGAGAATGGAGATAGTAGGATGTGGGTGAGAGTGTAGGAGATGAAGAAGAGACATAGTGGAAATTAATGGTAGAAGAAGAGACATGGTAGAAATTAATGTTTGAAGAGAGACGAAGAAGAGACTAAAGTAGAAATTTCAATAGTATTAAGAGACATGGTAGAAATTAATAGTTGAAGAGAGAAGAAGAAGAGACTAAAGTAGAAATTTCAATAGTAGTAAGAGACATGGTAGAAATTAATAGTTGAAGAGAGAAGAAGAAGAGACTAAAGTAGAAATTTCAATAGTAGTAAGAGACATGGTAGAAATTAATAGTTGAAGAGAGACGAAGAAGAGACTAAAGTAGAAATTTCAATAGTAGTAAGAGAAGAAAATTAATTAAAGCAAAATAATGAGGCGATGATCGGATGGGAAGAAAATCACAGTAAACAGGATCAACTACAAAATGCCTGCTATGGTGCCAGATTAACCAGGATGCTGGGCCCAGAATGAACCTAGACTTTACCATGTTCAACTCATGTGAACCGAAGAGTAAACAGAGATATCAGATTTGGTACAATTATTCTTGATGTCTGCTTTGGGATTCCAACCTTAAAGTGGAACAATAGCTCTAGAATAATAGATTGTGTTGTTCGAGGATATCGATACACTGCGGATTCCTCACTAGGTCGGAGTTGTGATAAAAGCACATACTAGAGGCTGTCGTTACAAGTTGCAAGAACAGCCCTAATATGGGTAGCAGAACCAGCAAAATGTTCCAGACCTAGCATATAGTGCCATAGTCAGTGATCGGATATTTTAGCTTCCGTTACCGTATTGGGTTAGTGCTGGTGGTGATAAAAATAACCGAACTGGGCAAACAAAAGAACGTGTGGAGTTCTGGAATGATTATGGAAAATGGCAAAGTCACAGGATCGGATGTAAACCGGAGAATTCTAAGAGGTAGATGTTTCTCAGAGGTAGAGAACTAAGAGGTAGAGAACTAAGAGGTAGAGAACTAAGAGGTAGAGAATTGACTGTGCAACAACTCAGAAACAGAGGCTGAATCTACAAGTTGCTCATAATTCCTACATCATCACCTCTCTACAGGAGTGTTTTTTGCCATGGGGACCAGTGAAAATTCCTGGTGATGGAATCCCCAAATGGGCCTACAGGAGGGATGGAGGTCATTGCGTATTTCTAGATTGTGCAATCCAGGGACCATGACCGATGTAGTTGTAATTTGTTGAAACGGCGTTGGAGTTCAGGCTGCGTCGCGCATGTAATTAGGAGGAACAAGTGAATGGGAGTAAGAAGGACAGTAAGGACTAGCCATGGTAATCAAAGCATGAATCATGGTAGTCTAGTCATGGTAGTCTAGTCATGTTAATCTAGTCATGTTAATCAAAGCATGAGTCAAAGGAAGTACATCCATCTATCCCATCTATCTATTTTTCCAATAGAATTATTGGAATAGACGAAACATTTATTGCAGATCGCAATGACCACGACGTGCAATCTGGAGACACCGGCAAAATGACGTGTCTGCTCATGCAAACACGGCGGACGTGCTCTTCATACATTTCGTGCATTTATTCATTTCGTGCATTTATTCATTTCACGAGCCCAGTTTCACCCGGTGCTCGAAAAGCACTCGCACTTATCAAAAGCCATCGTGGTGGCAGGCTTAGGACGGACAGGGCACCGACAGTGGCCGCCTCCGATTGGTGGAACAAAGGAACGAAAACAGCTGGGCTGATGGAGAGACAACTACCACATAGAGATTAGTTACTAGAGCATAGTTAATAGAGCCTAGTTAACAGAACTTAATGGATAGTGCTTACTGGATGGTGTATGATATCACTGTATTTTGCCGTGTCCTTACCCCATACATCCGTTCACTCTATTGTGAGCATTCCCACACAATAGGCGCACGTCGAGGTGCGCCACTAAATCGTGCGAGGAACCGTATCGGGGACCGAGCTGGGACCGAGGAGGGGCTGAAACGAGAGGAGAGGAGGCGATAGGAGCGGAGCAGCAAGTGATGAAGTGATGAAGTGAAGCAGAGAAAGAGAAGTAGTAATGAAGGAGAAGAAGCGGACTAATAACGACGTATGTGATGTAGTGAAGTCTTGCTGTAGGGGTGATGATCCTGGGGTCACTGCACATGTCAACGGTGCAGATCGCAGACGATACTGCGGGCTCCAGATCGGGGACACTCCGGGGCAAGGAGAGAACAAGAAGAAGAGAAGAAAAGGAGAGAAGGAGCAGAAGAAGGAGAGGAAGGAGACGGAATATAGAGAGGAGGGGTCTGTAGCAGGTCAGACGCGTGTTGGTGTTCTGCGAAGCCTGGACATGGCCAGGTCCAAGCCCCAGTTGGCGCAGATACCGGGGTCCTGTCGGCCCCTCCGTCGCCAGCCTCGCCTCTGCATGCGCACGCTAGCGACAATCTGGCGATCGGCCCTGTGCTCCAACGCAATGAAGGGAGGTGATGGAGAGAATGAAGCAGACATATGATTATGGACACATATGATTGTAGACGCATATAATTGTAGACACATACATATGGATGGACTTAGCATAGACAGTGTAGTCATAGGGCATGTATGCAGAGTGGTGGGGAGAAAATACGGTGACACAGTGCGGAAACCACAAAGACCACAGAGATTATAGGATTGATAGTGATGGAACATGTAATGAACACATACAAACATATATGAACACATAGGATCGTATATGATCACATGGATCACATAGAATTATACATGATTACATAGAATCACATATCATCTATGCCCATTCATTCCTCCCTGTTATTCTCCTGTCTCGTCTCGGTGCACCTCTCGCCACGTCGCAGCCGAACGGCTAAACCCCTCGCATTCCACGCCACTTTCACTGCACTCCACCACCGCCTGGGGACGGTGGTGGTGGACTAGCGCCTGTAGCCACGCCACCACCTCCACCACTACCACCACTTCCACCACCACTTCCACTACCACCACTACCACCACCACCTCTCTCTAATCACCCGGCTCCCACGGCCACGCGCACGTGACCTCGGCCGCCCTGCCGGAGTCGCTCCTCCTCGGGGCCGTCGGCCCCCACTCCGGCGTGTCTCTCATTGGCCCTTGTCCAGTATCCCCCACCACCCCCACCTCCATCCCCACCCTCTCCTCCTCCTCCTCTTCCTCCACGTCCTCCACCCCTGCTTCCTCTCTTCCTCTCTGCCTCCCCTCGCAAATTCCTCCTTCCCCATCTCACGTAAGCACCTGCCCCACCGTTGCTAATCAATTTTTTGAGTGCGGTTGTTTTTTCCTCCCACAAGATCCTGATTTTCTCCTTATCCCTGTGTGTGTTTCTTCCGTGGCCCTTGTCCAGACTTCCCAGGCGTCCGTTCCGCTAGTGTTGTCCGTTGTCGTCCTCCTCCAGGTCTCCCGTTCGTGCTCGAACCGCTTCCTGTCGCCTTAGCCCGTCCCCTGTGCCTGTTGTGTCTGCCGGAAGATCCAGGGTGCGCCGTCGTCCAAATCACTGACCTCACTCGTCTGCTGTCACACCTAGCACCAGTCCACCACATAGCACCAGTCCACCACATAGCACCAGTCCAGGCCATAGACGTCACTTGACCTCCATCCTCCCCTTCATTTCACCCCCAACTCACCCGGTTCCGCCGCCGTCGCTGTCGTCATCCCCTTACCCGCCGCCGCAGTCCCTACCGCCCCGCGACCGCTCCTCGCTCGCTCGCCTGCCGCACCATAATTCCAGAAATCCTAAATCCAGAAATCCAGAAACCCAGAAATCCCTGGCGCACATCCTCCTTCTTCTTCCTCCTTCTTCTTCCTCCTCCTCCTCCCACACTGCTGCCATGAACAACATGCACCAGCCCCAGGGCATGAACTCGTGGCACTCCATGTACGCGGTGCTGGACCGCCAGAAGGTGGTGCAGATCCTCTCCAACACCCTCCGTGAGATGCAGGGCGCCAACTACGACGCCCAGCGCGGCGCCACCATAGCCCAGGAGTTCGAGAAGTACACCTTCATGAAGTCCCAGACCCGTGACGAGTACCTCCGTCTCATCAAGCAGAAGATCCAGCAGTTGCGCACCAACATCAACAACCGTTCCGGCGGTCCCATGCCGCAGACCCTGCCTCAAATGGGCCAACAACAACAGCAGCAGCAACAGCAGCAACAGCAGCAACAGCAGCAGCAGAATATCATGGGGGCTCGTGCCGGCGCGATCCAGAACCAGGCCGCCATGAACATGTCCCAGAACCAGGCCCAGTCGCAGAAGATGAAGACCCAGAACATGAACTTCCTCCAGCAGCAGGCCCAGGCTCGGCTGCAGTCAGCTGCTCAGATCCAAGCCCAGATGCGGAACAACTCCATGTCTGGTCAGCAGCAGCAGCAGCAGCAGCAGCAGCAGCAACAACAACAGCAGCAACAACAACAACAACAACAACAGCAGCAGCAGCAGCAGCAGCAGCAGCAGCAGCAACAACAGCAACAACAACAACCACAACCCCTGCTGCTGCTGGCTCCCCAGCAGTCGAACCAACTGGGCCAGGACGGCCCGTTCAACATGCAGACCACCCACCAGCAGATCCAACAGATCAGCAACCTGATCAGAAATGCTCCCATTCCCCCGGCGTTGTTGTCCAAAATTCCCAACATCCCTCCGGGAGTCAATACGTGGACCCAGGTGTTTGACTGCTACCAGAAAAAAATCATCCCTACATCTGCCATGCCCTTGATTAAGGACATCCACAATACCCACTTGCAGTTGGCCATCCGCCAACAGCATCAGCAAAAGATTAATCAAGGACAGCAGAGAATGGGCCAGCAAATGCAGCAGCAGCAGCAACAGCAACAACAGCAGCAGCAACAACAACAACAACAACAACAACAACAACAACAGAACCAACAGTCGTCAAACCAACAGAACAACCTCAACATGCCCATCAACCAAGCTGCCAACAACACCACCAATATGAACAACGTCGCCGCTAACAGTAACAATAACAACAGCACCAACTCCAACTCTAGCTCCAACACCTCTAATAACAACACCCCGGTGATGAACAACATGGGCTTTAATATCAACAACCTTACTCCTCAGCAAAAGCAGCAGTTTTTGCAGAGGCAATTGCAGCAAAGGAACAGTATGGCCGGCCAAAATCCTCAGCAATTGATCCAGCCTCAACAGCAACAGAACCAACAAGCCCAGTCGACTATGCCAGGTTCCCAGCTGATCCCACAACCCCAGATGCAACAAAACCAAACTCAACCCCAAGCCAATAACCCCAATGCTCAGCTCAAACCCCCTAACTTCCAAATCACCCAGCAGGACATTATGAAGTACAGCGCTGACGCAATGACGTTGTTGAATAGAGTACAAGGAAATAGAGCCATCCAAACAACCTTAGACCAAAACCAAAAGGAGAATTTCATCAGGAAGTACATTATTCATCAGAAGACCCAGTTGTGGAAGCAGCAGAATGGACTTCTTGGCTCAAATAACAGTGGTAGTCCAGTAATGAACAACCAAGCTTTGAATCAGAAAAGACTTCAGCAAAAGAATGCAATGCAAGGTCAAATGAACCAACAAGTTCCTCAAGGCCAAGTTGCTCAGAATCAGCAAGTTCCTCAAAACCAAATTCCCGGCCAAACGCAGCAACTGCCTTTGATGGGAAATATGGGCTTGAATCAAACGCCTGTTATGAAGTCTCAAGTTCCTATGAACAACATGTCATCTCCTTTGTTGTCTCAAAGAGGAGTGCCTGTGAACCAAATGCAGATGAATAATACCAATGCAATGAATGGAAATTCGAACTTCAATCAGTTGTCGACCAATTTGAATACTCTGCAAGCACAAGCTTCTCAGGCAATTCCAAATCAACATCAAGTTCAACAACAAGCCCAACAATCACTCCAACAGTCGCAACTCCGTCAACAGCAAGTTCCTCCATCTCAACAGCAAGCCGCACCTGCACCGGTACCTCCCCAACAGCAGCAAGCTCAAAATCAGCAAGCGAACAGAATGAATGCTAGAAATTCTATTGCCGCAATTTTGCCTCAGTTGACTGATGAAATGAAGTTGAAATTGAGACAATTGCTTGACGAGGTGTCTAGAAATAATGTGGTTTTGAAGGATGTTACGTCGATGTTATCTCCACAGGAAAAGACTATGGTAAGGGAAACCATGGCTAAGATTGCACAGCAATATTCAAATGTTGATAACATCATTAGCTACTTCTTTATTCTTACAAAGATTACTGAAGGTACTAAGAGATTGATTCAAATGAAGTACATGACGAAGAATATTATGGAGAATCTTCAAAGAGGAATTTACTTGGCAGGTCCTGATTTACTCGAGAAGTTACGCTCCCAGTACCAAAAGTATTTTGATTATGTGAAGGAGCAATTTGCCATCAGAAGGCAACAATTGCAAAATCAACAAAATCAAACAGCTGGTCAGGGACAAGTACAAAATCAAACTAAACCAGTTCCTCAAAACCCTCCAGTTCCTAGTTCGAATGCTGCGTTTGTTGGCGGTATGTCTGTTCCAAATGCTGGAGCTCCAGTACCTCTACCCCCCAATAACCAACAACAAGGTGCAGTTAACCTTGGTCCAAGTAGCGCTTGGCCCAATGTTCAGGCAAACCAGCACAACTTTCAGCAGAAGAATCTCAACAGTAGTCCGATGATTCCCAATAATGTGTCTCCGTTGATGGCAAACCAGATAGCTTCTGGCGTTCCTGGTCAAATGAAACAAATGCCCCCTCAGGCGCAACAACAACAACAACAACAGCAGCAGCAGCAACTTCAGAAGCAGCAGCAGCAACAACAACTCCAGCAGCAGCAACAACAGCTCCAACAGCAGCAGCTCCAACAGCAGCAGCAACAACAACTTCAACTTCAACAACAGCAGCAGCAACTTCAACAACAGCAGCAGCAGCAGCAGCAACAACAACAACAGCAGCAGCTCCAACAGCAGCAGCAGCAGCAGCAACAACAACAACAACAACAACTTCAACAACAACAAGTGAAGCCAACCCCTCCTACTCAAAATAAGAAGGCTCCCAATCCTCCTGCAAGACGGAAGGGCTCCAACAAAGGTCCAATTAATGTTGGAAGTATTCCTACTCCAGCCGGCACGGCTGCTTCGCCTGGTTCAATGATAGCTACCAAAACCCCTATCAGTATCTCCACCCCACAAGTGGGTCAGAACCAAAGCAACAAGAATACGCCAACTGGACAGTCTCCTAATTACACTGTTAAAAATGCAGCTGTTCCAATTCCAACCACTGATGCAGATATTTTCAGCCATAGTGACGCAGACTCTAAAGCTGCGAAGAGAAGAGAGTTATCTAACAGTGACCCTGAAATGTTCTTCTATGCATCTTTGGCCAACCTCTTGGAGTTGGATGAATCAGTTACCGAGTTGAAGGACAAGTCTTACGCAGAAATCACCGCCTCTCCAATGATTAACGGTAAGCCCGCCAAATCTCCGTTGTCGCCAGCACTTAACCCTGGCGAATGGACGTGTGAGATTAGGCCTGCGGCGATCGCTTCAGCGTTTAGGCAGGTGGATAGCATTAGGGACTTTGTTTCTTCTGAGGTGATTGAGAATTGCACTAAGGTTGCTGCTGCTGAAGTCATGCAAGTCAATGATCATGTGAACGGTATCAAACGTGACATCGACATGGTTGAAGACGGAGATGACATTGACAATCTTTTCAACGAAAAGAAGCCCAAGTTGGAAGACTCGAATTTCAAGTTCATGTACGAGCCTGTTGGGTTTGACGACTGGAAGCAATTTGTTGTTTCTAGTTTTCAATAATCATTTTGGTACACTATTTCTGACGTTCTCCTTTTCTTTTCGAAACATTGAAAGGGTCTTGCCCGACCTAGCCACCCAAGTGGAATTCCGTGATCACAATACTCATACATCTACAATTGACTGTACTATAATGTTTGTAAAGTGTACCTGTTAATTAAATGTTACCTCATAATCTATTGTACCTTGTATTCTCTAGTAGTGCGCACATATGAAATATCTGATTTAATTTGAATCCATACTACTTATAATTGACATGGCACCTTTATTCACTCCTCAAGACAAGCAGATATCAGTGGCCTTTGTGTGTTTGGGCAACATGTGAGTATTTCGAACTACTATTTGCATCATTGTATTAACAAAAAATGCAGTTGTCGTTCGCCAATGGCCGAAGCAGTGTTCAAACATAAAGTCCAAGAACTGGGCTATTCTGATTACTTCAAGAACATCGAATCGTTCGGAACTAGTGGATGGCACATTGGAGAGTCCCCAGATCACCGTTCAGCAAAGACCTGTCGCAAGCATGGTGTCCCAGTGAACCATGCAGCTCAGCAAATCCTGAGTTCTGACTTCAAGAGATTCGACTACGTTATTGCCATGGACGAGTCCAACAAGTCCGATTTGTTATATTCCAAGCCAAGAGACAGTAAGACAGTGGTTGAGCTATTCGGAAAGTGGAGAACCAATACAGCGTTCGACAAGATAGTTGCGGATCCTTACTACGGAGGAAATGACGGGTTTGAGTACAACTTTAAGCAATTGACCCACTTCAGTGAGGAATTCTTGAAGCAAGAGGTGGGAGAGTTAGACTGAAACAGAACTAGAAATTGGCATACATGAGTTGCCATTAGAGAACAGGAGAGATATGACGATTCACTCATGAGCAATTTTTGATACGTACACTTTGGAGAAATTGGACGAATACACGGGGTAGAACTTTGAAATATGCACCAATTCACTTCCAGAGAATTCAGAGTGCTTTTGAGTGTTTGGCTCAGCCAATTGTCATATATTATCTGAAGGTATCAAATTTAGAGATTATCAAATCTAGAGATTAAATTCTGCCAAAATTCATTTGACGTTTATTTAATGCTTTTAACCAACCAAATGACATGGCATGTATCTCTCCGGGTCCACAATGTAGTGATGAACACCTTACAATGTAATAAGTGAGTATACAGTGAGATTAACCTCACTCCATAGACTTCGTAAAAATACCAACTCTGTATCAAAAACCCGGGAAAATTGGACTTAAATAATCCAAACACAAACAATAACCTTGTAACCACCATGTTTGCCTCCTTTTGCCCTTAACCCAAGAGCACAAGGCCCCATGGCTTGCTTTCTCCAGAATTCACCTTTGTGAGCGTATTTTTCTACACGGAGTAATCGTCAGTCCACACATACTTTTTTTCTAAGGAGACAGAACGAACGGTTTCACTAAGTACCAAAGACAACAAATACACAGTCGTTCTCTACCAGAATTTCACCACTTTGGGGTATTGTTTGCTATTATTTTCTTTACAAAATTAGTCGTATCAATTTTCATCTTATTTTTTTGATAATTAGTCCGAAACTTACCCAGCAATCATGAGTGCTCGAAAGCTCCAACAAGAGTTTGATAAAATCAACAAGAAGATAGCGGAAGGGCTACAAGCGTTCGATGACATCCACGAAAAGCTCTTGACCACAGAGATCAGCTCACAAAAAGAGAAGTTGGAGAGTGATTTGAAGAAGGAGATCAAGAAGTTGCAAAGGCTGAGAGATCAATTGAAGACCTGGCTTGGAGACAGTAGCATCAAATTAGACAAGAACTCGCTCCAGGAAAATAGAACCAAGATTGAGCATGCCATGGATCAATTCAAGGATCTAGAAAAGTCATCCAAGATCAAGCAATTCTCCAACGAAGGATTGGAGTTGCAGAGTCAGAAGACCAGGAAAAGATTCGACGACTCCAAAATACAGGAGTCTTGCGACTACATTTCAGATGTCATTCAGCGAATTACTGAACAGAACGATGAGATAGCGGCGGAAATGAGCAATTTGAACATGCTGAAGAAGACCAAGGGCTTCCACTCGGCACAAATGAGCATGGAGGAGTTCAAGGAGAAGATCGAGAAGAACAACGAGCATTTGAGCAAGCTTGAAACTGTCTTGTATAACTTAGAAAACGAGCTTTTAGATCCTGAAAAGATCGACGACATTCGCGACGACTTGGACTATTATGTGGAAAATAACCAAGACGAGGACTACGTGGAGTATGATGACTTCTATGACCAATTAGAGGTTGGGGATGACGAGTTGGAGAAGGGATCCTTGGCTAGAATGGCCGTGGAGGGCCCTGACCTCACTGCCCCAAGCAGTGCTCAAAGTAATGGTTCCACTGGAATTGGCAATGGCAATGGCAACGCCAATGCTGGGGTGAAAGAAAGCACGCCAGCGGCCGTCAAAGTGCCTGCCCCAGTTTCGGCCAAAGAGTCCAGCACTCCTGTTAATGGAACCCCCACAAAGAAGTCGAAACCTGTAATTGTTCCTGCCTCCAACCCCCCACCTTTCAACACCGCTACGTCATATTCTAATGTCATCAAGGCTGCTCAGCAGCAGCAACAGCAGCAGCAACAAGTGCAGTCGTCGGCACCAGCACAATCCACCACAGCTGGAAACCCCAAAAATCCTCCTGGGTTGGAATCTTCGCTGGCTAGGGAGACTGCCACGAATGGAAAGAGCAAAGATTCTACACCTGAGGTTCCCGTCAGCACCACGGCTTCTGTTGAGGCTGCCACAGAAGAGCAAGCCCCAAGCCAATCTCCCCTCGGCGCAGATGTGTCGGTGAGATTCACGGACACAGTGACCAGACTCCACACAATTGCGCAGTCCAGGCTACAAAACCCATTGCCCTTCCAGAACATCAGCCAATTGTTGGAAACGTCACTTCTCAACTGTCCGGACTCGTTCGATGCTGAAAAGCCCAGACAATATAACCCCGTGAGCATTCATCCATCTTCCATCGACTATCCTCAGGAGCCAATGTACGAGTTGAACTCGTCGCACGTCATGCGCAAGTTCGATAATGATACGTTGTTCTTTTGCTTCTACTACAGCGACGGAGGTGACAGCATTGCCAAGTACAACGCAGTCAAGGAGTTGAGCAGAAGAGGGTGGTTGTTCCACAAGGAGACCAAGCAATGGTTCTTGAAAGACAACAAGAACGGAGGCAAGAACCGGTCGATGTCTGTTATCAAGAGAGAAGAGGAGCAGGACGCACGCGATGACGACGAGACCGAGAAGAACTACAAGTACTTTGACTACGAGAAGACGTGGTTGACGAGGCGCAAGGAGAACTACAAGTTGCCAGCGGAGATGCGCGAGACGATTGCTTGAAGGGAGGAGGTGTATAGTTGAATGTATCATGATCGACTTGGATGTAGTTAATCACGTGATGTCGATAAATGAGCATGTGGTCACGTGATACATTGAAATGGAGTGATGGCCACGTGACTTTGGGTTTATCGAACCAGGCGCTAGACTGTAATGACAGAAGAAACGTGATTCTAGAGCATGAGTTCACGGAGCGCTAAAGCACCAGGAAGAAGTAAAGGAACGAGTCAATACTGTAGAGATGCACTATTTTTGACAAAGACAATTTATTGATCACGTGACACAGAATCTACCCATCCAGTTATGCCAATGATGATCGGACTTGTAGCTTTCACAGTTTGCCCATAACTCCGAGTGCCGGCCAAGAAAGCACACGGACTTGTACGGCGTTTCCAGCTACTCTAGCCGGGGCCTTAGCTCTTCGTGGGTAAAGTCACGTGACTCCGTGCATTTGGATCCCAGGTCACCAGAAGGGTCTTGTCCCATTTCCATGCAGCATGGAGCGGCGTTTCACCGAGCAGAACATAGAGCGGTGACGGGGGCCCAAAACAGAGCCCGTTAGCCGAGAGTCAAATGGTTTTTGTTGAATGTAGGCACGTGATCGAGAGGTTCATCGCAGAAGGGTCTAGATTGGGGAACCAAGGGGGCGACACGGTGAATTTTGGCTTTGCTAGACGACCGGCATGGGTGGAGCTTATCTCTAGAGGGCCAACACAGGCCATAAGAGGACGATAGGGGCCAAGTGTGGCAGAATCGATCTGGAAAGCGTGTTTGTCACGTGACCGTTTTACCCGAGAATTGCCATTGGCGGGCTATTTCGGGATGTGCCAAGAGGCGCACCTCATTAGCACTGCAGAATCGAGACGGACACAGACAAGACAAAGACGAGAGACAAAGGCAACTGACAACACAATCCCAACAGACAACAGAGAAGCAGAGACAAGGAATTACACAATTGACTAGTAGGAATATTACACAATTAATATTTCACAATTAACTAGTAGTGACAATTACAATACTAACTAGCAGTACAATTACAATTAACTCATCGTGGCAATTACATCAAGTAAGTATTAATGACAAGGTGCGAAAAGTGGGAGCAGAAAAAGAAGACTCTAGAAGAAGAGTACTGGAAGTACTCAATCCATAGCTCTGACTGGAGCATGGACCTCGGTGGCGCCCACGTGACGTTTCAGCCTTGTATGTTTCATGCCTGATCTCAACTCAAACACCCGATCGTGTCTGGTGAACGTGTCTCACCTTAAGTTACTACAAGTGCGTCACTAGTCAACTCTCTCCATACATCCCTGTATGTCTCCATCTGTCTCCATACACTTCCCTGTAAGTCTCCATCTCTCTCCATCTCTCTCATCTCTCTCCATGACTTCCCTGATCTCTCCACTTTCCATCTCTCTTCATTCCTTCTCTACCATTCCTTCTTTCCCTTTCTGGCATTGCCCCATCCCAGCCCTTCACGGCCTAGGCCTCCCCTTATACACGTGAAGCGTGTTTCACGCACACTAAATTACGTGCAGTGGCTCAACAGGGCCGCTACTGCGGTTTTGATCCTGTCTTTCTGCTCCTCCTGCCTCTGCTGATCGTGTTGGAGCTTCTACTCTTCCCTCCTTTCCAGATAATTCGCCGTACTGCACTTTTACTTGTCAGCTTAAAGCCTTAGCACTTCCCTCCAGTCAACACACAGCGTACACAGCGTACACAGCATACACAGCATACACAGCATACACGGCGTGGACTTCAGTTCTTTTCTTCTGATTCTTTGTTCTTGTGCATTTGCTGCTCCTTTGTTCCGGGTCCCTTTCCCACTTCTCATCCCATTTGACCACAGTCCTCATCGTTGAAGAGCAGTGTTCCATCTGGTCTCCTCGTCAGATCTTCAGTAAGAGGTCACCCTGCATCGTTCCAGTTGACCGTTCGGTGCCTCCAGTGAACTGTCTGTTACTTCTATTCCATTGTACTATTCTAGTTGAACAGATCCGTACTATTCCAGTTGAATAGATCCGTACTATTCCAGTTGAACCGTTCCGTCATCTGTCAGTTCAGTGATTCCTGTCCAAATCAGATCACACAGTTCAGCTACTTCATCATCCGCTCAGTTCACCCACTTCTGATCATCCGCTCAGTTCACCCACTTCTGATCATCCGAACAGTTCACCCACGTCTACTTTGGATCATCCGACTGTTCCAGTTCATTCGTTCTGTTCACACCTTCAGTTCACCCACTTCATCAGTCTCATAGTCTCCTTCACTATGCCTACGCCCTCCTACCGCCTCGTGGCCAGGGCAGACCCCTCCCTGTCCTCCCAGCAGTCCTCCTTTCCCACCGACGAACGGGGCTGTCTCATCTGTCCCCTGACCCCCCCGGCATGTCCCCAGTGTGCCAAGAACGAACAGTGCCAGCAGCGCACGGTGCTGTGCAACCAATGCCCCGTGCTGTTCTGCCTGCCCATCGAGGGCTTGCCCGTCCACTCCACGCCCGTGGGTGGCATTGTGGGCGGAGTGGTCGGGGCCGTGGTGGTCATCGGCTTGGTGGCCGGCTTCCTCTACTACTGGCTCGTCTACCGCCGCCGCCATCCCGTGATGCTTGACGACGACGACGTCAAGATGTCTGGCCTTGCCGCCGGCGACGACGACAGCGACTACGGCGCTGCCAACGCGCTGGAGGTCAAGTCCAACCCCGACAGCACCGGCGGCGGCGCCGGCGGCGCTGGTGCTGGCGCTGCTGGCCAGACGGTGCCGCAACGGCGGGCGGTGGCCACCGACCCCAAGAGCAGGCGGCGGCTCTCGTCGTACGAGTCGTTCACCCGGCCCAAGACCCGGTACAACCGTGGCAGTGGCGGCGGCAGTGGCGGCCGGGGCAGCGACGCCGCCCAGCGGCGGGCCCGCCAGAAGAAGATAGTGGAGCAGGCCAACGCCAGCGCCAGCGCCAACCCCGAGGTGTACCTTGATCGCACCAACCGGAACTCGGTGGCCACGTCCATCTCCACCACCAACGCATCCAACATTCTTCCCATTGCGTACATTCCGGGGGTCACGGTGCGGCCCACCAAGAACAACACCCGCTCCATTTACTCCTACGACACCGACTCCATCTTTTCCGACTTGAACACCATCGAAAACGCGTCCATCATAGGCGATGTGATGCGTGCCAACAACAACACCGCCACCACCACGTACACGTCCACGGGGGGTGCGGGTGCGCCCGAGGCCAAGAGTGCCACCATGACGGCCATCAAGGCGCAGCCGCGCTTGATCAACGTGGACAAGATCGAGGAAGAGGAAGAGGAAGAGGAAGAGGAGGAGTTGGAGGTGATGCACCGGGAGGACATGGACGACGACGTCACCGATAGCGAATATGGATACGAGAGCGATGTGCCAGAAAGTGCCAGTGAGCTTCAGGGACAGCGCCATCAGTACCACCACAACGAGGGCACGCATAGTACGCAGAGGTCCATGGCCGGCACTCATAGTACGCAGAGGTCCATGGCCGGCACCCAGATGTCCTTGACCGGCACCCAGAGATCAGGCCCTACCTACCAGTCCTCCTCCTCCTACACCGCCAGTGTCAAGAGCAGGGCGTCGCACTTGATGCACCACGACCAGAAGTCGGAAATGCCCTCGCCTGCCGTGGAAAACCTTGATCTTGACACCACCTTGGACTCCGACTCCGACTCCGACTCCGACTCCGACGTGGACTCCGACATTGGCGAGATCACCCGTGCCACCAGTGTCCGCAAGACCAGGCGCACCTCCACCAGAAAGCTGCCCCAAGACAGAGAGATCTTGTTGGACATTCCGCACCAAAAGGCCCGCGAAGAGATTCCGTTGGACATCATCCAGCTCGAGCCGTTGCAGCCTCGGGCGGCAGGTGCCGCCCCTGGGGCCGACAGTCCCAGTGGGGCCGGCTCGTTCATTCTTGACGTGGAGATCGACGACGCCAGCGACCAGCCCGGCAACCGGAGTCCGTTCGAGGACCCCGTATAGGTATGAATAATGGACACTTGGAGACAAGAATTGAATCTAATAGATGTTGAATCTAATAGACAAGAATTGAATCTACTGGATGTTGAATCTAATAGAGAATGATTGAATCTAATAGATGTTGAATCTAATAGAAATTGAATCTAATGGATGTTGAATCTAATAGAGAATAATTGAATCTACTGGATGTTGAATCTAATAGAGAAGAATTGAATCTAATAGATGAATCTAATAGAGAATAATTGAATCTAATAGATGTTGAATCTAATAGAGAATAATTGAATCTAATAGATGTTGAATCTAATAGAGAATAATTGAATCTAATAGATGTTGAATCTAATAGAGAATAATTGAATCTAATAGATGTTGAATCTAATAGAGAATAATTGAATCTAATAGATGTTGAATCTAATAGAGAATAATTGAATCTAATAGATGTTGAATCTAATAGAGAATAATTGAATCTAATAGATGTTGAATCTAATAGAGAATAATTGAATCTAATAGATGTTGAATCTAATAGAGAATAATTGAATCTAATAGATGTTGAATCTAATAGAGAATGATTGAATCTAATAGATGAATCTAATAGATCAAGAATTGAATCTATAGATCATGAATGGAATTATATCAAGCATTAAATATGGATTAATAGGAATTTATCATGAGTATGATTAAGTGTAGTAGAATAGGAATTTATCTTGGATTAATGAAGTAGAAAGTTGATAATACTAGGAATTATCTTGAGTATGATTAAGTGTGTAGAATACTAGGAATTTATTATGAGTAGGATTAAGTGTAGTAGAATACTAGGAATTATGAGGCAGTGTTAGGTTTCCAGATATTTGATATCATGAAGATTCGATCATTATGAATGATCAAAATTTTGCACCCGGATGATGTTCCACTGCGAGGCTCAGTAATATGTTATGAACATAGAACCTCACATGGACGAAGCCACTGCGTGTTCAGTCATGAATAGACACTAAGTGCCGTAATGTATCTACATAGTCAATGCATAGAGGTAGAAATTAAGATGTTACTGGCTCAATATTGCCATCATAGTATCTGATAAAAATGCACTTGCTCAATAACATAGAATTGCTAGATCAGTTCGGTATAGAGATATCACATATCTGTACCATGGCCAAATCCACCTGCCATTTAGAAAAATGTACATTTGCACTAATTCATCCGAACTGTTCACTAACTGTTTCAATGTCCCTGATCAATAATAATAAATGAGATTGATCATAGCCATAAATGTACCACCTAAACTCGAAAAATCCATGGAGGCCGATGCTGCCGTCAGAGAGGCCATCTTGGCCCGTCGTAAGGCCTTGGAGGAATGGAGAGCTTACAGAGCCAAGTACGCCGACAGAGCCGTCAAGACCAACGAGGTCCAGGCGGAAATCATTGAGGAGATCAAGAGGAGATCATTGAGGAGAAGGTACCACTGCACCTCTATAAATGTGCACTGTAATAATTTAGCCGCAAATGTTTCAACACAATATTATACTGGCAAATTGTACACACTCAATAATACAGCTATGTAATGTAGCACCTAATCTCGGGCAATGCACCACTGCACTATAAATGTACTGTAATAATTCACTACAAAAGCACTGTACTGATTCACTATAAAGGCACTGCACTAATTCACTATAAATTCACTACAATGCAGTGTACTGATTCACTACAAATGCACTGACGAATTCACTATAAATGCAGTGTAATAATTCACCATAAATGCACCAATCACTAGAGTACTGCCTAATTCACTGTAGTACTGTACTAATTCACCATAAATGCACCAACCACTAGAGTACTGCCTAATTCACTATAGTACTGTACTAATTCACCATAAATGCACCAACCACTAGAGTACTGCCTAATTCACTATAGTACTGTACTAATTCACCATAGTACTGCACTAGTACTGTACCAATTCACCATAATGCACGAATCACTATAGTACTGCCTAATTCACTATAATGTACGAGTTCACTATAACACTGTTATTTACAATGTGCACGCTCAATAGAACACTTCCATAATTGCTCTTATTAATGTTCATACCTGACTTAAAAATTCCCTTCTCATAATGAAGTGGCCTCGTCTCCACAAATTAAAATCATCCTTCACCATCATACTTCACTATCATACTCTCCCACGTGACTGTGCCATCACGCGCCGCTCACGTGGTCCCCAACGGTTGAATTGTTGGCCCAGGCGGACTCTGGGTATCGTGGCCAATGACGTCAAAAGTCCGAGTTCTCCAACTTTTCAGCCCGCCTCAATGGGCATTTCTCCCGACGCTTTTGCTATCGAATAGGCGTGCGTTGTCTAGGGCGGATCTGGGGTGGGGGCCCGGCCCTGCAGAGTCCGGTCGTGACCGGTGCTGGGCCCCGACCGGCTCGCAGGGCCGGAAGTCTGTGCTTATATGCAGGACGCTTGGGTCTGTCGAGGAGACCCCCCACGATTCCGGGCCTTTTGGCGTCGTGGCGCGGATCCAAGACCACCGCTGTGTAGAGCTCGCGTCCAGTATCACAGCGGTGGTCTTGGAATTGCCAAAATCCGTCTCAAACACCCTCCTTTCCCGCCCCTTTTCGCCCTTCCCACAGTCCCCTCCCCTCCGTTCGCCCTGTCTCCGTCCCCGGCACAACAGAAAAAATTGACCCCTCGGAACTACCTGCCCCCACGCAGCAACCCCCAGCTTATAAAGCTGGTGCAATCCCGCCGTCCTGTCTCCTTCTTCTTCTTCTTCTACTTCTTCCCCAGAACTCCCCCCTTGTCAACTCCTTGTCAATTGCCCGCCATGTCCCAAGACCTTGACCAATTAACCATCAGCACCATCCGTTTGTTGTCGGTGGACGCCGTTGCTGCTGCCAACTCCGGCCACCCTGGTGCTCCTCTCGGTTTGGCGCCAGCCGCCCAGGCGGTGTGGAAACAGATGAAGTTCAACCCCAAGGACACCAACTGGATCAACCGTGACCGCTTCGTGTTGTCCAACGGCCACGCGTGTGCGCTCTTGTACTCGCTCCTCGTGTTGTACGGCTACGACTTGTCCGTCGAGGACTTGAAGCAGTTCAGACAGGTCAACTCCAAGACCCCCGGCCACCCCGAGGCCACCGACGTCCCCGGTGTCGAGGTCACCACCGGCCCCTTGGGCCAGGGTATCGCCAACGCCGTGGGTTTGGCCTTGGCCCAAACCCAGTTTGCCGCCACCTACAACAAGCCCGACATCAAGATCTCCGACTCCTACACCTACGCGTTCTTGGGAGACGGCTGTTTGATGGAGGGTGTCTCGGGCGAGGCCTCGTCCCTCGCCGGCCACTTGCAATTGGGCAACTTGATCGCCTTCTGGGACGACAACAGAATCTCCATCGACGGTGACACCGCCGTGGCCTTCACCGAGGACGTGGTCCAGAGATACCGCGCCTACGGCTGGCACATTGTCGAGGTCGCCCAGGGAGACACCGACTTGGAGGCCATTGCCAACGCCATTGCCGAGGCCAAGAAGGTCACTGACAAGCCCACCTTGATCAGATTGACCACCACCATCGGTTTCGGCTCCCTCGCCCAGGGCACCCACGGTGTCCACGGCTCTCCATTGAAGGCCGACGACATCAAGCAATTGAAGGAGAAGTGGGGCTTCAACCCTGACGTCAACTTCGCCATCCCCGCCGAGGTCAAGGACCACTTGGACTCCATCGTCAAGAAGAACCAGGATGTCCACGCCGAATGGACCAAGACTTTCGAGCAATACAAGCAGAAGTACCCCGAGGCTGGTGCCGAGCTCGACCGTCGTTTGAGCGGAAAGTTGCCCGCCAACTGGGCCGACGCCTTGCCAAGATACTCGCCTGCCGACAAGGCCGTTGCCACCAGAAAGTTGTCCGAGATCGTGTTGGAGGCCCTTTACCCTGTTGTTCCTGAGCTCGTTGGTGGTTCCGCTGACTTGACCCCATCCAACTTGACCAAGGCCTCCAAGTCCGTCGACTTCCAGCCTGCCTCCACCGGCTTGGGTGACTACTCTGGAAGATACATCAGATACGGTGTCAGAGAGCACGGTATGGGTGCCATCATGAACGGTATTGCCGCCTTCGGTGCCAACTACAAGACCTTCGGTGGAACCTTCTTGAACTTCGTTTCCTACGCCGCCGGTGCCGTCAGATTGTCTGCCTTGTCCCACCACCCAGTCATCTGGGTCGCCACTCACGACTCCATCGGTTTGGGTGAGGATGGACCAACCCATCAGCCTATCGAGACCTTGGCTCACTTCAGAGCTACTCCAAACTTGTCTGTGTGGAGACCAGCTGACGGTAACGAGACCTCTGCTGCCTACCTCAAGGCCCTCGAGTCCACCTCGACCCCATCCATTATCGCTTTGACCAGACAAAACTTGCCACAATTGGAGGGCTCTACTATTGAGAACGCTTCCAAGGGTGGTTACACCTTGATCAAGCAAGACAAGCCAGACATCATCATTGTTGCCTCTGGTTCCGAGGTTTCCCTCGCTGTCGACGCCACCAAGAACTTGGAGGCTCACGGCTTCAAGGCTGGTGTCGTTTCCTTGCCAGACTTCTTCACCTTCGACCAACAACCATTGGACTACAGATTGTCTGTCTTGCCCGACGGCGTCCCAATCATGTCTGTTGAGGTCATGTCTACCTTCGGATGGAGCAAGTACTCTCACGAGCAATTCGGCTTGAACAGATTCGGTGCTTCCGGTAAGGGTCCTGAACTTTACAAGTTCTTCGAGTTCACCCCAGAAGGTGTTTCTGACAGAGCTGCCAAGACCATCCAATTCTACAAGGGTAAGTCTGTCACTTCTCCTTTGAACAGAGCCTTCTAAGTTATGTAGAGACGAATACAGATAATATTACGTGTAAATGGCACATTGTAGAGGGTTGCATTTTGCACCCAAAAGTATTTTTATGAGAATTTGGTGAAATAACTAAATTAACTAGAACATACAACTACGGTACTCAACTCCGATTCTTGTGTTGGTCAAGCGATGTGCAACATTTTCATTAAGAAGGTAAATCCTAGGATTCTACTTTTCTGAAATTGGAACAACATACAAATCCGTGAATTGACAACTACAAACAGATCTGTGAATTGACAACGACAAACAGATCCGTGATATGGACAACTAAAGCTTATCCGTGAATGGATAACTGGAATCTCTTATGATAGGGCCAACTCCACAGCCCATTGTTGCCTTTGAATTGTGCCAATTCGACAAGGAACTGAAACATAAAATTGGGTGCAAAAAGTCAACCATTAATTCATCAATTTTAGGTGAAAAATTTACTGATTATCTACACTTTGATAAAATCCTGTCGATTCATAAGCTATTCATGTGACTGTATGGATTACTTGGAGGTGTCAACGACGTATCTACCCAAGATCTTACCTTGTTCCATCAATTCGTAGATGCTCTCCAACTCGGACAAGCCAACGACCTTGATAGGACACTTGATCAAGCCTCTGGCGAAGAAGTCAATGGCCTCGGCGGAGTCGGCTCTGTTACCGACGTAAGAGCCCTTGACCTTGATGGATCTGATGACAGACTCGAAAATTGGCAAGGTGACCTTGGCACCGGCTGGCAAACCAACAAGGACAACGGTACCGGTTGGTCTAACGTATTGGACGGACTGGTTGACGGCGAACTCGGACACAGACACGTTGATGGCACCGTGAGGTCCACCGTCGGTGATCTTGACCACTTCGGCAACAACGTCCTTGGTCTCAAGGAAATCGACGAAGGCCTCGGCGCCCAAGTCCTTGACGAATTTGCCCTTGTCGGCACCACCGTCAATGGCCACGACTCTGTAGCCCATGGCCTTGGCGTATTGGACGGCAAGAGAACCCAAACCACCGGCGGCACCAGACACGGCAACCCACTGGCCAGCAGCGAGTTGAGCGGTCTTCAAGGCCTTGTAGACGGTGATACCGGCACACAAGATGGGGGAGATCTCGGCCAAGTCACAGGACTTAGGGATACGGGCAGCTTGCACGGCGTCAGCAGTGGCGTACTGTTGGAAAGAACCGTCGTGGGTGTAACCAGACAAGTCGGCCTCGGGACAGTTGGACTCGTTGGTGTTCTGGCAGTACTCACAGGAGAGACACGAGCCGTTCAACCACTTGACACCGGCGTAGTCGCCGATGTTCCAGCCCTTGACGTTCTCACCCATGGCGACAACGACACCGGCACCCTCGTGGCCTCCCACCAAGGGCAACTTGGTGGCCAATGGCCAGTCGCCCTTCCAGGCGTGCAAGTCGGTGTGGCAGACACCAGAGAACTTGACGTTGATCAAGAGCTCGTTGGGCTTGGGCTTTGGCACTGGGATGTCAGTGTACTTCAATGGGCCGCCGTTAGTCTCGAAGACCATGGCTTTTTGGGTGGTTGGAATGGACATTTTGAAGGAGTTCTGATAGGAGGAGGAGGAGTGGATGAGGAAATGAATTGGAGGGCGAACCCCGTTCTTATATAGTCTTGGAAAGGAGGGGGCGTGGAGCTTAGCGCCGGCATGCGTTGGCTGCAAGGTGCACGGTTGGTCACTGCAGAAAGATGCACGCATGTCGGTTCTCCTCATGTACTCCGCTGGTTCGGTGCGCAGTGTAGAAGAATATCAAAGTCCGAAGATGGAAGAGAAGGAAGGAAAGACAGAAAGAAAGGAAGGAAAAGGATGCGTTGAAATGTCGCAAAGGAGACACGAGGGAGCTCTAATGTCTTGACCATTGCCTCTACATGCTCTGTCAAGCCACAGTATATCCACATTGCCTGTATTGCACCTCGATCTCATCTAATCTCGCTCGTGTAGGTGTGGAAATCTGTGGGGTGAATGCGGACATTAGCAAATCCGGCACCAAACCCCAACACCATTGGCCACGCTAAAGTCCGATTTACATAGGGTTCGGGAAATGAAACGACTCAAGGTGAAAAGGAGGGGGAGGGGGCACGTAGGAGTTAGGACGGAAATGGCGGGGAGGACTTAAGCCAGACAAACAGACAGCCAGGCGTTTGGGACAGCCAAAAAGACAGCCAGGAGTTTGGGACAGGCCAAAACACAAGACGCTAATCTCCGAGCCAACTATGCCCAAAGGAGCAGGCGTTAAGACAGGACATGACAAGTGGACCCACCCGAGGCCATTTCCCCAGAAACTGGTCTATGTTGGGCCAAAATACGAGACATGGGCTGGAGGTATCCGGAGATTGCCTTGGAGTGGTGTGGTGAGGCCGTGCATGGAACGGTGAAGGGAGTGGAAGAGAGAGGGTGATAGGTGCAGATGTGGGGATGGTGAACAGTGGTGCTGTACAGGAAGGAGTGCGTGGTAACGGGATTGGGTGGAATTAATTGTCGGTAGATGAGTGTTGGGTGGTAATGGAGTGGGTCTGATTCTGGGGAGATTGAGTGGAAGATTGAGTGGATAGATTGAGTGGAAGATTGACTGGTTGACTGGAAGATTGGAAGATGGACTGGGTAGATTGACTGGATAGATGGACTGAATAAAATGACTGGATAGATTGATTAGCTGTAGTATAATTCTACTGGTTCGCTTGGTCTAATTGTTGGATACGCATAATTGGCTCGTTAGACCCACTTTGTCTACGTTGCCAGGCCCACTCCTTTCAGCCCTATTCTCCTATTTCTGTCTACACCCTTCATAATGCTCGTTTATTCCGTTAATCCTGGTAGAACTCGTTGCGTGCATCCCACCGCTCGTTCTGAAGAAAGTCCATCAACGTCTTGGACCCCTTCTGGAGGAGCGGGTGGCCACTTACCACCGAGATGAACTTCTCGAGCCCCTGGCGGCGCTGCTCGATGTTGACGTCGTTGAACCGGTTGGAGCTGAGGAGAATCTTGCCTGGAAGAGGCGGAATGATGACACGGGTGGTCTCCTGCTCCAAGATCCGACGAAGCGTGACGAAGTCCGAGTACCGCCGCCGGACCCGGCTGTTGCGCTTCTTGAATGCTGGGATGTTGGTCTGGCGTTAGTATGTGAACTGTGGGCCTCCACGGGCCTGGTCCCACCACGTTTACTTACCCTACACACAATCTCGTAGTCTGTGTAGAGGCTACTGCCGTAGCCATGGGTCTGTGGATTGCGGACCTCGATTTCCAAGAAGTTCTCGGGCTCGCTGTAGATCTCCAGATACGACTGCTTTTTATGCCTTGGCGATGTGTTGATCACATCGCTTATGGGCTGGAAGGGTCTCGACATGGTGCCGTTACAGGAGAGGGTGAGATCATGTATAATAGGTGGGTCACGTGCGAGAACCGAGTTGGGGTGGAGGAGGATGCAGAATGGGCCACGAGGGCCGTGTATCTACGGCTCTATCAAGAGAGAAGGGTTCCAATATGGCGAAGGGCGTCGGTGGGATCCGGTTACCAAAAGTGGAAATGGCATTTTTGGGCAAATTTCTATAAATGTGGCAATATTTCATTGTACGTGTGATTCCAGTCAGGCGAAAAATTATACAAAACAGACATGCAGTAGAAAGGGGCACTTGCTAGAGTTCGTTTAGGGGCAAGTTGCTAGCGTCCGTTTAGGGACTGATTGGGCCCTGTTGGTGGACACAAGCAAGTCCAGACCACGGAATGGACCGCAGGAGCTCTTAAATATAGAGAAGGTGTGGTCCAGTACAATTTAAATATGCATAGCCGTCCCTGCACCCAGTTGCGAGCCAATCCAATGTCGTTGAAAGACTCAATGTGTCAAAATGATGGCAAGTACCAATGTCTCACCAGGATATGCTACGATAGTTAGACGTCTTTGAAAGTGCTGTGTAGTGTACTTGGTGTATGGAGACTTGCACACCCCACACTAAGATCCCACAATTGGCATGTAGTCCACCCGCTTAAAATCACCCTATTCACTTGTACGCTGCACAATTGGCTAGTTGGACACACTAACACATTTGGAACCCGGACTTTCCACACTTCGAGACTTCTAATTCCGACAGCACCACAACTCCGATAGCCTGAACGTGCTCCTTATCCCAGGCCCAAATCACTGTATGTCCTTGCTCCCCAGTCTTTAAGCTGGCCCAAATCAATTATATGCGGTTTATCGGGGCTTGATACGCAAATCATCTCAAGCGGCGGGTCAACTTGCTTGAATTCCAGCCGATCTCATCACCGGAGTTCGCTTCACCACTGGGATCTCTACATGTCGTTGGAACTCTATTTTCGTTTATTCGTCATTAGGGGCATTATAAATAGGCCATGTTGATCTTTGGCACGTTGTTCATTCTGTTGGAGGTGCCAACCCAGACGTGTGGCCATCCCAAGAAGCCGACAAGGCCGACGGCCCAGATGCCCAAGGAAGGGACTCTTCTGGCGATCAATTGGGCGTAGGTGGTGCGAGGCAAAGGCATTGAATAGATGTGTAGCAAGTGGAAGGAAATTGAAGAGACAATTAACTGGAGAAACAAGACATGGGGCAATGGGCCTTATATATGGCCGTCTCGAGCCTCTCGAGACCTCCGGGATTGTCGAGGCTGCAGTGACGGTACTGGTGTGTCAATGGGTGCAAAAATATGTCGCGAAAATCGACCCACTGGTATCACACCACTTCGAAAAATGGCTCCACTGCGCAAAATGGGTGGTGTGATTGAAACTGCCTCGGAGTATCTGCGGTGAAAACCAGCGTTTGGGCGTGTTCAACAGGCCATATCGGAAGATTTCGGGAAGAGCGTTGAGCCGGAGAAGTTGGGGATCGGGAAGTATGGACCTTGGCCCATGCTGGGGTTGATGTAGTTGATGAGTTGGGGGACCTGGGGTGGGCGCGACATTTCGCCAGTTCCCTCTCCAGAAAGCGACATACCTCAACTGATGAGCCCACTTGAAATAGACGTATCGGGACTTAATTCCTCGGACATTCCGCTTGATGTGCCACTTGAGCCTGACTCCGGTTCCGAGAACCCCAATTCCCCCACATTGGGCCCTTTGGAGATGCGTTCCACCCGATATCCTCCATGTGCGGAATTATTGAGATTTGGGGTCATCGGCGACATCCGTTCCAGGCACACTCCACGTACAATAGCGGTGAAATCGATGATAGTCGTTTCAAGTGGCTCAGCTACAAAATACAGCTCATGCTAGTTGAAATTTCCCCAATACATTCTTTACCATCCACTTCTATTGTTACCTGGATGGTGACCCCATGCGACATGTCAAGCCACCACTCATGCAAGCTTGACAGGTGACGGTGAATGACAAGTGAAAAACTAGAAGGAAATGGAAAGTAGTAAGAACAGAGAAGAATGTTGAGAGATCGGAGATGCAATGTAGCGGGAATAACGTTGGAATGTAGTGAGTGCAGAGATGGATCTTCGAGTGCCTCCACAAAGCCATCGGCAGTCCGCTTTATCTTGTCTATTGAGCATCGGCCTATTTTCGATTATGGAGAATTAGACGCAGAAACAATTAAGGTTTGACACCTTGAGCCACTAAGCCCCAACGTGTGGTGAAAATTACTGGATGCAAATTAGTGAAGGAGATGGAGAATGGATGAGATAATTCATGAGTGTGATGGTAATGGCAGAGCATGATGAATGGAAAAGCTTGATGCTAATTACAGAGCATGATGCTAATGGCAGAGCATCATGGTATTCGCTATCTATGAAGATAACAGTGTTATGATAATTACAATGAGTTTTAGTGCATGGCGTTAAAATCTCATCCGTTCTACATTTCTTCAATGCTATTGACATCCTTTACCGTATATCCTACCTATAAATACATTACTTCTCCTTGTCCAAGAATTGCTGTTGGAGATCAAAGGTGTTGCCGTTCACGTCACCGTCTCTGATGACAGCAACACGCATGGTGGCCAACAAGTTGTGGGCAGCGTTAGAGTGGGCGTACACAGCGCCGTTGAAAGCACTGGTGGCGTCCTTGCCCAAAGAGGCTCTGACAAGAGCCTGTCCTCCAGGGTGTTCCTTGATGAAGTTCTTCACGTTGTGAACAATGCCCGACACGATGATGAGGCCTTCTTCCTTGGCGCGCTCGTTGAACTCGCTTCTGTCCCAGACGGGCAAGTCCTCCACGGTGGCTCCCCAGTTCAACTTTTGCTTCATTCTCTCGAGCTTCTTTTGCTGCTGTTGGAGCAAACCCTGTTCGATGGCGTTCTGGCTGAAGGTCTTCAAGTTCCAGGCAAGACCGACCTTGGAAAGACCCCAGATGATGATCTTGGTGGGGTCGTATTGCCACCACTTCAAGGCGTTTCTGTAGTCCGAGGGGAACTCGTGGTGGAAGTTGTGGTAGCCCTCACCGAAGGTGACGAAGGCGGTCAAGAAGTGGTCTCTGGGGGTTCTTCTGTCGTCGAAGGGCTGGACACCGATCCAGTGGGCAAGCGAGTTGACACAGAAGGTGGCCTGTTGGATGACGAAGGTCTTCAAGATACCTCCGTAGATGAAGCCTCCCCACCAGTCGCCCCAGCACACACCGGCAATCACGGTTGGGGTGACAAAGGCGGCCAAGAGCATGATGATCAAGTAGTGACGGTGCTGGAAGGTGACGACCCAGTCGGCGCTCAAGTCGGAGATGTCGGCTCTGGCACGGTTCTTGGGGTTGGCCTTGGTCAACATCCATCCCATGTGCGAGAACCAGAAACCACGGCGGGCGTCGTAGGGGTCACGCGAGGTGTCGGTGTAACGGTGGTGGACTCTGTGGGAGTGCGACCACCACTTGATAGAACCTTCAATGGAGCCTGCCCCGAAAAAGGCAAAGAACAAGCGCACGGGGAGGGCGGCGGAGTACGACTTGTGGGCGTACAAACGGTGGTAGCCGGCGGTGATGGACAAGCCGGACAACACGTAAAGGAAGAAGCCGAGGGCGGCGGTCTTCCATTGAGGGGGGGACATCACCGCCTGGTACAAGCCGAAGGCAGGGAAGCCCACCACCAAGATCATGTTCAACCAGTTGATCTTCTGGGCAAAGTTGCCCACGGTCCAGGGGGCCTCGGACACGTGGGGGTTCTTGGTGAAGTGCTCCTTTTCACGGGCGTCCTTCTCGGCAAGCGACTCCATGTAGTCTTCGGTGATCTGCTCGGCAGTGATTTTGACCATGTCTCTGGTGCCCATCAAGCGGCCACCCAAACCGGCAGCCACCACTCTGGGGGTGCGCTTGTTGGTGCCGGCAGCAATGGCATTCAACTTGGTGACATCTGCAACTTCCAAATCGCTCATGTTGGTGATGATGATGATGAAGAGAAGAAGAAGAAGAGAACAGGAAGGAGGTGAAGTAGGGAGAGAACTGGCAGTAGCCGCTGGTTATATAGGGCACTTTTGCCTTTTGGCTGCGACAACTTTTCTTTTTTTTTGGCCCAACATTTAATGTGTGTTGGATTTTTGTGTAGTGCGCCTGTTGTAGGGAACAGGGGTCCACGACATATTGCCTGATAGGAGGCAGTTTTGGGTGGTTTTGGGGTGGAATTGACGGGCTTTTGGGGGTGCGTTGTTGCGGTGTAGAAAGGGCGTCCTTTTTCGGGATTTGGGCAGCCGCTAATCGTCAGAATACGGTGGACATGGAGGAGCCAACGGCTATGGCTCCTGCGTCTGTCTGCAGGAGGGGCGGCGTTGCTCGAGATGCATTTGGTGCATGTATGCACGAAGCAATGCATTGACGCAGGCGATTGACCGGAAGGGGAAGGAGCCGAGGATAGGAGAGCGATTTGCGGTGAGGCAGAAGCGATGCCCAGGATGGAGCGAGGGCATGGGCACTGGAGGATGGTGAAGGTGGACAGGACAGAAGGGGGAGGAAGGCGAGCGGTGGTGGTGGTGATATCACGTGACATGAATCACGTGCGAAGGGGCTTAGTTTCTTTTTTTGATAGGAAGTCACGTGACATATAACACGTGCGAAAGGGCTTAGTTTTTCAAATCACGTGACTATAGGGGCGACATTTCTTTTTGTCACGTGTTTGCTCACATGACAAAGGGGCAGCCGTTGCATCGCATGATCCTTCCCTTGGGGCGGGGGCAATTTTCATCTTGCACGTGATACACGGCACGTGATGAATATCACGTGCCGCCCAAAGTGGGGTCATTCGTTTTTATAGTGGCAACTATATCACTTCGACCTCCTTCCACGACTTCCTGCCTATCTTCTTCTTCTCCTCCACTTTCCTGCTCCTTTTCCCGGCTCTTCTTCTTCCATTGCCTTCCACTTTCGTGCTCCCCTTTCTGCTCGTCCCAATTGACTTTGCCTTCGCCGTCCCCAGCCCCTGAGTCCCCCTTGTTCTTCCCCTACTTCTCCGTCCACCTCGACGAATTCTCCACTCATCACCTGACCGGCAAACGCCCACGCTTCCTCCACCCTTGTCCATCTGTCTGTCTGTCTGTTTGCCATGTCCAATCCTCCGTTCAGACAACCGCCCACCTCGCCCTTGACCAAAGCCACCATCCACCATGGCCACCCCCATCACAGCCACCATCCGTCCTTCTCGCTGGGCTCCTCCAGCCAACATCCCTCGCGCAAACCGTCCATTGTCGAGCTCCTCTCGTCGCCCCCACCCTTGCCCGCCCAGAACCTCGACCACGACGACATCCACGGCTTCAGCTTGTCGCGTAACGTCTCCAACAGCCTGCGGTGCTCGTCGTTAATGAGCGCGGCCCACCACGGGTCTGCCGCCAGCGGCTTGGACTGGTCGGAGGTTCCCCTCAAGGAATTGACCGAATCCAACAAGTTGGTCACCATCACCGGCGCCCACTCGGTGCAGAAGGCCTTCGAGACCTTGGTCAACCACAACCTCACCAGTATCCCCGTGTTGATCTCCGGCGCCCGCGACTGCTTGACCTTCGACTACTCCGACTTGAATACCTATCTTTTGTTGGTCATGAACAAAATCCCCCTCAACGACTTGGCCGTCGACGAGATCGACCTCCCCCACGGCTCCGGCGCCGTCGACTCCGCCAAGAAGCAGGAGTTGGTGGCCCAGACCATTGCCAAAGCCAAGCGCGGCGAGGAAGTGCCCGTCGAGTTCATCATCAAGCTCCACCCCAAGAATCCGTTCATCCGCTTCGACGAAGCCGACACCTTGTTCCCCGTGGTAGAGACGTTGGGCAATGGCGTCCATCGTATTGCCATCACAGACGAAGACAACAAGGTCAAGGGTATTCTTTCGCAGCGTCGTTTGATCAAGTACTTGTGGGAAAACGCCAGAAGATTCCCCTCCCTCGACTACTACCTCAATTCCACCTTGCACGAATTGGAGATTGGCACCAGTGTCCCCATCAGTATTTACGAGGACCAGTTGTTGATCGACGCCCTTCAAAAGATGTTCCACGAGAGAGTCAGTTCCCTTGCTGTGATTGACCGCACCCGCACCCTTATTGGAAACATTTCCATCGTGGACGTCAAACACGTCTCCACATCCAAGAACTCACACCTTTTGTTCAAGTCGGTGTTGAGCTTCATCAGCTACAACCTCAGCCAAAAGGGAATCGAGGAAGGCCAAGACCAATTCCCTATTTTCCACGTGAACAATCAAACCTCGCTTGGTAGAGTCATTGCCAAGCTTGTGGCCACCCAGAGCCATCGTCTCTGGGTGGTGGAATCCAGCAACAGAAACCATTCGAACTCCATCAGTTCCACGAACACTACATCTTCTGCATCGTCAATAAATAACAGCTTCAACCCCACCACTCCGGCCACCGTGGAAGCTACGCTCAGTGCGGGATCTGCTCCCGAGGTCAGCCGCCCCGGCAAGCTTATCGGAGTGGTGACGTTGACGGACATTTTGGGCTTGTTTGCCACTTCCAAAGGGAAAAAGACCGACCCTCAGTTTGCTAGAAACCAGAGAAGAAGATCTTCCTCTGTCACCAAGGCTAGCATTGAGAGTGCTCTCGCGTCTGCCTCTCCCCAGGCCTCGGGTACTTCCAACTCTGCATCCACCGCCTCCGCTGCCGTTAGCGCCTCCGCAGGCGTCGGTGCAGCCAACGAGGACATTTTCCGCAAATCATACGTGTCAAACCTGAAGAACGACAATGTCTTTTCCAAGTGAATTATTTATTTACATGTCATATAACCGCCGTTGAAGCCACCCCTGTAGCTGCCACTATACCCCGTAATTTTCAATTTGGGCCACACACGACATTGCACGTGACGAACATCCCAGTCTCGCCACCTGGCGCGCACCCCCTCTTTGCTGTCGTGCACAGCACACTTTTCACTGCTGGTTACACGTGTTTGATTGCTCTTCTACCTGAACATGCTCCATTCAGCAGCTCCCCACTGCCGTTATGGGCTCCAGTTCACAAGCACGTGCATACAGCACATAGCAGTGCAGCATATCGTGGCAATTGCCTTTTTTCTGCAGTTGCTAGGACCATTTTCCGCCCCCCTGTACGGAGCAGTATATTACAGCACGGAGCAAATGTAAGAACGACTCATCGCATTTTATCTTCTTTTTTTTTCACCCCCCCCTTATGGCAACCTGATCTATATAAAGGGAGATATCCCGCAAAATTTTTCTTCTTCAGCCAAATCTTAATCAATCAAAATGGGTAAGGAAAAGAATCACGTTAACGTCGTTGTCATCGGTCACGTCGACTCTGGTAAGTCTACCACCACTGGTCACTTGATCTACAAGTGTGGTGGTATTGACAAGAGAACTATCGAGAAGTTCGAGAAGGAAGCCGCTGAATTGGGTAAGGGTTCTTTCAAGTACGCTTGGGTT
>JAJMGI010000029.1:0-190665 GCA_030568615.1 Suhomyces bokatorum | reverse complement strand
CAACGCTCAAGTTATCGTCTTGAACCACCCTGGTCAAGTCTCTGCTGGTTACTCTCCAGTCTTGGACTGTCACACTGCTCACATTGCCTGCAGATTCGACACCTTAATCGAGAAGATCGACAGAAGAACTGGTAAGACCATGGAGGAGAGCCCTAAGTTCATCAAGTCTGGTGACGCCGCCATTGTCAAGATGATCCCATCTAAGCCAATGTGTGTTGAGGCTTTCTCCACTTACCCACCATTGGGTAGATTCGCCGTCAGAGACATGAGACAAACCGTCGCCGTTGGTGTTATCAAGTCCGTTGAGAAGTCCGACAAGGCCGGTAAGGTCACCAAGGCTGCTCAAAAGGCTGGTAAGAAGTAAATTAGCTAAATTTTAGATTAGGTACTCAGGTATTGAGTTTGATTTTTAGGATGACACTTCTTAATAAATTATGAATTTAAATCTCGTAAAAAATATAGTTGATGATGTCATTGACATTGTCATAGGCTCGGGAATTGAATTGATATGAGATAGGACTATGCTGGGTCGTGTGTCTACCGGTGAAGCTGGCACAGGTGAATTATTAATAAATCACCACAATTTAGATCATGCACCGGGTGAGTCAGCCCGTCGAGTCAGTCAGCAGGACGAGTCAGCATCATATCATCCTGGTCACTATAGAGAAAGTACCTTCAATTCCGTAGCCAACTGTATTTAAGAGTGTATAGATCTCAATGCAATGAAGAATAATTGGAGAAAATATACGTTTTAAATGAGAAATTTGATATAGTAAGATATTCAATTCCCCCTGTGCAGAACTTCTCAGACAGGTGACCAGCGTCAATCTTTGACACTATTTTCTCCTCAAACGTCTTGGCTGTGACCTGAATACTTCCGTTTTGTCTGACTCATTATCCGAGGCCCTTATTTTTAGGGCGTGGAGAAACATTCGTAATTTGCAGAAATGATAATTACCTGCACAACCAACCGTAGAAGCGGAAATATACTTGCAGAAGTGGGGAAGCCCTGATCCTATATTAGGGTCAGGCCCCCATACTTTCTGATCCAATTGCAACATGAGAGAAGAAGAAGGTCTTCCTTCTTACGATGTTGCTATAAACGGCAATGAAGAAGCTCCTAGATATACTACTGAAGCGTCTACCCCCAAGGACACTAAAGTGTATGCATTTGCAGACATTCTAAAAGCACTGAAGCCAGACCAATTTGCTAGTTGGAGATACCTTCACAAGGCCGAGTCAAAATCGAAGGGCGATTCCTACGTCGACCACATCCCCGATCTAGCAGACACAATCACCCATTTGAAGTTGCTTCGAGCATTCGGAGAACTCAAGAAGACTATTGTTGGCCAAGGCACCGATGAGGAGCTCAACACCAAAACCTGGCAAGTGTTTGTCACTCAGGCAGTGAAGCGTTTTGTCGTGTTTGTCACTGGTTGCAAAGAAGTTTTGCAATTGGATGGTTCCTACGAGACAGACGAAGCAGCTCTTTTCGAAAAAGGGTTCAACAGAGACGACCGGGTTGCTGCATTTCTCGATGGCGTGTTACCACCTTTGGATGTTTTAATGGTGTGGCATGCGTTTCTTCTCAACCCTAGGGCCTACTATGATTGTTTTGCGCGTAACGACTTCATGCAATTCGCCGCTTTCCCTTTCCCATTGAAACGAGTCAACGATCTGATCGATAACATTACCTTGCAATACCATCCCGATGAAAAGTCAAGGTTGGCCTATGCCGAAATTATTGGACGTATTTCTTCCGATCCTGCTGATTTGAAGTTCTTTGTCTTGGACTACTCCGCAAAGGACCAGGTCACTTCGGTGTACTGTCCAATTTGTGGAGAGATGATGCTCGAAGATATACCTTACACAACCAAAGACTTAAAGGGCTTTGCTGACAGTCTGTTTGAAATCAAAATCAATTGCGGGGGTTGTCAATGTGAATTTCCAGAGACAATTACCCACGAAGAATTAAGAAAAAGACAATTATTTGCCGATGTCAGTAGTGACGCAGCCCTTCCTGGTATTTACAGATACTACTCCTGTCAAATTTCAGAAAAGCAGCTTAGAAATCGGAAACCTATGGGGGTTAACCAATTTGTGAAGAAAGCAATCACAAGTTTTATCCATGGCTCAATATCAGTCAATAGCTTAAGGACTGTGGTTGGCAGAAGTATGCAAGTCAGATATAATGGTTCTTGGATTAAGACTTTATTAAGAGCATACTTCACGATGAATTTAATTCACAATCTTGTTCCGAAGGGCTTTCAAATTTCAGAAGACTTGGTTGGTTGTGTGATGAGGCAAGAGCGTTTTGTCCAGAAAATCAATGATTTGGACTGGTTACGGTCTCCGGTGATTAAAGAAAGCATGTATGAATCTTCGATCCGGTACTCTAGATTCTTCAAGCTTCTTTCCTACCACGATCAAAGAAAAATGTTGGTGCCAACTTTAGATATCGACTTGATATGGCACACCCATCAACTTTCACAATACTATTATTTCAAGGATTGTCTTCTGTCCAAGTATGGCTTTGTGATAGACCATGACGACAAGGTGGAGGAAAGCAGGTTAGATAGCGGCTTTGAACGCACCGCTAAGCTCTACAGACAAATGTTTGGCCAAGATTACTCCATTTGCTTCTGCTGGTACTGTGTTGCGATTAGATCGAATTCGAAGAGCACACGCGACCGTATCTTCAAGAAACTGTTGCTGCCTGAAGAGGAAAAGAAGAAGTATTCCAAAGAAAGCACATTGTTTGGACCGTCGTTGGGTTTAACCCATGCCAGTCTTCATAATGCCATCACGCTTCCTTCCAAAAAGGCAGAGAACAATCGACAGAGATTGCAGTCAAAGTACGGCAAGGAGGGTCCATGGAGTGACCGCTCCGCTGCATACGCATTGTATCCGCTGTATTTCGTGGTTCCTCCGTTGGCACCGATCACGGATACCACATGCTTATACTATGACGAAGCGTTGTGTTGTACAGTGAGAGACTTCGGGTACACTTGTCTGGGAATGGGAAATTGCAGCGGACGAAGCTGCGCTGCCGTGGGATGTGCCAGTTTTGTCCTTCCTGCGGGTAATGGAGGCAGCAACATGTCTGCATGCAGTGGAGGAACCCTGTGGGGCTACTCGTGTGGAGGAAGTGGAGGCACTTCGTGAAGAGGTGGACTTGGATTATGTAATATGATATGACATTGGTAGTGCTGGAATGGCCCTGTCACGTGCCCTTCCAGAATAATACAATATATATGCAACTAACTGACGAAAATTGCAAGTGGACATCCATTGACGTAAGAGACCGGAAAGGACAGTACTTGTAGACTAGTGAAGCTCATGCATGGTGCATATTTCCTTGGGTCACGTCTCCTGTCATGTTCCAATTTATGATTGTACGTGTAGTCCATTTCTTCCTTTTTCAGAATTTTCGCAAAATCTGAAAATAATACTAACTTCTTCAATGGCACTCAACGTATATTAAGCGTGACGTTCCCCACACTAATGACACTACCACATGCCTTTATCCCACCAATTAAAAGGCGCCATATTTCCCACTCTTCTACGCTGTGAGTCCCTTAGATCTCAATCTTATCTACCAGACCAGATGGAGCCACCCCCGCACATATTATCACTATTATCAGTTACCCGATGCACACCGGCCTAATGGGGAAAGTTCCAACCCGCACTTTTCTTGCAGGTTGTCTCGAGATACAAACAGAGTAATTTCAGGTATCCATCTTCAACAGCCGTTCACCTAACACACAAACCATGGACCGTGGCATTCACTTGGGAGGCGGTGAGCGTGACTACAACCACGCCACCGACTCGGAATACAAAAGACTCCGTGACGAGGCCGACAGACTCTACAAGAAGAGAAACCAGTTGAGCCAAGAGTCGCAGCTGGCCTTCAAAAGAGGAGACAAGTCCAGAGCCCACGAGCTCAGCGAACAGGCCAAGGCGGCGTTGGCCGATGCAGAGAATGCAAACTACCAGGCTGCAGAGTACGTTTTCCGTGAAAACAACGCCGACAGCGATGCTGACGAAATCGACTTGCACGGGTTGTACGTCAAAGAGGCCGAGTACATCTTGCAGAAGAGATTGGCCGAGGCCATACGGACCAACCAGTCCCACTTGAAAGTGATCGTGGGCAAGGGCTTGCACTCGCAGAACGGAATCGCCAAGTTGAAGCCTGCCGTGGAAGACTTGTGTCGGGACTGTAATTTGAAGCACCACATTGACCCCCATAATTCTGGTGTTTTGGTCATCGACTTGTCCAACACGCAATCCTCGCAGATCCCCAACCACTGGAGCAGTGGTCCTCTTCCCTCCAAGCCCCAGGGCCACCACCAACAACAACAGTACCAAGGCACCGGCCAACCCCAATACTACCAACAACAACCAGCGCACAACCAGAACCAGAACCAGAACGGTACGGGAAATCCTATTTTCGATGTGCTTCTCAAGATTGTGTGTGCTTGCGTGAACTCACGCTAGAGTCATTAGTCGTGTTTATTAGAATTATAAAAAGAAGTATAGTTATTGTCAACAGAGGGGTCAACCCCCGATGAGCTCTAATGCTAGGCTTCTGACGAAGAGCTGCCAAGTATAATATCAAGCGAACGAAGCCGTATCTAGCCATTGCGAAGCCCGGCATTAATGACATCTTACTTGTAAAGCATTGATGACATCTTACTTGTAAAGCATTAATGCATCTTACTTGTAAAGCAGTAATGCATCTTACTTGTAAAGCATTAACATCTTACTCGTAAAGCATTAATGTCATACTTGTAAAGCAGTAATGTCATACTTGTAAAGCAGTAATGCATCATACTTGTAAAGCATTAACGTCATACTCGTAAAGCATCAACGTCATACTCAAAGACTATCGTTCACGTTAAGATCCAGACTAGCATGATATTGCCTTGGCAGATAATTGTGGTTCAACAGGCGCATCCGCCATTGTCGCCCTCCAAGTGGATGTTGATGGCGTCGTTGTAGTCGTCGCTCACGTCGCCTCCATTGACCTCGTTGAGTTCTTCCTGCTGCAATGCCATCTTGGCTATGACCTCGAACGCGCCCTCCACGTTGATGGAGTCCTTGGCACTGGTTTCAAACACTGGGTAGTTCAAGCCGCCAAAGCCCTGGGTGATGTTGTTCAACTTCTTGCTCAAGGAAGGGATTTTTCTGGACTCTTCTATGTCGATTTTGTTTCCAATGATGATGAAGGGAAAGTCTTGGGGGTTGGCCACGTTCGATTGGACGAGGAACTCGTCCTTCCACGAGGTCAAGTTGTTCAAGGACTTCTCGTTGGTCACGTCGTAGCACAACACGCAGCAGTCGGCACCACGGTAGAACGCCACGCCCAAGCTCTGGAAACGCTCTTGGCCTGCGGTGTCCCAAATCTGTAGCGTGACCACCTTGTTGTCGACGGTAATCTCCTTGGTCAAGAAGTCTGCTCCGATGGTTGCTTTGTATTGGTGCAGGAATTTGTTGTTGACGAACTGTTGCATCAAGGAGGTCTTTCCGACTCCCGAGTCGCCGAGGATGATGACCTTCAAAAGGGTCTTTTTGCGGAGGGTCATGAAGGAAGGAGAAGTAGAGAGGGTCAGGGACTAGCCGAGTGACTTATTTGTTGGTGGTCCCGGTCACGTGACCCACAGGAGGGGTTGGCCCGTGCTGGCTGATAGATTGGGCGATAAGGCAAGTAAGAGGTCCGGCATAAGGGGACTACGAGAAGAGGAAAAGGGTATTGGTACGTGCTAGTCCCATTGGATGAGCAGGAGTAAATAGTGGGGTAAGCAGTGAATAGTAAGCAGTGAAAAGTAAGCAGTAAATAGTAAGCAGAGAATAGTAACTGGTGAAATAGTAACTAGTGATATAGAACCAGTGAAATAGAGTAACCTGTGAAATAGAACCAGTGAAATAGAGTAACCTGTGAAATAGAACCAGTGAAATAGTAACCAGCGAACAGAACCAGTGAAAAAGTAACCAGCGAACAGAACCAGTGAGAAAGTAACCAGCGATCAGTACCGGTGAAATATTAACCACACAACAGTACCAGTGAACAGAACCAGCGAACAGAACCAGTGAAATAGAAGCCAGGAAATAGTCAGCGAACAGAATCAACAACAGACAATAAAACTGCAAATTGACACTCCAATATTAACTGATTGGACACGCAAGTGTGACGCAACTGACAGACTCTTCCACAATCTGCCAGTGCCCTCCATGCAGGCCATGTCCGACTGTGGAGCAACCCAATTTCATGTACTAAGGCACCCTGTGGACCACCACATGGACAGCATAAAGGTGACCCTAGACATAGGATCAATATAGCCAGCATGTGGAAGTGGATCGTGGTCTTAGACACTTCTATTTGTCCGTTGTGCTCTGTTCTTCATCTCTAGTATTAATTCCTCTCATCTCTCGCCTGTTCACCTCCTAGCACGTCTTTATGACGCCTGTCGGACAATCGCTGCATCAGCCAACGTTTGCACCATAGTCCCATAGTAGTGCGTTTTGTCCGTTTCCTGGCAATTGGTCTGCTCCACAACTGCACTCACACGGGGTCAATTGCAGCCAGTCCCTAACAGGGTGCCTTTTCCAAGCACCACCCCCTAGTAGAGGAGGAAGTCACAACAACGCTCCATGCACCAGCTGCAATTCATTGGGACATGTGCCCAATAAATACCCCAGAACTTGTTGCCTAGTGAAGCATGACGTTCCCCATCTTTATTAGTAATAATCATCGTGGCAAGCGGCAATTCCGGTGTACAGTTATGGCATTATGTTGCGCCGCAATAGCAAGATATATAAAGGGGGGCTGATCCCTGTCTCCAGTCAGTCAGGACCTTTCTTTCATTACAAACTCTACAACGATGTCGAACCTAACCACCTCCATCCAATTGACCCAAAAGAGCACCTACAAGCTCAACAACGGGCTCCACATTCCCGTGGCGGCCTTTGGCACCTTCCGTATTCCTGCAGCAGAGACCAAGGCTGCCGTCTACGAGGCATTGAAGGCCGGATACCGTCACGTCGACACCGCCATCATCTACCGCAACCAGAAAGAGACCGCCCAGGGGGTGGCCCAATTCTTGAAGGAACACCCCGAAGTTCCCCGTTCCGACATCTGGTTCACCACCAAGATCGACAATGCCAACCAGGGGTACGAAAAGGCCAAGGGCGCTTTGAAGCTCATTGCCGACGACGTCAAGGAATACATCGAGTACGTGGACTTGGTTCTCGTGCATTCTCCCTCCACCAGCAAGGAATTGAGACTCGAGACCTGGAAAGCCTTGCAGGACTTTGTACTCGACCCCAACAACGGAGTGTTGAACATCCATTCCATTGGTGTGTCCAACTTCGGAATCGTCCATATCGAGGAAATCAAGAACTGGGATGGCTTCCTTGTGAAGCCCGTGGTCAATCAGATCGAGGTGCATCCATGGTTGCCACAACCCAGATTGCGTGAATACCTAGTCAAGGAGGACATTGTGATCGAGGCGTACGGTGCTTTGACCAACGCCAAGAAGCTCGAGGACGAGAAGTTGAACGCCGTGACCAAGAAGTTCAACTTGAACAAGTACGAGACCTTGATCAAGTGGTCCTACTTGCAAGGGTTTGTGGTGATCATCAAGTCGGTGAATCCCGACAGAATCAAGCTGAACTTGAACATTTTGTCTAAAGGAAAGTCCGACGAGTTGGACGAGACTACGCAGCTCGGAGTGCTTGACTTGGACCCCGAGGTGTTGGAAGCCTTGGACCATCCCAAGTCCAGAGAAAACACCTACGGAAACTACATTGATCCCGAATAGATGCTATAGATAACAGTACCAAGCACATTGAAGATTGTGTACATCGAAATAGAACAAATTGAAGAGATCAAATCAAAAGTGAATTATTGTAGACAAAAAAGATAGGCTTCTCAATGCGTAGCCTAAGTAAGAATAACTCCGACAAGTTGCAAAATATGCGACTCTGACCAGATAAGAATAGAACTTGTATAAATAATGTGAAACAAAGCCAAATGCATGAAGAAGCACGGCTAAAACGACGGTGATAAGCGGACGTGGAAGCATCTAACACAGATTTCAGAAGGGGCTACTACTGGAGTGACAAACACCTTAGTAACTCTTACAAACAGAGGAGCACTTCAATTTTACTAGAATGAGCATTCTACAGATTCGAAGCTTTAAGCGAGCCAGAAAGGGGAAGAACTACGTCAACCGGCAAAGAAGTACAAATGTGGGTGAAGTCAAGACTTGGCACCGGTCACCTTGATGTAGAGAGACGAACCAAAATGGGGCTCTCTACCAAAATGGGTATCTCTACCGAACCAAACGGGTCTGAGTTTGATTGGTCCGGAAATCCATCATTCTGGTAGTTTATCATCTGAGTCAGCACTGGCCTGTATTGCATTCTAGGATATGGCTTTACCCCTAAACGTTTTCCTCCATCAGATTCCATTTGTCGTGAAAATTAATAAAGCATTAGAAATATTTGATGACGGAAAAATTACTAATTTTGAGACAATGCTGACATTATGATTAGTTACTTGCAAATGCCCTGCAATTCAGACACACCTCCAGTGCCACCTCCAGTGCCACCTACACTACACGTTCAACTAGTACAAGCTCCAGACTTGGAAGACATCCAGGGTCCTGAGTCCGTGGATAGTGTAGCATTCATGCAGCAAATCCCTTCTTGTTCATCTAGTACCTTCCGTTATTACGTTGACGCGCATAACTCCATAAAAATAAATATCTTCTGTAATGAGATTCAGGCAACCGAAAAATTACTAACCAATTACAAAATGACATGGGAAAACATATAAAAGGGGGTCAATTGCCCCAGTTTTGAACTCATCAATCCATTGAAACCCCAATCATGTCTGTTATCCCTAGAACCGCTATCATCGTGTACTCCATGTACCACCACGTCGCTACCTTGGCCCAATCCATCAAGGCCGGTATTGAAAAGGCCGGAGGCCAAGCCGACATTTTCCAAGTCCCTGAGACCCTTCCTGAAGACGTCTTGAAGAAGATGCACGCCCCTGCCCGTCCAGACTTCCCCATCGCCACCTTGGAGACATTGACCTCCTACGACACCTTCATGTTCGGTATCCCCACCAGATACGGTAACTTCCCAGCACAATGGAAGGCTTTCTGGGACACTACCGGTGGCCTCTGGGCCACCGGTGCCTTGAGAGGTAAGTTTGCCGGTGTTTTTGTTTCCACCGGCACCATGGGTGGAGGTCAAGAAGTCACTGTGTTGAACTCCTTGTCCACCTTGACCCACCACGGTATTGTGTACGTCCCATTGGGCTATCCTCACCCCAAGCAAACCTCCATGGATGAGATCCACGGTGGTTCTCCATGGGGTTCTGGAACCTTCGCTGGCCCCACTGGTGCCAGACAAGTGACTGACCTCGAGAAGGACATCGCTGCCACCCAAGGTGAGGAGTTCATCAAGACCATCACCAGATTCCTGAAGTAAGGTTGAATAAAGTAACGTAGAATAATGTACAGAAATATGAGAAATTGTAGACTACAATAAGTAGAATAATGTACAGAAAAAATTGTAGACTCAATAAGTAGAATAATGTACAGTAGTACGAAAAATTGTAGACTGCAATAAGTACAATAATGTACAGAAATATGACAGATTATAGACTTGCAATACGCAGAAAAACTGGGAAGAAGTACGAGAAATTGTAGGCTTGACAATTCCAAACACGCTCCAGTCAATACAGATTCCAAACAGAATTCCAATTCTACACCGACCGGGCATTAGCTTTAGCCATTTCCTACATGCTATGCGGTTATGCATGGGATCTATTCCATAGTCTCGAACTTGCCTGGGGCAAAAACTGATACGAGCCTTTAAATATGAATTTTCGAGGTGTAGCATATTCGAACTTCCCAGCCACATTTGATGCTACTAGCGACCCTGCAAAAAAGGATATAGCGTGTTAAGGTGAAGCGTTTCACGGAGAGTGTTTCACGAAGTGCGTTTCACAGAAAATCGGTATCAGGGTGAAGCGCGTAGCATCAATGCAAGAGTAAAGTGTATCCCCACATTTGGACTAGTGTGTCAAAACCATGGTCTAAAATATAGTAACTCCATACTGCGAAGATTGCAATTTCCATGCACTTGTACTTATGCTACAAGAATAAATTCCGCATATTGAACATTTAATTGGACCGCATACTGTTACAAGATTAAATTGGCACTGTGTATTGTTGCCTATTCCTATAAATTTTGATGGTCATGAGTCCAACTCAAGAATTTCCCAAAAGAGCCCAGTCCTCTAGCGAGCTTTCTAGAAAAGTGCCAAAGGGTTGGAGGCGTTGGCTGGAAGCGCTTGGATCACATCCCAGTGTTCCTCAACACAAGTACCGTTCAATCTGTAGATGTCAACAACACCGGTTGGAGGAGCACCTGGAGCATCGAGTCTGAAGTGAACGTAACCGATGCTGTTCTCAAAAGCGACATGGAGCAAGTCCACAGTGACATTGGAGAAGAGCTTGGACAAGGCCTCGAGTGCGTTCTTTCTGCCAGACAAAATGTTAGGGTTGTGCTGAATGTAGTCTGGAGAGACGTACTCAAGCAAGGCAGCGGTGGTGTTGTAGTCTCTGTAGAAGGTGTTGACGAAGTTGTAGAAAGCAATGCTCTGCTCCTCAGGAGAGGCCAATTGTGGGGGACAATTAGGAGCGTGGAAGAGGTACTTCTCGTTAGGGTCCTCACTGTGGGGGGCAGGAGCAGCAGCAACAGTGGCAGTGAGAGCGAGACCAGATAAGAGGGCAGTGAAGAATTGCATTGTTAGATGTTTGTGAGTGTGAAGATGGATAACTCATTGGTGAAAAGTGTCAGTCTTTATAGGCGTTGGAAATGTCCTCATCTCAGACCTCCATCCCGAATAGTCCGCACTCTGTCCCAAATCATATTCCAAGTGGTTATGATGATTTCAAATATTGTCCAGAAAAAAAGCACCGGGGCGTATTTTTCAGAAAGCAAATTACTAAGATTACAAATTTTGCTATATGAGTACACTCCGCCCTTGATCACCGAATCCGGGGTCCAATGCCCCACCCGACAACGGGGTCCTCATGGGTGGTCCCATGCACCGAAATGCATGGAACATGTCACCCGTACCATTCCGGCAGTGGGAAAGAGCGACAAGAGATGGGATGTGAAAAGTACGGGAAATGAGCCTACAACACGCTTCAAGCCCTTTACGTCTAGAACGTCTATTGCAGCCATCTTCCGGCTTTGTCCCTTTCTCGTCTGGGTGTAGAGCAGGTTGTTCTTCTTGGTGGCCTTCTTGGCTTGGCCCGTTTAGTAATCTTACATAATTGAAATACAATTAGAAGACACTGCTCGATGCCAAGATGCATAGCCCAAATTATCAGAGAACTGTCACGAAAAAAGGTGTAATTCAAATCCATCGCTCACGTAAACGTCTTGGCCTTTGAGTGAATGAATTAGAGTGGACGTAAGGCTGAGTCTGAAGTTTCAGCATTCTAAAACGTTGGCTCATATACTATAGATTACATACTATTATACTATAGATTAAATACTATAGATTACATACTATTATACTATAGATTACATACTATCATATACTATAGATTACATACTTCAATACTATAGATTACATACTTCAATAGTATAGATTATATTTCATATACTATACATTACATATACAGATTACATACTATCATATACAGATAACTTACTATTACATACTTCATATACTATACATTACATATTTACTTACTATCACACCATAGATTACATATGGAGCATAGTGGAATGTTTCACGAAATGGATGTTACAACGTCGAATTCAATACCACAACGTTCACGGCCCCAGTCGCCATCTGCCGTGACCTAGTCTTGTACATTAGGCAACTACTCCTTTGCAGCATTGAGGTGGAGATGACTCCATCCGAAAGGAGTACATCCTGACTTCCAGTTAGAAACTATTCACTAATTGCTATTATATATTGCTTCTGTCCTTGTCGGTAATACTTCCCATCTTCGTCAGTGACACATTTGGCAGATAGAGTTTAACTGGGGCGCAACGTACCGAACTGGGCATACGGCAATAGCAGACCTGGAACAAATGATTGCTAGTTGTTCACTCCACCTCTCAATATTTCCAAGAAGCCGTAGGGATTAATATGGATCGTAATTTTTGAGCTTGAATGAACCATGCAAGCTACTCCTTACTTCTATCGAGTTCATTCCTGAAGAGGCAATATTGTTCCAATTAAGTTAGTGCTTTTCAAAATGAATGGTGGATGTGTCACGTAAGGCAGATCGGCCAATTTCCACCATCACAATCTAGTTACAATCCTCCACACTACGACGTTCTTCCATCTCGCCTCAGTTTACATTATGTATCATGCTACCTCTGTTATGTACTCTAATTGCAACCAAATTCTCGACACGCGCACGACCCCAACTTTCACCTTTTTATCCATAGACAACATTCTCACTACTGGCTGTCGACGACCATCACTACCTTCCCACCTTGCCAATATGTCCAAACAATCAAAGCCAATCAGGCAGGAGTACATCACCAAGATTAGATACACCAACAACTTGCCTCCTCCGCCTCTAAACCCAAAGTTCTTACAGTACAACATCACCGAGAACATCACCGCCAAAGATGAAGCGGAGTACTTGATGTCGTCGTTGTTCCGTAAGGAGAACTTCAAGTGTCTCATTGAAAATGTCGACGAGGAGTTTGGAATGAACTTGAATTTGATCAATAACAGAGGCTTCCTTGCCGATGGAAACGACAGTGTCATCTACAACATGGTCAGGGACAAAAAGGGCTCCGACACCACAGAAAAAACGCCAAACACCAAACTTCACCCCAAAGATCGTATATTGTTGAGAGATGCCGGTATTGGCAAGATTTCCAAGTCCGAACCAGGTGTTTCATTCTTGAGAAGAACCGAATATATTGCAGACAAGGACCCATCCAAGTCCACAGGCGCAGCCGCTTCGTTGGAGCAAAACCCTAAAAAGAAAACAGAGGATCGCACAGACCCCGAGGCTCAATTAATGGCCGTGGAAGCGATATTCGAAAAGGCGCAAGACTCATTATCCAACTTCGCTGCCTTGAAGCACCCCAAGAAAAAGCATTTGACTGCAGTCGATGCCTGGCCATTATTACCAGACACTTCCATGATGGATACCAAGTTCTTGACTGTAAAATTCATCGGTTCTGCCTCTCTTGACCGTGAAAATGACACCTTGAGAAGACAACAAGGCGCCAATTTCAACGAAAAGGCCGCACGCGATGCTTTGGAATCGTCTATATTAAAGCCCATTACTTCCGCCGATGGTGAATGGATCAGTTTGTATCAAGTTCGTGATGCAAACAAGGTTGGTGAGTTGAACGAAAAGTTACACTCTACTGAAAAAGAACGTCCTGTGAATTTGTTGGACGAGGATGATGATAATATTGAAGAATTTAAATTCAAGCACATTAAGAACTATGAGATGAACTTCCAGAGATTCAGCAAGCCAAATGAAGAATTAACCATTAGATTCGTTCCCGATGGAAAGGAGAATTCCAAAAAGAGAAAGTTGGCTTATTACTATCCCGTGACTGGAAGAATTGACTTGAAAAAGCACAGAGCATCCACAAACTCCGAAGTCAACAGATTCCTCAAAGATAGCACTATTGATGTTATTAACTTCAAGTTGAGAGAACCCAATACATCCGAACTTAAGAAGATGGATGCCATCAGATCAGAGTTCGATCCTATGGAGTATGAAGGCGAAGAAGAAGAAGAGGAGGAAGAAGAGGAGGACGATGAAGAAAAAGATGTTGGTGATGAATTTAATGAGGCTTCCAAGTCATTGGAGAATGAGTAAGTGAAATAGAAACTCACATCTAGCATGTGCAATATATACAATGTATAGTCATAATGTATTAATAATTTACGGGTGGTACTTCGTACCCATTCCAGAACTAAACGACTATATTTCAGATAATCAATTAAATAAAACAAATTTAATTTTGAAGAACAAAAGTGGTGGATCGAACTACCAATGCAAATTAATAGATTTCTAACAAGCTCTAGACGATAACACAATCACGTTTCTTCTTACCTTCAACCTTCTCTTTTTCGGCTGGCTTGTCTTCCAGTCTTCTCAATTTGTACTTGAGTGACCTGGCTGCATGTAGTCTACTCTTTGATTGTGCCTCCCGTTTATCGTATCTATCCTGGATTGTCTTGGCCATTGCTTCATCTTCTTCCTGTTGTAACTTTTTGCTCAATAAGAAGTCATTATGAGCATCCTCATCCACTTGGTCAAGGTCCATGATGGGTATGAAGTCACCGTTGAAAAACAAGTCGTCATTTCCATTGACCGAGTTGAGGGATTGCCAAACAATCTTGCTGGCGCCATTCTGGAACGAGGTGTCCGTTATCAAGAGGTAAAACTCCTGGTTGTTTTTCTTGAAAAGGGTGTTGAAGTGGTTGTTTCTAAAGAACACAATGAACTCCTCATTGAACAAGTCTATGTTTAATCTTTTCAAGCCTATTTGTGTGAGCTGAGTCTTGTTCAAGTCCAACCACTTTTTGATCAATTGCTGGTTATGCAACAAATGCTTGTCCTGGCTGCGGAGCTGCTCATTGACGTTGTCGGAGTGTTCTTGTTCCAACAAAAGATAGTCTTGTATTTTGTCGAAGGTTTGGAGCTGGTTGAGCAATTCGATCAACTTGCCGTAGTTGTCCTCGGCCTTCTCGTCGGCGTTGGAGTTCCACTCGACGCGCTCGCTGTCGATCTGGTTCAACACCCAGCCGTGTTTGATCTTCAAGTCGAAGATTTCAAAGAGTATGCTGGCCAAGTCGGTGCGCGAGAAGGTGCCATTGATGACGTTGGGGTTGACGGAGAGGCCGGTGTGCAACATGGGCAAGCTTTCCAAGAGCTGGTCGAGCTCGTAGTCGAAGGACTTGTCCTCGTTGAATACGAGGAGCATTTCGCCGAGCTGGCCCAAGAGCTTGTCCAAGGAGATGGAGCCGTTGGCGGAGCCGGAGTGGAGCAAGAGGTTCTTCAACTCGTTCAAGCTGTTGAACTTTTGCTGCTGCAAGAGGTCGGGCTTGTCGTCGGACTGGATGTAGTTGTTCAATTGGAGCTCGTACTTGAGGAGGAGGGTGTTAGTGAGGGCGATGATGGGACAGGGGCCATTGACTTCCTGGAGGAGGATGGGGGTGATGAGCTTGTGGTCATCATTGAGTGAGTTGTAGTCAAGCGACCATCGAATGGCCCTGATGGGGAACTCTGTGGCGGACATGGAGGAGGGAGAGTCAATGAAGATAAGTGAAGTGAAGTGAAGTCAAAATAAGCAAGTCAAGTGAAGTCAAAATAAGCCAATTCAAGCCAATTCAAGTGAAGTCAATCAAGTCAACTCAATCCAAGTCAAGCCAATTCAATTCAATTCAAGCCAATTCAATTCAATTCAATTCAATTCAACTCAAATCAACTAATTCAATTCAAGCCAAGTCACGGTATCAGAAGAACAACAGAGTGATGCAATGCTGACTAAGGGGTATAGGGAGGACAGGAACAACGCACCCCTTGGATATATAGATCAAAAGATGCAAGAAGAAGAGAACACACAGTGGAATCTGCCTGTGTTGTCAGTGCTTGTGTTGTCACTTGGAAGAAGTAGTCAGTTAGCTGCGCTCACGAGTGCTGCTTTCGTCAGTTTTATCGTCTCAAACGGTCGCAAAATCACGTTACGCGGCCATGTCTCGGCAAGTGGTGACGCAGGGCGAAGTCACAGACGACCAACAGGGAAAGAAACCAGGTAAGGAGACGACCAAAGGGGAAGGAGACCGACGGAGAGGGTGGAGCAGAGGGCGGATCGGACGTGGGGGCTCGGGCCGACCGCTACATCCAGGCTATAGTGGGCCAATGGGGAAGAAATGGGGGCTAGAGCTGGGCCTAAAATCGGGGCGACAGCAGGGGCCCTAAAAACGGGGCGAAAGGGCCACAGAATCGGGGCGAAGGCGCACGCCAATGGAAGCAGCAGACCCCAGGAACAAGGCACCAGGTGGCTGACACGAGCCCTTATCAGGGGAATAGGAAGAATGGGAAGAATGGGAAGAATAGGAGGAATGGAAACGAATGGGATTGAAGTGAGCATGGAGGGTAAGGATGGAGGCAAAGTGGAGGGTGAGGATGGAGAGTGAAGAGAAGTGTATAGGGTGCATGGAGAGTGAATAGAAGTGTATAGGGTGCATGGATGATATGAGGAGTATAAAGGGTGCATGTATATGAGGTGTTTAAAGGGTGCATGTATATGAGGTGTATGGGGAGTGGCACAGTGGTGGTCGAATCCCGTTGCTTCTTCATCTTGGCCTTACTCCCTCCATGATCGCATTGTTTGTGAGATTGGATCAATCGGCCTAACAAACAGATTGTTCGCAGTATTGTCAGTATTGTGTAGAGATCACAAGACGAAGTGTGGACTAAATTCTCCACATGGGGCTATGGAGCTCGTTAGAGCTATTCATATTATCCAGATGGAGCTACTAATGTATAGATGGGGAGCCATATCCCAGATTTCTCCGTATTAGTGCCTATTGTCCAGAGACACCATGGACACGGACGCGTTAATTGTGGCATCAATGAGATCTCCAGTGCGAATCTTGTGACGTGTTGAATCTGAGAATGTTGCAGTGAGAAGTCATGTAGGCGTAAATGTACAGTGCATGTATAGTGATGATGAGATGTATGGTGAAAGTTGAAATGTATAGTGAAGATTATTAGAGATGAAATGAATAGTACATGTTGAGATAATCACAGAGTTGAAATGAATAGTGATGTTGAGATTATAAGAGTTGAGATGTATAGTACATGTTGGATTATTAGTGTTGAGATTATTAGTGTTGAGATTATTAGAGTTGAGATTATTAGAGTTGAGATTATTAGAGTTGAGATAATTAGTGTTGAGATTATTAGTGTTGAGATAAATAGTGTTGAGATAAATAGTACATGTTGAGATGTATAGTGGATATTGAGATTATTAGAGATATATAGTGGATATTGAGATTATTAGTGTTGAGACGATTATAGAGATGATTATAGAGATGATGCACATTGTTCGGTCCTTATTGGAATGCTATAGCATTCTCTTTGATGTTTGTAGCTTCATCTCCGTGAATTCTCGTTGTCGTAGATATTGCATCCCGGCCTCGTTTGTTCCACCCCAAACTTCTCTCTTGTGGCACCCCAGTAACTAATGCAGTCCTTCTCCGTATCTATGTTGGGGCTTTCTGTGCCAGTATCATAACCGCACCTCGCAAATACGTGCCATAGACTATTGATTCCTTCGATGCCCTCTACGCCTCTTTCAGAAATATGTATTCTACATGACTAGCTTACGCCATAACAATACACCCAACCACACTGGACACTAAAACAACACCGGCAAGCAAAGCGACCTTGAGATTCTGCTTTTCTTGGTCAATTCCACGCTCAATGGTAGCGTCGATGGGCGCTCTCTTCTCAACTGCGGTGACAAGAGCATTGGAAGGACGCGAGGATCCCTCGGGGACATCGGAGGGATAGATCGACTCGCAGAACTGTATGAGCTCAGCACACTTGAGGCCGATCTTCAAGTAGTTTGGATCACGCACATCGGACTTCTGGTTGATTTCGTAGATGTATCTCTTGAAAATTCTCACAACTCCAGGGAAGGTCCTGCTTTCCAAGATCAAGGCACAGGTGGTGCCTCTTCTGAGCTTGACGTGCTTGTGCAAAATGTTTCTGTTGTTGAAGATGAGTGCCAACGTAGCCACTGCCATCACCTGAGGAATGGCACAAAAGTTGAATGACGAGGGGTCCTTGACCTCGACCAAGTACTCCAAGACATCCTTGACGTGGTCAAGAGTGTTCAAGACCAACTTATTGATACACCACAACCCCTGCAATTGAGTTTCTTCGCTGTTGTCCTTGGAGAAGTTGACCAAGTTGTCGGTGTATTCGGACCAGATCTCCTTGGGCCAGAAAGAACGGCCGTCGTCCATATCCTCACGGTAGTCTCTGATAATGTTCGCCTTCTGCAAGAACAAGCCCATGGAAATGGCCTTTTCAAATTCGGGGCCAGCAAAGCCGGGGTCAGCGAAACCCGCGTCAACGAAGAACTTGGTCAAACCCACGCCGACCAAGCCGGCAACGTGGTAGCAGTATATGTCGAAGTCTTTCACGGAATTGACACCGCTGAGGTTGAATTGTTCGTCCAGGATGTAGTCGGCCATACCGTTACCCATTCTCTTGGTGATGTCCTTGATGACATCTTGGTAGTAGGGCTTGAGCTTGTGGTACTCGGCCAAGATCACGTTGTATTCTCGCAAGACAAAGGCGTCCTTCTCATTGGGGCCGCTTCCGTGGAAGGTCCAGTCCTTGGAATCCAACTTGGTGTAGAACTCGCGAAGCAAAGGCACCTTGACGGCCGGGTCGAGGGACATGTCGTCTTCCACGGTGTCCAAAGCCCGCAAGACCATGTAGAAGATGGTGATGACGCTTCTCAACTCGGGGTTCAACTCCAAGATGACGGCAGCAAACGAACGCGAGGTCAAAGTCAAGAACTCAACGCTTCTCCTGGCGGTGGGGCTGTCTTTGGAGGGGTCGTAGGGGTGCAAGAACTTTCTGAAGAACAAGTAGTGCACCACGCTGGCCAACTCGCCCGGATGGGAGAGCAATTGCACGAGTTTGAAAGCCATCTTGGTAAAAAGAGAACAGTTGGAAACTGGCTGTCACTTTACTTTGGCACTTTTGTCGTTCCAAAATTTATCTAAACGAGCAGCACGTGACGGCAAAACAGTCGCGACGCTTTGTGATTGGTGATGTCGGCTTCACGCGGGTCCTGCAATTCAGGGGTTCAATTACCAAGAAAGAGAGGCTGAATCGCCTGTTTTGGGCTCCGAAGCATTGTTCCAGTTGGTGTGGATTGCTTGAATGGAGCACTGGGACAGCACTGATAGGCGGGCAATTATGGGCGCTGTTGTGGAGGAATCAGACCAAGGAGGCAGGAACAGGCATTGATAAGAGGAAGGAGGAAGGAAGGAGGAAGGAAGGAGGAAGGAGAAAGGAGAAAGGAGGGAAGGAAACAAGGACGTTAGAGTGATAGAGTGTTCATGAGGGTGGAGGCAAGTGCTAGACGTCGTGGTAGTAGTATTGGTAGTAGTATTCGTAGTAGTAGTGCATTCCTTGTTTCTGAAAGTGGTGCATTTAAGTTGCAAAAGGGATTCCATTTTTCTCGGTGTAGTTTCCTCACTTGACGTTTTTGCCTTTTTGTGAATTGTCCCAGGGCGTCCTTCGACCTATCGTATTACTTTTGTGGATTGAGGCGACCTACAATTGTTCCATATGGAGACACTGCTTGACATGTGAAGACGCTCGGACGAGGACTCTGGGAATTAAACTTTACAAGGCGAAATTTGCTCCTATCACTGGACCCTGGCATGTTGCTTGACACGACACCTAAATTCAATGTTGCACTGGGCCAAGCTATTTTCAGTTCAGCTCATAATTTATTAGGTTGGCCGACAGTGGTGTCACGGGTTGGTCTGGAATGGGGGAATGTGGAGGTGGTTCTGGATGGAATTCGTCAAGGGTCTCGACCCTATGCGATGGCTGTGAAATGCACTTGGCTGAAAATATCCAATTTATGGGATGGTATGGCCATAGCTCGTATTTTCAAGAGTGCACTTTGGTGACCACAAGAATACATAATAGCAGCGTCAGTCTGCAAATGCAGACCGAAATAGCCTTGCTCGTATTTCGTTCTGTATAATAGAATTATTCCGAAATTATTCCCATGTCAGCGCATTATTCCGGACCCGTGGACCCTGTCATCTACATTAGATTGTAGCATGTCTCCTTTTCTTACTCTGGGCACTTGTCTGGGCAATTGTATGGGCAGGACTCCCAACATTGTACAAACTCAAATTCGTATTCTCGTTATTCACAACACATCGTCTCATTTAGTCGGACATTTCCGAATCATTATTAGCATATTATTTTACGGGATCCATACAATCCTTTGATCCGATACAATTTGTGACAAAGTGACAGCATAGTTGACATCTAATACAAAATAGTAGCCGTGTGGCACGGGGTGGCGAAATGCAGTACCGTTGACATGTTTCATATGTTCCAAGCCAAGACCGTTCAAATATAGTAATAGACAAAAAAAAATTACTATCCTCTACAACCAAGATGTGCCGGGCCATTGCAGAATTGACAACTGCATTACGTGCCAAAATAAATAACATACTTTAAATTATTGCTTTATTCTAATGTAATAAATGATGCTGTTTCAATTTCAGCAATATTCTGCGATTTAAATATGGTGGACTTTGTAGAACTCCTCCGGAATTGATCTTATCCATATCGTGCATGCTGGTACTGAATGTTTTTGGATCCAGACCCGCTGCTATTGATAATAACAAGACGCGGTTCTATTTGGAAGCAATGTGAATGGTCAATTGCCACTGATGCCCTGAACATATTGGAACCTTAAATGCAGATCACAGGGTCAAATTAGCTCCTTTTTCCAGAACTTGAGTTCATCAATGCGTGTGTGCAATACAAGTGCCTGTACTTTAACTTTGTTGAGGAGACACTTGAGAGAAGGCTAGAGATTTGTGAAGTCTAGGCAACAGCGTCGTCAAGATCGAAACCGGTGAACAAACAGTTTGAGCGTGGCTGAATATGGAATTGGTGACCAAATAACCCAATATGCCAAGCTACTGAAAAATTCTAGATTTGGCAGGACTTGCTGGATGGCTCCAGAATCTATAACCCAATATTCGATTCTTCAATATTAGTTTCTTAATTGTCAAATCCTTATCGCTGTCTATCGTAGAACGCCTAATCGTTGCCATTTTCAATCTTTTCGAACCATTTTCTGGCAGCCCGGATATTCTCCAAAATCAAGAGTTCTTCATGCTGCACAGTGCTGCTGATGTGGCTATCCTTGTCCTTCAATATTATCATGATGAACATGTTGTCAGTAAGAATATCGATGTAGAAGTGGCTGCCATTGCTGCCTCGGATAATCAAGTTGCTGAAGTTGGTCCGGAGCTTGGAAATGGATTGCTTGTACGTTTTGATGATGGAGGAGATCTTTTCAAAGCGCTTGGGGTCGAGTTCGGACTGCAGCGTTTTGTTGAGTTCATTTTCGAAGGATGTGGTGGAGGAAATGACCAAGAAGGTGGTTTTTTCAAAGAGGATAATTTCCTCGGCATCGAGAATCTCATTGAATTTCACCAAGTTGTTGTTGAAAAGGTTCATGTTGGGGATCAACGAGCACACGATCTGCGACCATGCCTTGTACAAACTCTCGTCCCAGATGGACGTGGGAAAGCCCACCAACTTGAACTGGAAGGGATTGGAGATGTTTTGGAGCTTATCCATCATGATATTGAACAATTCCTCCCGCTTGTCGATCTGGACCAAGTCCATCTTGTGGAGCAACACAAAGATCTTGGCGCCAGGACTGTACTTCTGCAAGTTTGTCAAGGCCTTGACGAAGATCTCGATGTCCTTGTTGATGGACTTGGACTCCACGTCGAACACATGGATGAGAACCTGGACCATTTTGAAGATGTGGTCCTTCTGGTTGGAGAAGTAGTTGTCCATGAAGACGTCCTGGCCACCGCAATCCCAGAGATTGAGCGTCATGTTGCCCAAGAAGCGCAAATGGGAGTGTTCCACATCGATGGTGGCACCAAGTCTTCTGGTGTCAAAAGCTGAGTAATTGGAGAAGATGATGGATCTCATGGACGACTTGCCGGACCCAGAACGGCCCATCAAGAGCAACTTCTTTCTGGATGAATTGGACATGAGTTGTAGATAATGTTAATGGAAGATGATGATAATGAAGAAGATGATGGTTGTTGAAGGCAAGGCGAGATATCGATAGTGTGCAGGTTACACGAGGGAGATAGGCAGTATGGAGTTTAGCTGATAGGTAAGTGCTGGTTGAGGAGATGACCACAACGGACAATGGAAGAGAAGAATGGAAGAAAAAGAGAATAGAGCGAAAGCGGAATCGAAAGTAAATAATCAATTATGGAAAGAGTTGTAGTGGGTGAAGAGAAGTAGTGAATATGAGGGTGTGGTGTAGAGGTGTCTACCATTTTGTGCTTACAGGTGATGACGCACAAAGTCAGGGTTCAGAAGATAATGAGACATTAAAATAAGGCCTATATAGGAATGGACCTGCCGAACAAGAAGGTCAACTTCAGATGCAGTATGGAGAGCGTTTGTAATGCATAGACTCTCCAAATGGAGTGTGACTGCCACTGCCGTTTTAGTGAACACACATTGCCACATAACCAAAAGAGGCGAGTGAACTTCAATATTATACTATGCAAATTAGAAGAATACATGGCAAGAAACACACTAATAAAATCACACGGAGTAGTGTAAGGAATCAATGACAGAACCACTCTTTGAAGTGGAAATCTCTATTTCGAATGGTATGGAACTCTTATTGATCCTGTGCTTTAGGGATAATATTAATTGTGGGCAATCCTCTATACTAACAGTCAAGCTGCTTCTGCCATTACATCGCCTTTCTTTATAGTAGGTCAGAATTATATCAATACAAGATACGCAAATTTAAGAGGTTGCAATGTTAGGAGCAAGTATCAATACTTGACAAATTGTATCGAATTCAAAATTCAGCATTTGGTTAGCTAGCCAGTTGACACTTTAGCTTCTACGTCGTAATCCAATAGCCCGCTAAAAGTCCACATCGTAATCCAATAGAAATGTACTTCAATTAACCTGTTCTGGGCTCTCTCACCAGGCACAGTTCACAATTCAATTAATACGTACCTGACCCGAATACACACAAGCCATATCACTTCTTATACACTTAGCCTCTCCTACAAAATGTCTCCTCTGAGCCTCTTCCTATGTCTCTTATAATATGTCTCTTGTAATATGTCTCTTACAACATGTCTCTTTTAACATGTCTCCTCAGAGCAGCCTCTTCCTATGTCTCTTATATTATGTCTCTTCCATTATGCCACTTCCATTATGTCTCTTCCTATGTCTCTTCCTATGTCTCTTCCTATGTCTCTTCCTATTCTCTTTCTATGTCTCTTCCTCTCATAATGCTGGTCTTGCTCTAATTCGCATTCCATATTGGGATAGCCAGGTCAGTAAATCTTACGCCAGCCATCCACCACAGTAGAACCACACCCAGACCATCTATACACTAGAACTATCACCACTACATCGACTGACATTAACCAGTTCACTCTTCCATCAATTTCTCATTGCACTTCTCATTCCACCTCCCTCTTTTTCCTTCTCCTTTCTACCCCTGTAATTCCTTAATCCATTACGTAGTACTGTGATCACCTGCCTTTTTCCGTGTGCGGCTCTTATCGTTCCTATATATAGTGTTTGGGGGGCGACTCTCCTTTTGCAACAGGTGCTACTCTTCTTTCTCTAGTCACTATGTTATCCCATCAAGTTCTTGCAGCTATTGCCACCACCCTCGTCACAGTCCAGGGCTTGGTCATTCCTTTGGACAACGAGTTTGCCCAGGTCGAAAATGCCGTTGAAGTCGCCGAACACGAAGCCCAACGTCAGGTCTTCATTGGCCTCCACCAGCTCCACGACTCCGGTCTGGTGCTCATTGGCAGCCACCAGCCCGACGCCTCGTTGGTGGAGACGAAGGCCTCCAACCAGTGGTTCCGTACCGACGGCTCCTTGGCCCCCTTGTTGAAGGCTGCAAAGGATATCCTCCCCGGCAAGTACGTGGTGGTGTTCCACGACAACGTCTCTGAGGAGCATTTCAACTTGCACAACTCGTGGATCAACGAGATCCACGCCGCCTCCATTCCCGAGAAGGCCTTGGACTTCTTCAACCTCGGAGTTCTCAAGGGCTACTCCGGCTACTTCACCCCCCAATTGCTCGAGCTCGTCAGAAGCGACTCCAGAGTCAAGTTCGTCGAGCACGACGCCATTTTCAAGATCAACGAGTTGGACATCCAGAGAGATGCCCCTTGGGGTCTCTCCAGAGTGAGTCACCGCAAGAACGTCGCCGACCAAGGCGAGTACTTGTACGACAACGAAGGCGGTGAGGGTGTCACTGCCTACGTCGTTGACACCGGTGTCAAGGTCGAGCACGAGGACTTTGAGGGCAGAGCCTCCTGGGGATCCGCCGTTGCCGTGCCCCACTTGAAGATCGATGGTCACGGACACGGAACCCACTGTGCTGGTGTCATTGGTTCCAAGACCTACGGTATTGCTAAGAAGGCCGATATTGTTGCAGTGGGTGTGATGAACCTCTTTGGTGTTGGATCCACCTCTGATATTATCAAGGGTATCGAATTCGTTGTGGAGGACCACAAGTCGAAGCTTAGCAAGAAGACCAAGGGCTTCAAGGGTTCCACCGTTAACATGTCTATTGGTGGAGGTGCGTCAGACGCTTTGGACTTGGCTGTGAATGCCGCCATTGCCGCAGACATCCACATTGCTGTCGCTGCCGGTAACGAAAATGCCGACGCCTGTGGAAGCTCGCCAGCAAGAGCTTCAGGACCAATCACCGTGGGTGCATCTAATATTCGGGATGAGAAGGCCTCTTTCTCAAACTGGGGTAAATGTGTGGATATTTTTGCTCCAGGTGAAGACATCGAATCCACCTTTATCTGGTCTCCTTCTACAGTGATGTCTGGTACATCCATGGCCTCGCCACATATTGCAGGATTGTTGACTTACTACCTTTCCTTGAACCCAGGACTCGATTCCGAATTCTCCACCGGAAAGCTCGTCAAGCCTGCTGACTTGAAGCGCAAGTTGATCAAGTATGGTACTAAGGATGTAATTACTGGTTTAGTCGACGGAGCTTCTCCAAACATTTTGGGTTTCAACGGTGCTGGTGAAAACACCACTGATTTCTGGAATTTATTTTAATATGTTAGATTTTATTATGTTTATGAAAGTAGAAAAGTTTTGAGGTTGTAGTTAATGACAGTACATGTGCTATTTAGTTTTTAAAGGTTGAGTAGAATGGTCAGAGCGTCTCAAGCTTCTACCAAATCTTTGAATCAAATACAAGAGACATCCAATGAATCTGAACAAGGCCATAAATGCGACTAACCACAAGATCACCGTTAAAAATACAGTTGATCTTTGAGTCTTGACGTGGGCAACATTGTCTTCTTTAACGAACTGGTCCAAACCACCAGTAAGCAAGACCAAGGCAATGACAACGAAATTCGACGTGATCCAAACCAACACTGTCATGGATCTAACAAAAGCATAATAATCTTCATTGCTTTGAACATGAGGGGAGTCATCCACAGGCAATGGGTTTTTGATTTTCTCCAATTGGTCCAAGTACGACTGGTTAATTTCCTCCTTTGAGATAGGAATCTTGACATCGAAAGTACCATCTTCTCTCACCTTTGCCGAACCCAAATCTTTAGCACCGGTATCACCTTTGGTACCCCACGAAACATCATCAATATTACAGAATGCATAGATATTCAAAACATTGATGTAGGAAGGAGACAACAAAATGTACTGGGTGAGGGAAGTGAACATATGCCAAGGTTCAAAATAAAGGAATGAGGCGATAAAATATAATGCATAAGTAGATGAAGTTGCCACCACCAAGTCTCTGAATTCGGCATTTTGGAAGAACAATGCCACGGTGATCTGCGTATGACTTTTATAGATTTCTTGAATGGAATGAACTGCCATGAAAATGGCAGCGAACACCATATAGGCCATCAAGATTGCAAAGAAAATAACAATAACGACGTAAAACCGTTCAGTACCCTTAGGTTTATTACCAAAACTCAAAACGAAAGTAGTGACGATGGAAGCCAAGTACAACCATAACAAAATTGCCGAAAGAACATTTCCAGGAGCAAAACCAAGAGCAGGATCTGCGAGCGAGGTAGTCAAAATTCTGAACACCAAAAAGTAAGAACTGATCGAGAACCACGACACCACAAGATTCAAAAATTGGTAAATAAATTCAATGTGGAGAAAGACCTTTCTTCCAATAGAATGCGAGGATCCCCAAAGCTTTGGAAATTTTACCAAGGAATAAATAGCCGCAAAGAAGGAACCGTTTAACCATCTTCTTCTTTGCAAAATGAATTCAGCGAGCTTGTCAGGGACATCAGTCTCCGCCAGCGCCGCCTTACAGTATCTCAACAACCAAGCACAGCCACGCTTGGCCACCAACTCGTAACACAAGATTCTGTCTTCGGCCAAGTACATATTGGACGTGAAAATACCAGCTTCTTCCTTCATTTCAAACTTCTTCAATTCGTACTCGTCATCATTGGGGTCAAGTTCACCAGAACCGTGCAAGAATTCACCCTTGAAGTATTTCTCCAAAGGCCCCTTACCATTGACATCATTCTGCAAGGCCACGTATCTATAGGCCGAAAAGGCACCTGGCAACACGGAAATGAAACCAAAGACAGATTCAGTGGGCTTATCCAAAATGTTCGATATCTTATACTCGAAGTTCTGACCGTAGACAATTGGGTTGGTGAGGATTTGTCTCTTGGTCAACGAAGCTTTGATTTCTCCACATGCACCGGCCACTTGTGCATCTCTGTCGAATTCCTTCCATAAGTGGTACAATGCTTTGCCCGCAGGCTGGGTACCGGCATCCAATAAGACGACGATCTTGGGGTCCAACACCTGGCCCAAGGCCTGGAAACACCATCTGTGGGAGTTGATCTTTTTGGCGTTGGTTTCCTTCAAACAGAATAACAATTGAACAGGAACGATCTTCTCTGTGGTCAACTTGACGGTCTCATCGACACTGGAAATACCCACTCTCGCGGTGTACTCGTAGATGTGGGCCTGGACCTTCTTGTCGTCGACTCTACTCTTGGCCAAACCCTCCTGGTAGACACCCAAACCGGCCAAAAGAGCCTGGGCTCTCTCGTTGATCTTGGATCTACCGTCACTGACGATACACACCACGACCTTTTTCCACGAGTCCTTACCCCACACCGGGGACCTGGTTCTGGACTCCAAATGCTTGATGTTCTTGAACACACCCTTCAACGTCCGGGCCAACAAGATGTCGTCCTCGTTGTACATGGTGATGACAATCATCAATTCGGTCTGTCTGGGCATGGGGTAGTGGACGGGTCTCAAGATGTAGCCATCGCGGTAGAAGTTGGAGGGGCCACAGGTCACGGCGGTGTATCTCATGTAGGCGAACTCACGCGACAAGCCGCCGTCCTTCTCGTTGGGATTGTAGTCGGGAAACTTGGTCAACAACTCGGTGGCCACGGGACAATCCAACACCAAATGACCGTTCAAACCCGTGGCAATGCCGATGGGTGGGGGCTTCTCGCGGACGGGCTCCTCTTCAGGCGGCTCCTTGAAGTCCTCCTCCATGCCAAAGGGCGACTCCTCGATCAACGGCGGCTCGGGCAACGGCGTGGGAACATGCACTGTCTGCAAGTCGTAGTGGTCACCCTCGAACTGGTTGTACTGGATGTTTCTGTCGAAGTCGTGCTCGTCGTCCTCGTCGTCGTAGACGTTGGGCACAAATGTCTGGTGGAAGTTGTGGCCGTCGTAGGCCATGGGCTTCATCTCGTACGCCTCGGTGTGGTGGTCGCCAAACGGATCATTGTGGGTGTTGATGGGCGACAAGTTGGGCGGCTGGATGTGCGAGGTGTTGAAGATGTTGGAGGGGCGCTCGAGGCTCTGCTGGTTGTAGTAGCCCAGGACGTTGTCGTAGTCGTGGGGCTCGTGGGCCGAGGCGCCGTGGCGGGCGTTGTAGGCGGGTTCGGGGTGTTGGAAGTTGATGGACGACGAGGAGTTGTTGTGGTTGTAGTTGTAGGCGCCGGCGTGTTGGCCATGACGGGGCGGGTTCAAGTACTCGGAGATGGACTCGTCCGACTTGTTGTGGTGGAACAGTTGATATGACATGAATGAATGGACTAGAAGATGAGATATGGACTAGAAGCACGAAAATGAGATGAGAGTCAATGAGACGAGAATCAATCAGTTAACGGGACTAGATTCTATGACGACAAATGCGATCGATGAAAACGATCCCTGAAATCAATAGACTAACCTGGAATCAATGCACTAGAGGAATAGTCACTTATTAATGCACTGGAGGAATAGTCTCTGAGTCAATGAAGAAGAATTCCCGAAGAAGAAGAAGATGCACGAACTGAAGCACAAGTTGAAGCACAAGTCACGAAGATGTCACAGAAGTGTAGTAATAGGGAGTCGCGTGGCAGTACACGAGAAAGGAAATGGAGAAAAGAGAATATATGAGAACAGATGCGAGGAGTGAGAATGTGATAAGTTCAATGAAATGGAATCGGATAAGAGCAAAGACCTTCGGGGTTGGAGAGGCTTTTAAGTGCTCAAATGGGGGCATCATGTGTCCACCAATCACGTACTATGAATAGATCGTAACGGTGGGAGTCATGTGGCTGGATGACGTGGGTTGGCTGAGCAAGTCATACGTCTATAAATAGGCGAGTGCGGCTAGAGGGAGACAAACATATACAGAAGATAGAAAAAGGAAGGATGAAAAGATGGATGTGAAAGATGGATGAAAAGATGGATGTAAAAGATGGATGTAAAAGATGGATGGAAACGGAAGAGGAAGAGAAAGGAAGGATGGAAAAGGATGGAAAAGGAAGGGACTTGGAAAAAGAGAAGGAGAAAGGGACAAGGAAGCAAAGATGGATGCAGTTTCATGACATTCCATGAAGGAGTCCTTGGTGATTTCTTCATGTGCCCCTTATTTCGTTGCAGATCACTGCACGCGCGTCCATCTCATTAATGAGACGGCCAGATCAGGCAGTGAAAATTGTGGACAACTGTCGCATCGGAGGCGTCACTTGTTGAGGTAGTCGCCTATAGATGTAGGTGTACTGTTGTGATTGAGGCGTTGCCGACGACGTTGCTGCCGAAACTGGCACAATTGGGGCAATAGACGATGGAGCTGGAGACGTCAACAGTTGTAGCCAGGGCTCATAATCGCCTGCACTGATGCGAAAAATATAGTGACTCCTGCGCGATTCGAACGCACGCATCTTTACGATAGTAGAACTTGAGTCTACCGCCTTAACCGCTCGGCCAAAGAGCCCTATTTGTGAAGATTAGACAGAGCTATAGGAATATGATGAAATGCTTCGAATTAGAATAGGTAAGAAGAATAGGTAAGGAATAGAGTAAGAAGAATAGAGTAAGAAGAATAGGTAAGAAGAATAGGTAAGAAGAATAGGTAAGGAATAGAGTAAGAAGAATAGGTAAGAAGAATAGGTAAGAAGAATAGGTAAGAAGAATAGGTAAGAAGAATAGGTAAGAAGAATAGGTAAGGAATAGAGTAAGAAGAATAGGAGAAGAATAGAGGGTAAGTAGACAGCAGGTGACTATGAAGCAAGTAAGTAGAATAGAAGGTAACTATAAAGCAAGTATGTAGAATAGAAGGTAACTATAAAGCAAGTAAGTAGAGTAGAAGGTGACTAGAATGCAGGTAACTATCATGGCAGTTGATTGAATACCCAAAAAAGATGGAAATTAAATTTCCTCCAATATGACTAGCATGAAACTAGCGTCTACTAATTACACACAGTGAAGTTCTTTACTTTTCTTGTATTCACCCTATTTAGTAATTCTATCATTCTAACAGTTGGTGATGCAGTGCAAACTGTAACTTGGAAAGTGTCGTCAACCATCAAGTACGAATATATACTTTAATCAAATATGTGCTTATTATAGTGTTGACAATGTGTAGCTAATCGTGAACCATCACCAATACACACGTACTCCTGGTAAACAATTGAAGCTAAGCTTCATCTGCAAAAGACATTCTTTATTTCCTGTCATGCTGTGACTCTACGTATTGACATTAATACATTGTTTTGCGACCTATCTACGAAGACTAAGTCAGTTATACAGGGCCACCTAATTCTCCTCGACCGACACTTCAGGAACATCCTTCTTCTCAGCCTTTTGCTCCTTTTTCTTTTCTTCAACCTTCTTTTCCTTCTTCTCGGTCTTTTCCTTCTTCTCGGTCTTTTCTTTCTTCTCGGTCTTTTCCTTCTTCTCGGCCTTTTCCTTCTTCGAAGTCAGCTTCTTGCTAGGCTTGGTCTTTTGGGTTGGCACGTCTCCCACAAGGTCGCTTTCTCTCAATCCGTACTCACCAAAGCCCCAAACAGCCCACAAGACAAGGAATTCAGACAAGTCAATGGCCGACTTAATGAATGTAGTCTTGGTGATGATTGGATGGATGGCATTCAAACATTCTGCGATGTCAAAGTATCCGCCGAAGTTAACTGGACGAAGGAAGAAGAAGTACAATAATTGCATGATGATCGACTTGTACAAAATAAAGTGAACGATGAACGATCTCTTGAATGGCTTCAACAAGTAGGTTTTGTCGTCCATTCTCTTGTCAGCAGTCAAGAAGAACGAATCGTGCTGCTTCAAGTTGGCGCCGATCTGTCTGATGATAGAGATCGATTTGAAAACCGCAAAAAGGAACATCAATGCCGACACAATGATGTTGGCCAAGGAAGTCCAGTAGATCAAGTTAGCATTGGGACGGAGTTCCTGGGAAATCACGTCAAGGTGGTAGGAGGATCTGAAAATCATGGATCTGGACACAATCTCGAAAGGCAAGTGGTTGATCCGAATGGCGACCACTTCCTTGTTGTTGCTATGCACCAAGAAGTGGTTCAAGAGCAAGCTGGCCACGTAGCCCAAGGAAAGGACACTGGAGACGAGAGTAGCCCAACGGGGCACAATGAACTTCGACTGAGTACGGGAGCTGGGGGTGTAGTCGTAGATCACACCGTGGCCAAAGTAGATGAAAAACACGGCGAGCTTGGGAATGAGGGCAATGAAGGTGCCCTCCAATCTCACGTATTGTCTCATGATGGGCAACACGGAATCCTTAGGAACACCTAACATCATGGCGGCGTACAACGAGAAGTAGCCCGAGAAATACACAAAGTACAACAAGAAGATGGAAAAGACGATCTTGCCAATCAACGAGACCTTGTGGCCGTGGTGGGCGATGGACATGGCGGCGGTGATGAGGCCACAGGCTCCTGCCATTCTGACGTAGAGCAAGGCGTCCTCTTCGATGCCGACGGGAAGGGGCTCGCTTTTCACGGAAACAACCGCCTGGTAGGGTCTGGGGAAGAGCACCACCTGGCCCTCTTCGTCTTCCCACACGTATCTGGGCAAGTAGATGCAGTAGACGCCCTGTTCGGCCACTGGGTAGTTCAAGACGGCTGGGGCGTTGGCGCCGCCCTTGTTGACGTCGGAGATAACCGACACCAGGCCTGGCACGGAGAGGGTGGTGTAGGCAAACGAGGTGGGGACCTGATTCACTTCGGCACGGGGTATTATGTTGAAATGGATGTCTTCTCCATAGGCAAGGATGGAGGAGTTTTCAAAGCGGTTGGAGTAGGTTTCGTTCATGAACACGTCGAAGTTGGGGAGATTGGTGACCCTGGGAAGGTCCAAGTAGTTGAAGATGATCACGGGCACTTGGGTGTTTTCGAAGTAGGCGGTTCCTTGGAAGTCGAGGGTGAGGGCTGTGTTGTTGTCCACCGAGTCCACCTTGAGACACACACCATTGTGTTCTCTGGTGAGCTTGAAGGATCTGTTGGCAAAGGCCAAAGCCAAGTGGAATGACAACAAGACAAATTGGACGAGTCTCATGGCTAGAGCCTTGGATGAGTAGGTTGTAAAGAAACAGATGAGTTGGTTGTAAAGAAACAGATGTGATTATTGAAAAGCGCGACGTATCAAATAATATAAATACTCTCTGTCTAAAACAAATTAGAGAGTGGGGAGGTGTGGAGATGACGCGGACTACAACGGAAAAGACGGAAAGTGTTACTGGAGAGAGATAGAAGAGATAAAGAGATAAAAGAGGGACAGTATGGAAGTGCTGTGGCATTTAGAGAGAATGGAGCCAGTGAAAATAGGGTAGTGAAAGGGACAGGCGAATGCAATGAAAAGCAGTAGTGAAAAATGCTGGGGTGGTGAAAAATGGCAAAAAGGACGTGATATTTCTATGCGTGGAGTTCCACAAGGGACTAGTGCGATGATGCATGGAACGTCCGACGTGGCAAAGTGAAAAGTGAAAAGTGAAAAGAGAAAGATCTGACAGAAAGATGCAGAGTAGTGGTAGAAGTCATGGTGAGCTAGACAGAATCTATGACTAATGTCCTGTAAATGTGGATAGTGTGTATATTTTGCATAGTGACAGTTGTGGTTCTGGTCAGAAATGCCTGTTTGGGCATCTGGTAAAGTACCTCGGGGTAATCAATTGGAACCACATAAGGTGATGCACAATCTGCTGACATTTGCGTCTTTGAAGGGAAGAGCGAGTTGGTTCTGATGTTCACATCTGTGGCTGGTTCACCTTCTTTGGTCATTAAGTCTGGTTCACCTTCTTTGGTCCATTAAGTTACCTGTTTCTCTACTTTTGTCCTAGTCCATTTTGGTGCAATATTCAGGCTCTGATCAAGAAATGACTTGTGGTCACACAGATACACACACCGAATAATGTAGTTTGGTATGTAATGCCATACGCTTCCACTTTTCTAGAAAAGCTATTGCAAGTAATAAAATTAGTATTTGTTAATCTAGAACATTCCACATGGCCACGTATAAGGGTAGTGCTCTATTAATCTTGTGAATATCTGACAGCAGTGGACATAGTCAAGTCAGGAACTTGAAGTATCATCTTTGGCGTTTCGTATTTGCACTGTGATATTTGGCAGTAATTAATATTGGCAGTGTTAAATTAGGGCTACGACCAGACTGAGTCTCAGAATTATCTAGCCATTATTCACTAATTCAGTCCATGAGGCGAGTGATAAATTAATTCTATTCTTCCTATAGGGCAGCGAACATTACTGAATATAATTCAATACCAATACTAGCACAGGAATAAGATTCAATACTAATACGATTATTAGAACAGGAATAAGATTCAATACTCTGAAATAATACCCACTCATTCAATACCGATAAAACAGCTAAGATAAATAGGTGCTCTACTGATTATTTCGATATTTATCTGTTCCTCTTATTCTAAATGTTGACATGGCACTCTTTCAACACTGATCTAACTCCTAAGATAAATACCATCAGAAAACGGATAATATACATTTCTATGATTTTACCTCTATATCTAATCTTGCTCTCTTTCAATTCTTAATTACATTCATACATTTTACTTCTATATCTAATCTTGCTCTCTTTCAATTCTGAATTACATTCTTGCATTTTACCTCTATATCTAATCTTGCTCTCTTTCAATTCTTAATTACACTAATGCATTTTAACGTATCTTAAATATATTCACGATTATGCAAAATAAGTAGAATCTATATGCTTCTACCCATTCTATATATGATGGTACCGTCAGCCCCAATAGACATGCCTTTTGGGGACATGCTGCTATTTGTCCGTTCATCTATTAATTAAAAGCAGAACACGTTTTCCTTGTTCCATCCGATTTCCTCAGCAAGGTTGGTCACCAAGTCCTTCATGACTGGAGGACCGCACACAAACAAGCGATTCTCCAACGAGGCCTCGGGCAAGTACTCCTCCATCATTTCCTTGGTCACGTAGCCGGAGCTGCCGGTCCAGGAGTCGGTGGGGTTGGTCACGGTGTACTGGACCTTCAAGCCGGGGTACTTCTTGGCGATCTCGTCAATCTCGTTCTTCAACAAGATGTCCTTCTCGGTCTCGTTGGCGAACAACAACGACACTTCGGTGTTGTCTTCGGGGTTGGTGATAATCTGGGTGATAACCTGCAAAATGGGGGTGATACCGGAGCCTCCAGCGACCATGGCAAGCTTGGTGGCCATGTTGGGCACGTAGTCCAAGGTACCGAAGGGACCACGGAACATGACCGACTGGCCCTCTCTCAACTCGGCCAACTTTCTGGACACAAGCCCGTGCTCGTAGTGCTTGACCATGATGTCGAAGAAACCGGCGTCAAACTGGTTCAGAATAGGCGAGTAGAACCGGATCTCGTCCTTGCCCTTGATATTGAAACAACATGCAACATGGTGGCCAGTAGGAAGGTCCAACACCTCGTCCTCTCTGTTCAACTTGAAACGCAAGATCGACGTGTTCTTGGTAATGAGGGTTCTTTCCATCAACTCGAGCTCTCTCCATTGCGACTTGTGGATCAGGGACTTTCTCTTCAAGGCCTCGTAGTAGTTGATGGAACACACCAACACAATGAAGCCGACACTGTAGGGCAAGTACTCCACACCGAAAACTAAAGTGCCCACAATGATGAGGGCAATGGGAATGTAGATTCCATGCAATGGTTCCTTCAAAAGGTCACGGTTGTCTTTCATGGCGGCAATGGGGTGTAGATGTTGTAGTAGTGTAAGCAAATTCGATGGAATGTATGCGGTGCGCACGACCCGGACCCAGGCTAACGGCTTGCCGAGGACTCCGACCTCAGCCGGCGCCGGCACTACGGCGGGATATTAACAAAGGGTATTAATGAACTATAAAAGCGCTATATAAACTAGTATTCCTCCTCTTCCTCTGGGAAAGAGTCGGTGCCGACCTCGATGTAGTCTCTCTCCAAAGCAGCCAAGTCCTCTCTGGCCTCGGTGAATTCTCCTTCCTCCATACCTTCACCAACGTACCAGTGGACGAAGGCTCTCTTCGAGTACATCAAGTCGAACTTTCTGTCGATTCTTCTCCAGGCCTCGGCAATGGCGGTGGTGTTGGACAACACACACACGGCTCTCTTGGCCGAAGCCAACTCCGAGCCCTCGATAGCAGTAGGAGGCTGGTAGCAAATACCAATCTTGAAACCAGTAGGACACCAGTCAACAAGTTGAACCGTCTTCTTGGCCTTGACTTGAGCAACGGAGTTTTGCACGTCTCTGGTCACAACATCTCCACGGTACAACAAACACGTGGCCATGTACTTACCGACTCTGGGGTCACACTTGACCATCTGGTTTCCTGGCTCGAAACAAGCAGCAGTGATCTCGGACACGGAGTTGGCCTCGTGGTTAGCTCTGGACTTGGAGAAAACTGGAGCGTAGGAGACCAATGGGAAGTGGACTCTTGGGTATGGGACCAAGTTGGTTTGGAATTCGTTCAAGTCGACGTTCAAGGAACCGTCGAATCTCAAGGAGGCAGTAAGAGAGGACACAACCTGGGCAATCAAACTGTTCAAGGAGTCGAAGTTTGGTCTTGCGATGTCCAAGTTACGGCGACACATGTCGTAGATAGCTTCGTTGTCGACCATGAAGGTACAGTCAGCGTGCTCCAAGGTGGTGTGGGTAGTCAACACGGTGTTGTATGGCTCCACAACGGAGGTGGAAACTTGTGGGGCAGGGTAAACAGCGAATTCCAACTTGGTCTTCTTACCGTAGTCGATGGACAATTGCTCCAACAACAAGGATCCCAAACCAGAACCGGTACCACCTCCCAAGGAGTGGGTGAACAAGAAACCTTGCAAGCCGTCACATTGGTCGGACATTCTTCTGACTCTGTCCAACACGTCGTCCATGATTTCTCTACCGACGGTGTAGTGACCTCTGGCGTAGTTGTTGGCAGCGTCTTCCTTACCGGCAATCAATTGCTCTGGGTGGAACAAGTCCTTGTAAGCACCAGTACGCACCTCGTCAATCACATTGGGCTCCAAGTCCACGTACAAGGCTCTGGGCACGTACTTACCGGAGCCGGTCTCGCTGAAGAAGGTGGAGAATCCTTCCTCTCCGCCCTTGGGTCTGTCTAATCCTTCCTGAAGGTAACCATCTGGTCTGATGCCGTGCTCTTGAGAATATAATTCCCAGCACGCGTTACCAATTTGACAACCGGCCTGACCGACTAGAATGTTAGTGATGCTGGATGGATGGATGAAGGGCTACCGCTGCCTGGATGAATAGGGCTTTCTGGGGCCTTTGGAAGGCGTACATTTCAAGATTCACGTCTTAGGCGTCAGATCACTTCGTGTCCTTGACGGAACTAGGGAGGTGAACACAGGACTGGTTGAAGACGGATCCATCGTGAAACCACTGTCCACTGATGCACATAACGTGTAGGCTGTTCGATACATACCATTAATACTGATGACTTCTCTCATTGTACGTAAATGTGCAAACTAATGTATCCAGAAGAAACGTCTAGGATTAAGTTGTTTGGCTGTTGTTTACAAATTAGCCGCTCTGTCGTAACCTGTAAAATGGTTTGGGCAAAACCAAAACATGCTGGTTACGACACGAGACGACAGTGCACTAACATGGAAAGAGGGTTGTGAAAGTTTGGCCTTGCCTGATGTGAGGACGACTGTAACTAAGAGGAAAGAGACGAGTAGGTAAGTGGAGCAACTGCATTGATGACATAGATCAAATTTTGAATTGAAGAAGAGACAGAATAAAGAGAGGAAGACACACAAGTGAGTACTTTGTGAGGACACACACGCAGAAATGACACACAAGTAGTAGGACCACAAGTGGGACACACACATAGAACAGGATTGGAAATGAGGAGTAGAAGATATACGTGTAGTAATGTCTTAATGAAGATCTATTTAAGTGATCTAATAGATATTCATTAAGAATGGATTAAACACTCTCCGTATTGTATTTCCGTAATATCAACTAGTCACTGTTGGCCAGATATATCCACTACGAAGTGGAGCAAGTCAGCTATAATACTTAAAATGAAACTATTCTTTGGATGTTTCCAGAAGTTTAATTGTAATGAAATCTTCAATGGAACATTTCATGTATACAGGTCCCACAGCAAAAGCATAGCATCTTGATATCCTACTTCTATTTTACTATTATAATTTATTGTACATAAATTCAAACCTATATTTTGGAGATGCTGCATTGCCTTGAATGTCACTACAAGTGGACATAATTAAGAGCACGCTTCCACCAGGGCTGCTTCTCGCGGAAGAATAACCTGGACCACGTTTTAGGTTTAAATGTTTCCACGGGCTTGTACTCCCATGTACTTCCCGAGTTACCAAAGAATAAGTGAGTCTGTTCTCTTGCCAAATTCACCAATTGGTACCTGTTCAAGCCAGACAACCATTCGTAACTGAATCCGTACGACTGAAGATAGCTCGTAAGATCGGCTTTGTTGTAAGTTTCAAGAAGATAGTCCCAGGAATTTTGGAAAGAATTGGCCGCTTCAGAATAAGCTTCTCCAGCCTTTTCACCAGCAGCCTGTCCAAAATTGGTGGAGGCATCCACCACAGCCTCGTAAGTTGCTCCCAATTTCTCATCAATAACCGTCTTATATTCATTGTAAGCACTTTCGGCTGCAGAATTGACGTCAGATAACTTGCTTTGAATAACTGGCTTTGCACTTTTAACATGTTCACCAATGACCAGACCAACTTGACTCACTTGGGAACCTGCTGCAGACTTGTATTCGTCATAAGCACTACCAGCAGCCTCATTGGCTTTCAGGGCATACTTGGCCCCCTCTTTTCCAGCCTGTTCTGCAGTATCAGTAACGGAATCCTTAACATTGCCTGCTACTTTAAATGCCAACTGCTCGCCTTTCTGAACAAATCCTCCTATTTGGTTCTGAAGTCTGCTATAGATTGCACCAAGCTGGACCCTTCCAGAACTCAAGGTGCCATCCACCTTCTCCTGAGCCTCGTGGTAATGCTTCACCAATGATTCGGCAAGGTTGTCAGCGTAGCCACGGGCTGCAATCTTGGAACTATCCACAAAGTTCTGGACAATATCCTTATTCTTCTCGTAGTCTTGCAAGAAGCTCTCGCCAAATTCGTACGAGGCATCCAGGATTTCATTCAAGGCATCGTCAACAGAGTACTTGGAGTCCTTGTACTTCTCCGCAAGTACTTCAGCCGCCAGTTCGTAGTACAGATTGACAATTTCGTAACTCTTCAAGATCGCTTCCTCAGGTGCACTGTTGTGCTTTGAATTTTGCACCCATTTCTTGAGACCTTCAAGATCGGGCTTGTAGTTCTTTACCTGCGCTTGGAACGAGTTCTTTTCGATGGTGTCTGTTGAAAGAATGCTGGAGATCTCATTGACCAAGTCATTTCTGGAGCCTTTGATATCATGGCCCTGCTCCTTCAACCAATCCTTGAGCTTGTCAGTGGATAGAGTCTCAAGAAACCATGAGTACGAATTAGAGGCTTCCTTGGGGAGCACGGGGGTGTCCTTGTATTCCTTCACCAAGTTGACCAATTGGGCCTTGGTCAAGAATTGGGATGTCTTGATGTCTCTTATGCGAAGGAATTCCCGCAATCTTTCTCTAGTCCAATTTTCAATGCCCACCAAGAAGGTGTGGTTGACCAAATTGTCGTAGGAGCTCTTGAATTGGTCAGACGACTTTTGGAGAAGAGAATCGGTCGACTCTTTGGTGGTTTCCAACCACTTTTTGATGTCTAGCACCAAATACTTTTCGTTGGATTTGACCAATTTCTTGATCTTGTCGTAGTCCAAGTTTTCCACATAGACACCGGGCTTGGTATCGATGATTCCGTGGATGTAGAGCCACTCTCTGAGCTGGGAATACGTCCAGGTGTCGTAGAACTCGTTTTTGATGGAACCAGAGTCTTCGAAGACAGGCTTGTCAAACAAGTGCAACGAGTCAAAGAGAGACTTTTTCCAATCGGCAGAAGAGGTGGACGCAATGTAGTTGTGCAGTCTGACCTTTTCCAACAAAGACTCCTTCGATTCGTTGGCTTCAAAGGGCAAGTCAAACGAGGTCAACCAGTTCTTGAAATCGTCCACATTCCAGCTGGAATAGAGCCATTCTCCAGGGTAATTGCCTGAAACTTCGAACTTTTTCGCAACCGCATCATAGGTGTCTTTTGCCAAATCCAACAAGTCCTGCTTGTGGGCCGACTTCTTGACCTTGACGTTGTTGGATTGGAGGAACTTCTTGAGCGAGTTGGTGGACCACGACTCGAAAATCCAATCCTTGATCCTGTTGTTGGTGGAAGGCGAGTTCCACAAATACTCCCAATTTTGATGGGGAAGCAAAGACTCAAGAGAAGCATGCGGATCTTTGGCCAATTGCAAGATATGTTGCAGGTCCTTGTCATTGACGTCCACAGGCACGCGGTCAAAGTTCTTTAACCTGTCAATTTCCGAATTGGCCAATTCGGTCAACTTGTCGTTGGACAACGAGTCCTCAATTTGCACCTTGCGGTCGCTCAAGAATTGCTTGATGTCATTGGTGTTCCAGTTGTCAAGATTCAAGCCAGAGGCACACACCGTGGCCAAAATCGTCACCAATACCGAAAGCTTGAAGTGCATGGTGAATGGAGCTGGTAATATTAGTGATTTGGGAGGTTGGGTCGGGCTAAACTGCTCTTATAGCACCAGCAACCATCTTGTGGCACGTGCCGCAATGAAGGTGGTTGCTTTATGGTGGTTGCTTTTAGGTGGCTTTGAGGGGCGATGGGGTGACTGCATCGTTGGTTATGAGTTCGCTATAGTCCTTCTACTTGGCGGGGATGTCAAGAGGTTTCCGTTTCGGTCAGTTGCCAAGGGCCGATTGGTGGGTCCAGTGTTAAAGTTGCGAAAATGATGCAAGAAGTGAAATACAATGATTGTAGGAAGATTGCGGTGTGGCAAACGGCTGACAGTGTGGGGTCATAAGGCGAAGTGTGTAGATAGAACAGGGAGAAGTGTGCTTTAGAATAAAGTGAGAATATAGAGTAAGGTGTAAGGGGAGTAGTAGAAGAGGTGGATGGAGGGATGTAGATGCATCATGTGCATTATGAGATGATTATGGATATACTATGGATGTACTATGGATGTATTATGGATAACTATGTAGATGCAATGTATAAATTGTGGAGAATGTGGCTGAACTGAATAATTAGACTTGGATGTGGTACATTGAGAAACACTAAAAGTTATAGAACAGTTGTCTCAATTGTTCCTACATAGTTTTGATAATTATTCATATTGTGACTGTAGAATTGTATTCAAGAAATATTCTCATCATTAGCAACCTTATATGGAGGAGAAGTTAGGTTAGCTATATATATGATTTGATTCCATTGCTCAATTGAGTGCATTGACCTCATAGATTTTTAACTGTGATGAGTATGGTTAAAGGAACACTGGCAGTTATCTACTCACTTTCTTTGGCAGTCAGCTGGTAGATATTCATTGGACAATATTCATTTTATCCCTTTTTGAAAATTGAACCAGAGACGTTAATTAACGTAACCTGCCTATCTACATTCACTACTCTGTACTTCTGTGGATGTTAATTAGCAAGAATGCTCTAATATACAGGGGAATCTACTCCTTGATAGCATACTGTCTTCTGTACTTGTCGTCGACCTCAACCAAGTAGTAGGTGCCGGCAGCCAAGTTCTCAACAGAACCAGAAGGCTTGAAGGAGTTCTTCAAGTGAGCCTCCTCTCTCAACTTAATGGCCTCGATGTACTTCTCGGGGGTCTCGATCTTTCTACCCTCACCCAACTTGTGGTCGAAGTTCAACACCTTGGTGATTTGGGAAATGTCACCCTTGACTTGGACAGACAACAAGGTGGAGGCCAAGCCGGAACCGTAGGAGAAAATACCGATTCTCTTGCCTTGCAACTTCTCGGAACCGACGTAGTACAACAATGACGAAAGGGAGGCCCAGGCAGAGGCGGTGTACATATTACCGGTGTTGGTGGGGACTTGCAAGGCAGGCTGCACTCTGAGCTTGGTCTGTTCCTTGGCCAAGCCAACGAACAACTTCTCCACGTTCTTGTCGACCAAGGTCTGTTCGTAGGTCAAGGCCTCGATGGAGGCGGCGGTCTCGGCGTCCACAACGTCCTTGAAAGCAGAGGGGTTGGCACGGAAGTCGTTGTACAACATTCTGGCGTATGACTTGGTGACCAACTTGCAGGTGGGGACGTGGAAGGCGTTGTAGTCGAAGTGGTCGTAGACGCCGACGGTCTTGGTGGCGTCCTTGGTGACCTTCTTGGAGTAGTTCTTGTAGCATTGGTCCAAGGCCTTGACGTAGCAGCTCAAGGAGAAGTGGCCGTCGACCACGGGGTATTCGCTGGTGAAGTTGGGCTTGTAGAAGTCGTAGGCGTGTTCCATGTAGGAGCCACGGGTGGACTCGAACACGATGGGGGCGTCGGGGCCGATCAAGAGGGCGACTGCGCCAACCCCACCGGTGGGTCTGGCGGCACCTTTGTCGTAGATGGCAATGTCACCACACACCACGATGGCGTCCCTGCCGTCCCAGGCAGAGGACTCGATCCAGTTGGTGGAGTTGAGCACGGCGGAGGTGCCTCCGTAGCAGGCGTTGACGGTGTCGATACCCTCGATGTCGTGGTTGTCGCCAAACAACTGCATCAACACGGACTTGACCGACTTGGACTTGTCCAAGAGGGTCTCGGTGCCCATCTCCAATCTGCCGATGTTGTTGGTGTCGATGTTGTAGTTCTTGATCAACTTGGACGTGACGGTCAAGGCCAACGAGTAGATGTCCTCGCGGTCGTTGACGAAGGCCATGTTGGTCTGGCCCAAGCCGATGGTGTACTTGCCGGCAGGAATGCCGTCGAACTTCTCCAACTCGGCCTGGTTGACGGCCTGGCCAGGAATGTACACTTCGATACCCTTGATACCGATGTTTTGGGGTCTAGTCATGGTGTAGTTAATAGGTGTGGTGGAAGAGAAGGTGCTGCAAAACGGAGGTAAGTGTTGAGAACTTTTTATACGCGTCGTATAATTGAAAAATTTTATACGAGGTGTAGAAGAACGAGAGGTGCCGGCTGTGGGCCCATGCACCACGCCACGGTCTCGTGACATGGATAGAATGATACAAGAAGAAGAGATAGAATGGATAGAGAATGATAGAGAATGGATAGCGAATGATAGAGAATGGATAGAGAATGGATAGAGAGAATAGAGAGAATAGAGAGAATAGAGAGAATAGAGAGAATAGAGAGAATAGAGAGATTAGACATGTACAGATATGTAGAGAGATTAGACATGTACAGATATGTAGAGAGAATAGAGAGAATAGAGAGAATAGAGAGATTAGACATCAGAGATGTAGAGAGATTAGACATCAGAGATGTGGAGACTTGTAGAGATATAATGATTATATAGTGGTATGGATCAGTTTGAAGTTACAAGATACGAGCTATCTAGTACTAGACGTGTCGGTGGCTTTGTCATACGGTGTGATGGACGCGAGGCAGAACCAATGAGATTCCAAGTGTGGGTACGGCCCACAGGTGCACAAAACCCACCACCAAGGTGACAAGAGCGAAAGAGTGACAAAGAAGTGAGAAGATAATGGAGAATAGTTATTAATGGATATTGGATCATGGATAATAGTTATACTGGATATTGGATCATGGATATTGAATGTTGGAAGATGGTTGATTTGAGGAGTAGCCTGATATCGAAAGTGGCAATAGGAAGAAGCACGGGCACTTTCGCTAGATTCCCCTCGTGTGGATAATAGAGAACAATTCCTCGGATTGTGTGGTTTCTCGCTTCGCACTTCATCTACAGAGAAGAACAATAGCCAAATCGGTTAATGAATAGACCACAACGAGGGGACAGAAGTGAGGAGAAGAGATAAGATCCTGTGCGTTTGATAAGCTGCGAGAAACAGATTGTATTGGTTAATACGGTGGTAGTTCCACAAACGGCGGAGTGAAGTCAATAGTCAAGTAAATTTCCACAATAGTGCAAGAAGTACTATGTATGCTACAATTGGTATGTGATAGGTACCAATGGTACACTTGCATGTATGCTACAATTGGTATCCAATAGGTGACAGCAGTAATCTTAGATGTATGCTAAAATTGGTATGTGATACGTGCCAGCAGTACTCTTGTATGAATTATGAACTAAATTGATACAGAAGGATGTTCCGGTTTTGAGAGTGCTACTGGTAGCGTGAGAAGATAATGGAATTCTAGGATGAAGTATTCTAGAATGTAGAGAGTTGCAAGTGAAATACCCATATGAATTGTCTAGCATTAAACTGCAGAGAAGGTGCCAATGGAATTCTAGAGTGAAATACTTTCTACAAGGGTAGAGAAGTTGAAAGTGAAAGACCCATATGGGTAGTCTAGCATTGCAGAGAATGCCAATGGTGCTCTTTTACGAAGTATTAACTGCTACTAGTTTGAGACAGTATGCTCGAATGTAATTCTTAAACGAAGAATGAATGCCATTTATGCAAAAGGTATTTCCCACTTGGATTGAAATATGAAGGGTGCTAATAGACTTTTATAAGCATGAACTACCAAATTGGCATATAGAGAAGGCATTCCCATATCGAGGATGCTAGAAGTCGTAGTTTGAGCCAATAGAACCTTGTATGCCAGAATTGGCTTGTAGACAAGCTATGGTAAGAACCTTCTTGTAACATGGAAAGTAATGAAATTTGAGTAATCCCGCTTTAATATCGTGCGTGTGGAGTTAGATAGTCTAACTTATCCTGCACTTCTATAATGACCTCTATGGTGTTAGGATGTACACCATCGATACCAATTCAAGTAAAACAGACATGATACCGTACTGTCCGTAGTAACAATTGAACAATATAAATGGAAGTAAAGAATACTAAGGTAAAGAATATTAAGGTATAGAATATTAAGGTATAGAATATTAAGGTAAAGAATATTAAAGTAACCAATGTTGCATTTGGAACCACACAGACATGTCCCATGAGTGGAACCTATATTAACTTACAGTATAAATTGTAGACGATCTAATAGTATGGATAATGAAAGATTTAAAGAACTTACAATAATAATTGCAGACGATGCAATAGTATGGTTATTTCAAGATCTAAAGCTAGTAGATAGCAGTTTATAATATCCTGGCTGTTATTTGCTATCGATTTACGGCAATATTTACTCAATTAAATATGTTCAGCTTGACAGTCCATGATATTAGTAATTCGAAAAATTGGTCAAAAAGAGCGGATATTCAAAAAGTGCAATAAGGGCTCAAGCACTGTGGTTAACTCCTGAGATCTAGATTATAATCATGAAAGTCGCGATTTTCTGGTCCATTCACATATAAGTAGATATATTATAACTCGTGGATATTATTATTCATATCAATTATAATTTGAATTAATTATTGATATATTATAATTGAATTAATTCACACGGTAATTGCACTGGTAAATGTTAATTATAATTAACCCAGCCATACAACTCATATCACTATATCCATAACTCCATGTGCCGTTAATATATTGCCCCCACTGCAGATCTCCCCAAGCACATGCTGCACATGAATTGCTCCCCTTATATCTCATTATATCTGGATCTATACCAGAGGCACTGGTCCAGATCAACTCATCTGACCTTTCCCTTCATTCTCACCTCCTTCGGTTCTTGTCCACACTATTCCATTTCCGTCCTACTACTTCTACACATTGCCGCTGTGCCTGTATCTGCCCCTTCCTGTCACTTTGTGTAGTCCGACATCTTTCCACTTTGCCTTGTTGTAATTTCGCACCTATATAAATATCTCACATCCACATCTCAATTTATGCAACCAATGTCACTTCCTCCTTCTCTTCAGGACTTTGCCACCAACAAGTTCGTGCATCTGACATGGGCAGGCACGTTCCAGTGCCGGCCTCAGGCGATATTCCAACCCAGAAACATCAACGAAATCAAGGAATTGATCAACCAGGCCCGTATCAATGGCCGTACTGTGATGACCGTGGGGTCAGGCCACTCGCCTTCGGACTTGACCATGACCAAAGATTGGCTCTGCAACTTGGACCGCTTCAATGCGGTCGTCGACAAGAAGGAGGTTTACGGGCTTTCGCAGCATGGCGTCAAGGAGGTCAAGTTCGTGGACTTGACCGTAGAGGGCGGCTGCCGTGTGTTTGAATTGAACGAATATCTCAAGAACCACCGTTTGGCCATCCAGAACTTGGGCTCCATCAGTGACCAGTCCATTGCCGGACTCATTTCCACCGGAACCCACGGCTCCACACAGTTCCACGGCCTTGTTTCGCAACAGGTGGTTTCCATCCGCTTCTTGGACTCCCAGGCCCGTGAAGTGTCGTGTTCTTCTATTGACAAGCCTGAGGTGTTCCGTGCTGCGCTCTTGTCGTTGGGAAAGATCGGTATCATCACCCATGTGACGCTCCGGACGTGTCCCGAGTACACCATCAAGTCCAAACGTGAAATCATCAACTTCGACACCCTCTTGGCCAATTGGGGCAACATCTGGTTGGATTCTGAATTTATTAGAATCTGGTGGTTCCCTTACACCGACAAGTGTGTTTGTTGGAGAGCGTCCAAGTCCAACGAGCCGCTCAAAGACCCTCCTCCAAGTTGGTACGGAACTCGTTTCGGACGTTTGTTCTACGAATCTTTATTGTGGCTTTCTGTCCATGTGTGGACCGGACTCACGCCCTTCGTGGAGCGGTTTGTTTTCGGTCAACAATACGGTAATGTCGAGACGTTGGGCAGCGGAAACGTCGCCGTTCAACACTCGGTCGAAGGTTTGAACATGGACTGTCTTTTCTCCCAGTTTGTCAACGAATGGTCTGCTCCTTTGTCCAACGGTATCGAAGTGTTGACCAAGTTGCGTCAAATCATCAGGGCTGCCGAGAAAACCGGCGAGTTCTACGTCCATGCACCCATTGAAGTCAGATGTGCCAATGTCACCAATTCCAACACCCCATTTATCGATGAGGCCACCGGAGAGCCCTCATTGTACCCTCCACAATCGTGGTTAGACAAAAGAACCAAGTTGAGTTCGGGCCCCATTCCTGGAAACAACTTCCGTCCTTACTTAGACAATTCTCCTATGCTTCCTTACGCGGGAGACAATGGCACAGTCACCAACGACCAATTGACCTTGTTTATCAACGCCACCATGTACCGTCCCTTCAGAACCAACGTGCCTACCCACAAGTGGTTCCAGCTCTTCGAAAACGTGATGACCGAAGCGGGAGGAAAGCCACATTGGGCCAAGAACTTTATTGGGGTTGACGGTGAACAAAAGACAGAAGAGGACTTGAAAACTCAATTGGAATTTGGCGGAAAGAAGTTCTACTCTATGATTGGGTTCAAGCCAGTGATGAATGACTGGTTCGGTGAAAATTTGGTCAAGTACAACGAAATCAGAAAGCAGACCGACCCTGAGGGTGTTTTCTTGAGTGGAAAGGCGTGGGCCATCAGAAACGGTATCTTGTTAGATTAATTCCATTGAGCTATATGAAGATCTAAGAGTCATTTTTGCCCATCTTGTTAGATTAATTCAATTGAGCTACGGGGAAAAACAAGCCATTCAAGAACATTATCTTGTTAGATTAATTGAATGTCGAGAAATTGACGGTATTGAGCTACGATCTAAGAAGCCATTCCTATCTTGTTAGATTAATTGAATGTCGAGAAATTGACGGTATTGAGCTACGATCTAAGAAGCCATTCCTATCTTGTTAGATTAATTGAATGTCGAGAAATTGACGGTATTGAGCTACGATCTAAGAAGCCATTCCTATCTTGTTAGATTAATTGAATGTCGAGAAATTGACGGTATTGAGCTACGATCTAAGAAGCCATTCCTATCTTGTTAGATTAATTGAATGTCGAGAAATTGACGGTATTGAGCTACGATCAAAGAAGCCATTCCTATCTTGTTAGATTATGAATTCTCCAATACATCGACATGAGAATTCTAAACATGCATTTTCACCACTGTGATGTAATTTATGCCGAGGTTGTGATTGTATATATTCTTCTGGAAATATCTTCCTTTACGAACTAGATTTAATGGGATAGTACTAGATAAACCATGGGTTAGTAGTAGATTAGTTCATAGACCAGTGCTACAATAGATTTGATGGATTAGTACTACATTTATACTCATGGAATTACACTGGATCGATTAGTGCTAGATTTAATTCATAAATTCACTTCATAGCTGATTCATTTCATCGTCTGACTAGATTCATTTCATTATACTGACTAGATTTAATCCATAATTCACTTCATAGCTGATTCATTTCATCATACTGACTAGATTCATTTCATTATACTGACTAGATTAATTCATTTCACAGTATTACTCTAGCTTTAATTCATGTCATACTAATTACTATTCATTGATAAGACTCTAATTTCACTCATAAGATTCTATTTTCATTAATAAGATTCATTTACACCGATTAAACTCATGGATTCGGTACTAGACCATCTATAACTATATTACATAAATAAATGCATTTACTTGAAAGGAGCCTTCATTGGATCGATGACAGCACCCTGTTTGGTGATGACTCTTGGCATGGTCAACTTCTGGTGAGACTCTCTCGAAGTCCATTCCTGGCCAATTGGCAATCTCAAGGATCTTTCGTACTCTTCCTTGGACTCGAATTGGTGAGGAACTGCACTGGACTGGTACTTCAAGTTCTTCTTGTTGACCTTCTCATTGATAATGACATTCTTCAAGTTCTTATCCTTTCTCTTATCCTTCTGTGCAACACCGTCGACAATACGAACAAACTTCTTCTTTTTCTTGGGTCTTTCCGACTCATCTCCTCCAGCCCATGAGCCCCATCCTGGCAAGGTAAGGTCTTCTTCCTTGTCATCTTCATCGATGATGACCTGCTTCTTTTCTTCTTCAAACTCACGGACAACATCATCGCCTGCAAATGCTTGTCTGATGAGGTCTGATTGGGTAAACATCTCGCCACCTTCTTCATCCTCATCGTCAGAATGCTCAGCCATTTTCAAGGTATCTTGAATGTTGATAATTGCATCGTTTCCATCACGTTCAGACGATGTTCTCTTCTTGGATTTTGCAATTTTGGCAGCAGACTTGGCCAATTTCGACGACGTTTGGTCAACGGCAACGTATTTGCTCGACTTCTTACCGGAATCTTTAGAAGTACTCAACCAAGGATTGGACTCGTCCTCTGGTTCTTCATCCTTTTCCTCCTTTTCGTTAACAGTGTTCGATTCCTCCACATCCTTGACAACAGCATTATCTTGAACAGAGAATTTCTTGGATAATCTGTTGTCCAAGTTCTTGGACTCCTCTTCCTCAACATCAGCCAAGGTTTCCATATGCAACTCGTCAATAGTTTCTTTCATGGCAACGGAATTAGGAGCATACACTCTTCTACCTTGGTTTATGTGGGTATTGACAGAATTGTGCTCAGAAACAAAGTCGTCTTCTCCATTGTCTCCACCTTCCAATTTCTTCAATTCCGCCAAATCCTTCAAGTTCTCTTGTCTTCTTCTCTCGTCGGCATTTCTCATGAAGTCCATGGCCAACACTCCCTTTCCCAACTTGGATCTGTCCACGTCTTCTTCCTCATCGAAGTCTCTTTCAATGTCGCTGACATTCTCGTCACTTTGGTCTCCATCTTCATAGCCCAACTGCTTGCTTCTTAATTTTTCTCCAGTTCTAAGCATTTCCTCCAATTCGGCTCTGTTGGAAGCGTCCTTGGATAATCCACTCTTGATCATGGACTTGGCCCATTGCGACTGCGTCTTGTGTCTTAAGGTCATTCTTTCCTCTGCTCTCTTGAGATCGCTATCTTCATCATCACCGGATTCTTCGCCTTCCACCAATTCCTGGTTTCTCAATCTCTCCTTCTTCTTGATCTTGTGGTACAGCTTGGACTTGATTTTTTTGATTCTTTTGGCCTTGACTTCTTCTCTGAACATCAACTCTCTCATGAGTCTCAATTCTTTGGTTCTTTTGATCATTTCCGCAGGTGACAACTTGGCCACTTCGATTTGCTCGAAGGTGGCCTCTTTTTTGTCATCCACCAATGCAGACTGTTCGAGAAGCCCATTGATCTTCTTTTCAAGCTCAGTAGACACATTGGAGGACTCGCTAGGCAATGAAATGTGTGCACTGCTCTGATTGGAGCCCGAACCGGCCATTGGGAATTTCAACACCTCGGTGTTTCTCTTCTGATTGACCGCATCCTGCCATTTGGAAACCTCCTTCTTGGAAATGTCGTAGGCGACCTTTCTGTCGTGTCTCTCTTGGATCCTCTTGGGCAATGGGGTTGCCAAAGCCTTGGCCTTTTCTGCGTCTTGGTCGATCAAAATGGCGTCTTGTGAAACAGACGAGTCAACTGCAGCCATCATCTCGGCCAACGAAAGGCCCTGGGTGCCAGAAGGCACGCTGTACTCGTTTTCTGCCAATTTCTCCGAAATGAGCTTCTTCTTTTCTGCAGCTGGCTTCTTGATCTTGGAAGATAAGAGGTTGACGGTGTTCTTCAAGTCGACGTCATCTGCGTCGCCGTTGTCGAAAATGTCCTCGTCTTCCTCCTCCTCATCTTCCTCCTCTTCATCATCAACTTCATCCTCATCTTCATCCTCATCGTCTTCTTCAGACGATTCCGACTCCCACGCATCGTCCAAGACCACCTCGTTACTCTTAGCCCCCTTCTTCTGGGTCTTCTTCAAGTCCTTCTCATCCATGTCCCACGCCTCCGATAAGGTCACCAATTGCGTCTCGTCAATGCTGTCGTAGGCCCCGTCTTCAGACTCGCTGTCGTCATCACTATCAAGCTCGCCTCTCTTTCTCAATCGTTCTCTCTCCTTCTTCTTTTTGGCCTTGTCTCTGATGGTTTGCGAAAACTTGGAGTTCAATACGTCGTAGTCGTCGTCCGAGCCCAACGCCTCGTCCGAATCCAACTCTTCGTCCTCAAACTCGTCGTTTTCTTGTCCTTCTTTGAGAAAGCGTCTAGCATTAAGGATGCCGTCCTGGACGTCTGCGTCGTCTCCAGACTCATTTTCTGAGCCTGATCCGTTGATCTGCCTTTCCGCTATCTGGAAAGCATCCAAGATCTTTTTGGAGCTTCTCTTCTTGCCCGAAGTTTTGTTCTTCTTGGCCATGGTAGGTGATGAGATGGAGATGAGTTTGAAAATTTGAGATATATGCGATTGCAGGTTGGAAGTGCGAATTGCAGAATAGATGGATTGGGGAAATGAAAGGGAAGGGAAAGGGAAAGGGAGAAAGGAAAGGATGAAAAGGGGTTTGTATAAGTATGGAAGGTTAGATATGGAGAATGGATGAGGTCTGTGTAGTATGGATTTTTTTCTTTGGGGTCTATTGAATTTTTCATCAATTTATTTTTACCATAGTTAAGATCATGAGATGATTTCATAATAGTTAAGAGTAGTGTTTCTGGAATCAATGAGTTGTGTAAATTGGTGTTTAGATTATCTCAATTTCAAAACTGTGATTATCAGTACTTTGGATTGAATGGAATTTTCACTAATTTACTTCCCCATAGTTAAGATCGTGCAGACGAGTTCCTCATAATTGTCAGAGTAGAGTTTCAAAATGAGTTGTTGGACAATTTCTATTTGTAAAGGTCGATCGAGTCATTATACGATTTCAATTCCTGGCCTAGAATAATTTAATTCAAGTAAAATGATTGAGAGTAATTTAATTGATTGTCTCTACTTTATTGCCGCTTTCATCATCTTTCGATTCAATTCTGTAAATCAAGCATTATCTTTATTACCAGCAACACTACTAGCATTTTTTGGGATAGTAACTTTCGGATACTAAATTGCATTAGTGATTATTTATTAATTGAGTAGTATGGAGTTCTATAGAGAGCCAATCTTCACTTCTACTAGCTTCTACCCTTGTAACGTCCTGCTTATTTAATCGCCTTCCATCATCTCTCTTTTAATGCTTCTTCCTAATTGTATTTCTTCTCATATTTTCATGATGTGCCTTCTTTTAACCACTTCTTGTACTTCTTCTGTACTTCTTCTTCCTTTATTTTTCCTTTATCTCTTCCTCATATTTCTTTTATCTCTTCCTTTCTCTCCCTTTCTACTTCTTTATCTTCCTTTCTCTTCTTTTATCTCCTTTCTACTTCTTTATCGTCTTACTATATTGCTTTTATTGTCTACACTTCCACTCGTAAATTAGCGTTACAATGAGTCTAATCTATCGTTGATCTCCTCGGCCGTCAACTTCTTGAATCTGGGGCCCTCCACAGAAGTGCCCTTGAAGCCCAACAAGTGGTCCTGGGGGTCGCTGATGATGGCAATGTCCAAGTTCTCGCCCGTCAACTCGCCGTCCACCGACTCCTTCAACGCCAACAACGCCACGTGGATGGCGTCTTCCAACTCCAAGTTCTCGTTCCATCTCTTTTCCAAGAACGTCTTGGCCGAGTTGGAGGTCTTGCCGATGGCCGTGGCCTTCCAGGGGAAGTAACTGCCCGAAGGGTCCACCTGATATAACTGGAACTGCTCCGAGTGGTCGTCGTAGCCGCCCACCAAGAGCGACACGCCGAAGGGGCGGATGCCGCCCGATTGCGTGGACTCTTGCATGACCTTGGCGATCTCCTGGACCAAGATCTTGACGGGAGGGTATTCGGCGTAGATCCTCTTGTAATTGGTGTGGGCCAACTTTCTGGCCTTGTCCACAAGGACTCGGAAGTCTGGCCCCATGCCTGAATAAGACATGCCTATGTTGGGCGTGATGAGCTCGACCTTGGAGCCACTGGTGTTCTTGATGAGGGTGGAGTTGGCCTTGCGTTCGGTGGCAAGAACCACGCCATTGGCACTCTTGATGCCGATGGTGGTGACACCTTGCTTGACTGCATTCAAAGCATATTCGATCTGGACCAACTTACCACTGGATGTTAGTAGTGGAATGTAAAGGGGACGGTATGCCCAATTGGGAAGCGACGTACCTAGGCGAGAAAGTAGTTAAGGAGAACGAGTATCTATCGGCCATGGTGAAGTGGTGGAGTAGTATGGAGTGCGTTTAGTGTTGAGTGTTTTGCCTCCGGAAACGCGACATGCGACATGCGACACGGCTGCAAAGTGATGGAGGCAATGGAGGAATGGAATGGAATGGATAAAGGGAGGGAATGGATGGAATGGAATGGATGCAGGGAATGGAATGGATGAAAGGAGGGGAAGAGTGTAGAATTGATTAATTGTTGTGAAATGGAATTAATTGTGATGAGACAGTGGCTATTTAGTGTGTGAGGTACATATTGAGTGGAATATTGAGACTAATAGCATTATTACTATCAATTGAGTTCAATAAATACTAGTAAAAGGAAGAATAGAGACTACTAAAACTCAGCGTTATTACTATCAATTGAGTTCAATAAATACTAGTAAAAGGAAGAATAGAGACTACTAAAACTCAGCGTTATTACTATCAATTGAGTTCAATAAATACTAGTAAGAAGGAAGAATCAAAACTGCTGAGGTAGATCTTTGTCTCGGAATGAATAATTTGATTACTGATATTAATAGTGGATTATTCGTATGTTGAATCTCTGATTATGTGAATGGAATTGATGGATATCATCCAGAATGAGTAAAGTTACTTGTATAAATTATATGGTTACTTGTATAAATTATATGGTTACTTGTATAAATTATATGATTACTTGTATTAATTATGGAATTTGACCCAGAATTAATTGAATGAGACTAGGTGCTGAAAATGAGTGGAATTGGTATTATTCAGAATGAATACAATTGTTTGACTCTGACTTGAATATAGGAGCGAATGTAAGCACCCAGATATAATAATTGAGATGATATAATTGGGAATGCACCCAGATTGAATAATTGAGAGTAAGAGTTGATCTTAGTCATGGACTCAGAATGAATAATTAAAACTAGATGATGACAATAATGAGGCTACTACTACTTACTTACTATATTTAATTCACTAAACAATCTTCTCAATGTGCACTAGTAGAATGTTCTACAAACTATTGCAGTGAATAATTAATATTATCATTGTTAACATTATCAATTGCTACTATACATAATTTCTTTGACTAGTCTCTCTTTAATAGTCCCACTCTTCAATCTACACCCTTCACATATAAATAATCAATTATGGCCACGGCCAGTCTATACATCTATCTTGATCATCCAGGATCATTCTTCCTCATCGTCAGTGTCCACAGGCTTGGGGGTTCCCTTAGGAGAACTCAACCATTCGATATAACGCAATCTTCTTCTCTCAGCCTGTGCCTTCTTCTCGTTTCTGGTCATCTTCTTTTTTCTGATTCTGACCTTGATGTTGGCAGGTGAATCATCGTCATCTGCTCTCTTCTTTGGTGGTGCTTCGGGAACAGGAGTACCTTCGGTAGACTCTCCTCCCTGGTCCTCAAATCTGGCATTGTCCACATTGACAGTGCCCTTTTGAACGACCTCACCATTTTCAACGTGCCATTGTTCAGGACACAAGGCTCCAACGAACTCGTTGTTGTGGGAAATCATCACAACACCTCCGGACCATTCTCTGATAGCAATGGCCAAACCTCCCAACGAGTCTCTGTCCAAATAATTGGTGGGCTCATCCAAAACTAACAAGTGGGGATTGTTCCACATGGCACCAGCAATGACCACCTTGACCAATTGACCTCCAGACAACGAACCCATTGGAGTGTGGTCCGCAATGTCTCCATCTAAACCAACATCCTCAAAGTGCTTTCTAATCACCGATGGGGTCAAGTCACGGTATCCCAAACCTTCTCTCGAAGCTTCGTGGTCGTCGAACTTTTGGATCAACTTGTCAAAGCCGTGCTCCAACAATACTTCCTTAGGAACCCAGGAGTTGTACTTGGGCAACCAATGCACCCATTTGACTTCGTACTGGAAGGACTTCTTCAACTTCTGTCTACCCACAATAGCTTCAATGGCTCTTGGACCTCTGCCGTCAGCAATGTCGATTTGCTTGGACATCTGCTCCTTCTCTTCATCGGAAACCTTACGCGATTCCTTCAACAAGACTTCACGATCGTCACCGAATCTGTAACGCCACTGCAAATATTGGTTGGCAGTCTTCTCCTTGTGCTGTTCAACGTGCTGCAATGCATGTTGGGCAATGTAACCGATTCTCAAGTTAGGGTGTTTTTCGACCTTACCTTCGTTTGGAATCAACTCAGCAGTCAACAACTTGATCAAAGTGGACTTACCAGCACCATTTGGACCAAGAATGGCCACACGAGAAGACAAGGACAAGGAACAGGAAACGTCCTTCAACGAAGGCTTTGCTGCTCCAGGGTAAGCAAAAGTCACGTTGGACATTCTGGCAACAGAACGAGTGCTGGACTTGACACCAGTCAAAATACCTGGAGGAGGGAAGGCCATCTTGACGTTGGAGTCGGTCAAGGTGTAGTAAGACTTACCTTCAGGCTTGATCTTGACAAACTCGGACAAGTTACCCTTGTAGTAGGCCAACTTCTTGTTTTCGTAATGGATAATGTCGGTACAGACGGCATCCAAGAAACCGGAGTCGTGGGAAACAATCAAGGAAGTGATCTCGGTGTTTTCGACCAAGTAATCCTGCAACCACTTGACGTTGGTGACATCCAAGTGATTGGTAGGCTCATCCAACAACAAAACGTCGGCCTTCATCAACATGGCTCTGGCCAATTCCAATTTCATCTTCCATCCACCAGACAAGGAACCAACCTTTTGTTCCAATCTCTCATCAGGGAAGCCGACAGCAAGCAAGGCGCCAGCGATTTCGTCCTTGCCAACATGGGTCAAGTCAGGATCAGAAGCAATAAAAGCGACCAAGTCCATATCGGCTTCAGAACCTTGCAATTTGTGCTCAACAAAACAGGTCTTCAACTCATCGGCAGTGGGGAAACCTTCCAATTGACCCTTGGAAATGGCTCTCATCAAGGTAGACTTACCCGCACCGTTTCTACCACACAAACCGTATCTGTGACCCTTCAACAATCTGAGCTTGGTCTTGTTCAACAACATTCTGGAACCGTAGGCCAAGGAGAAGTCGGCGTTGACAATTTCAATAGCGCCGTCGTCGTTGTGGTTGGACTCGTCGGTTTCGGGCTCGAAAAGGGCTCTGAGATGAGCAACGACCTGGTCGGCGTACTTGCTCTTGAGGCCCTCGATCTCGGCCGAAACATGGACCAAGTTCAAGTACTCCTTCAAACGCTTCCAGTCATTGACATTGGCATCGGTTTGAACAATGTTGGCCAAGTACTCGAAACGGCTGGTGTCTTCGAGCTTCAAGTCGGCAACGACAGGCTGGAGCTCTTCGGCAATGTTCTTGTTGAGGAACTCCTTGGCTTGTTCGAGGGTGATTCTGCCGTGGAACTTACCATCGGTCTGCTCGTTTTCGGCATCCTTCAACACCTTCAAGGCCTTTTCCGCCAACTCTCTGACCTCGGGCAAGGACGCGTTGTTGAACACCTTCTCGACACCGGGGAGCAACACTGGAATATATATCTCGATCTCTCTCTTGTTGTTGACCAATCTAGTCAAGTTTTCGGTGACGGTGACGGTCTGTCTCAACTGGTCGTTGGAAGACGACGACATCTTCAAGGACTTGTCCAAAATGGGCACCAACAACGACAATGCAGGCTCGGTGACCTCGGCCACAAATGTAACAGACGACAAGTTCTTGATACACTCGGGCACCTTGTTGGGGTCGGCCAAGGTCTCCACGATCAAGTCGTATTTGTTCTGCAAGTCCAAGTTGTCCAACACCTTGACGAACTTCTTGAGGACCACCAAACCGTGCTTGGCTAATTCGGGTTTGAAATCCGTGGACAAGTCGGTCAAAACGGGTACGGCTTGCACGAACTGCAATTCCAACAGGTCGGCAGGCACGTCTTCTATGAGTCTCTCGAAAATGCCGAGGGCGGCGATCTTGGAGTTCCACTTGGCCGAAGACTTCAAGTAGGCCAACACTTCAGTGATAACCACGGAAGCCAATGCCTCCACGGGGAAGATGCCGTACAAGCTGTCGACGGCGGTCTTGGCGGACTTGACCACGTTCTTGTCCTTGTCGGCAAACGCGTCGAACGAGGGGGCGAAGAACTGCAAGAGATAGAGCTCCTGAGGGGTCTGGCCGCCGTACTTGATGGCCAATTGCTGCGTGATCAACAACGCGCCCTCTCTGACCAAGGGCGAGTTCTTGGGCTTGGCCAAGGACTTGAGGATGTCGCTCAAGCGCCAGTCGTTGATGACGCTCAACGCGCCCTCCTGGTCGACCTTGTCGATGATAGCCGCCACCTCGGTTCTCACGTCGGCAATTTTTGCACACTTTTCGAGGTTGGCCAAGTTCTCTTGGATGGGGATGTTGGCCACCTTGAGCTTGCTCAAGGCGGTGTTTAACGACGTCAAGGACGATGTAGATGCATTGGGGTTGGGGGTGGTGGGGGTGGCGGTGCCGCTGGTAGGCACGGAATCAAGGGGTGTGTTGATTTGGGAATTGCCGTAACTTCTGACGCCAGAGTAGGTACCCAGAGGCTGGAAAGAGGCCGAGTCGTACGGATTGAAAGCCAGACCTTGGCTTCTGTACCCAAAGCCCTTGGGCTTGTTGATACTCTGCTGTTGAGACTTCAAGAAGTCGTCAAAAGACTGCTTTGACATGAAGAGAAGGGTATACAAGTAGAAAATTTTTTTTGGTTTAGATTTTTTTGAAGTAATGCGCATCGCAAAACGTGTTTGACAAGAGATGAAAAGGGAAAGGAAGGGAGAGAAAGGGGGAAGGAAGGGGATATGCATGTAATTAGGAAATGGAAATGGAAGAGAGGGGGTGGATATATGTGCCTATTGATTTTGAAGCAGATTGCTGCAGTGGAATATGGTTTTTGATGGCCCTTCTACAAGTATTTGGTGGTTCATGCGATGAGATAAGATAAGACCCTGTCTAACAGACAGGGTACATATAATGACACAGGATGCAGAAGATGCGAGGGAAGGGAAGTATATATAGAATGGGATGAAGAAGCGAGGACCAGACCGATAGCGAGGAGTGGGACTGTAGGAAAGTGGTGCATTAGAATGAAAGAGATCTCGATATTCCTAGAATTGGTGCAAGTCGATAGTTTGAAGGAAAGACCTCGATATTCCTAGAATTGCTGGAACCAGACTCGTTAATATTCCTAGAATTGCGGGAAACAGACTCGTTAATATTCCTAGAATGTTGGAACCAGACTCTTAGACATTTGAAGCACGCTCTTTATATCCTTTGAGAATTCTCTTAATATTCCTGTACGAAGCTTTGGTTGAATTAACTCCAGGAATTCACTCCAAACGATATGTTCGTGCTAGAATTGCTGGAAACACCGGTTGATACTCCTAGAATGCTGGAATCAGACTGGATAATCCTAGGAGTTCACTGGGAACGCTTGTGGCTAAAGACTGAGACGTTGACCAGAAGTTATTGAAAATCCCTGGGTCCATTGGGAATAAACTATAGTGGCTTCAGGGTCACTTGTAGCTTAATCCGTTCAAATCAAGTCGAATGATAATCCTAGGTTTGTGGGAACCAGTGGCATGGATAATTCTAGTGATTAACCATTCACCTTCTTGATATTCCAGGAGATCCATTAATCTTTTCATTAATATTTCTAGGAAATCAAGTAGAATGATAATCCTAGGTGTGTGGGGACCAGTGGCATGGATAATTCTAGTAATTAACCATTCCCCTTCTTGATATTCCAGAAATTCATAAATCCTTTCATTAATATTCTAGAATTCACTCCAAGAATTCTAGCACATTTAAGTCGCCTCGCTCGAAACAGACTTGCTGACCACGTTCAACCGCAAAAGCTTGCCGGGCCGCGTGTAGAGCAACTCGTAGTGTGCCATGGGGTCGTCGGCGTCGGCCTCTTTTTCCAACAGCACCGAAGGACTCGAAGGTGCCGACTTGTTCACACTCCACCGTTCAAAGCTCACATGGTGTGAGTCGGCCCCTCCAAGAAGGAATTCCGCATCAAACGAGCCTTTTTCCTTGATCACAAACTCTCCGTCGTTCATCGACAATTGATAGACACTTATGAGGAACGGAGACTCCAAACTATTCAACACAAGCCCGAACTTGCGGGACTTGTGACTGCCCGACAATTCTATAAATCCCGTCGAGTTGATGCGCACATTCTTGGAAACCAAGTTGACGAGCTCGGTCTCAGCCGTGTTGTTGGACTCCACTGTAAGGGAGAAGACTCGGCCATCGCTTTGCACGGCTATGAAGGTACCTCGCGAGTCTTCCACTGAAACCCGATGGATGTTGACGACCTTTTCGGGAGAAACCGAGTCGATGTACACGTCCTTGGAGAAGATCTTCTTCTTTGCGTGTTTGTCAAACACCTCCAACCGGTACTCGTCGGAGATGGACGTGAAATGCACCTGGACCTCGTCGTCCTCAAACACCCGTTGGTGCGTCATCTTGTCGTCTTTCAAGAAGGGCTGGTGGTCAAGCGGACTGACCACTTCGTCCACATGGTCCAAGATCTCGGTTTCGGCGTCGCTTTCATATGGTGCGTTCTTGCCTTCTCCCAGCACTTGTGTTCCGGTAAACTCGTCGTTGTAGTAGTCCACGTTCTTGATGTCGTCGAAATTGACGTACTCCTGCTCGTCGGTGTCGAAGTACTGCGCGGTCACCAAGTTGGGCTTCTTGAGATTACGAGGCGAGAGGCTCAACATGTTGCGGTCGTTGAAGTCGAAGTTGTTGTTGAAGTTGTCGTCGTGATGGACCAACGCGTCCAAGTCGTTGCCGTCAGAGATGCTCACGTCGGGTATGCCGAGGTAGTTGGTGTTTTTGGCCGAGGGGATCTTGAGAAGTTGCACGATCTCCTTCATGGATTTGTTGAGCTGTTGTCGGGATTGTTTGATGATCAGGAGATCCACGTCGGGGATCTCGGGGATTTTGGGCAGAGTGGGCGTCTCTGGCTGATCTGAGCCTGTAGAAACAACCAGATCGCCCTTGTCTCCCCCAATTTCAGCCTTTAACTGCTGGTTCTCCTGCTCCAATTTTGCAATCTGGTCCTTCTGTTTGTCCGAGAGTAGCTTGAGCGAATTGAGCTCGCATTGCAACTGGACGATCTTGTACTTCATCTCCGACTTCTCCAAGTTGGTCATAATCTTGAAACGCTCGAGATTGGTGAACTCAGACGTGAGATAGTTGATGACTCCTGGTAAGGAATAGGTGGCCTGAGAGTGCAGATAGGGCGGTTGTTGCTGTTGTTGTTGGGCCTGTTGGTTCTGCCATTGGGACTGGGACGCCCCGTTGGCAGGAACCTTGCCAGCCGACTGCAATTTGGAGGAGTTCATGGTGGTTTTGGAGTGAAGAAATGGAGTTTGTTGTCGTCTGTAGTTATGTGTCACGTGACTCGTATCACGTGATGTAGTCTGCAATTCCTTACTACTACTTCAGGGCCGGAATCCGTTTTTGCTATACAGGACAACTATAGCTGGTCTACACTGTTCTTGATTGTGGGTTCGATATGTCGAATTTTCCTTCTATTAACTATGATATCTGTGTCCTTATTGAATTTGATCTGCAGAACAAATCAAAAAGACTGAATATTTTGTATACAGGCACTAGTCCAGATCACCAGTTTCAAATAATAGATATGTAAGAAGTGATAGGAATTGAACGAAGTAGAGAGAATGTTGGTTGAGTGCAACCCCTGTGATAATTCTAGATTTTCTTGAGTATTGATTAATTAATTACATTCAATTTATGGTCTTCGGAAAGCATTTCTTGATTTCATGCATTAATTTCCAGGCAAGTCCCAATTAATTAATTCCTTTCAATTTATGGTCTTTGGAAAACATTTCTTGAATTCATGACATTAACTTCCAGGCAATTTCCAATGAATTAATTTCATAGAAGTTTACGTTCCAAACGACACTTCCAATCTGGCTATTAAGGACTTATGCTAAATTCTCTCTCATTCTAATTGGATCTTTAAGACATTATGTCCTTTTCTGATATCCAATTACGTAATTGTAACAGACATTCTTTAATACATAAATTCCAGGTATGCTTCTTCTGAAATCAATTTGACAGCACCACCAGTCATTTCCAAAGTATCTGACCCTTCTAGTGATTCTCATTATGTAATTACGGAGCAATTTCATCCTTTGGGCCAGTGCTCAAATTGCATATGAAGTTAGAGATGAATCAGGACACTTAAAATATACAGTGCCAGTTCAAAGACTATCTACATCTTTCAGATTATTATAATATCAATGTTAGTATACAAGGACCGCTGGCCACGACATATATCATGAATGTCTAAGCAATCAAGTTCATGTCCACAATCAAATTCATCTAATTCATGGAATCAAGATCTAGTTCTTCTTGGAGGCCCAGTCGTTCAAGCCGTATCTATTTCTGGCAATCTCAATGGCATAGAACTGGATTCTGACAGCAAAAATGGTGCTGTCAGGGGAATATTCGTCGGAAGCCTTGGTTCTCAACAAGGTACCGAAGTTGTAGTCTTCGATCTCCTTGAACTTCTCGCAGAACTCTCTCCATCTGGTCTTGCCCTGAGGGCTCTTCATGTCTTGCTCGCTGATCACGGCAACGTTGGCGGGCTCCTTGTACTCAGGGAAGTCGGCAAGGAAGGTCTCCAAGATGTCATCGTCGTGTTGGGTCAACTTCAACTTGGAGCCGGGGATCTTCTCCAACAAGCCCCAGTAGGTCTCGGCCTGCATGATGGCCTTGACGGCAAACTGCTTCTCGATGTCTTCTAAGTTTTCGGCGGTTTCGGCTTGGAAAGGAGCGGCCATGATGGTGGTGAAGTGAATGTGAAGGGAAGACTTAAAATTTTATAAGAAAGCGAGTGGTGCGCGCACGCCCTGGCATGGCCCAGGGCAAAACGACCAGAACGATCTAGAAGCCACTGGAAGATTGTGGTACCACCACCGGTTTCTTGTATCGGATGATCTAATTGGACCCGGCGTCCTTGATAATGTATCTTGCCTCTCTCAAACCGCTGCCATATGCGCCGTGCACGCACGCAGCCCCATCTAAAATGGTGTGCTCTCCAGCAAAACGAATGGCCTTTTCATGGAGCCCACACCCGTCGTACTCGCCGCAAACTTGGGCGAGCAAGTCGATGGGCTCGTCGCCCGCCTCGACAGTTGTGTAGGAGCCGCGTGCATAGGGGTTCTTGGTCCATTGCGTCGTGATAACGTTGATAGGTTCAGCAATGCTCTTGTTTTCCGCAGCCAATTTCGCGAGCATGGGCTTGAAGTAGGTCCAGGCCTGGTCTGGGTGTGCCTCCAAGTACTCTGTGAGTGGCGACTGCGTCAAGATGAGAAGTGCACTGCCCTTGTCGGTAGGTCTGGCTGCACCCAAATTGACAACGTTGGCGAAGTAGGAGAACAGAGGAGGAAGCTCGGTCAAGGGTCCCTTGGGTGGGTCTTTGGCGTCGGGAAGCACCATGTAGGAATCGGCACTATTGTCCCACCAAACGCTATCGAATTCGAAGATGACCTTACCCAACTTGGCCCAGTGGACGCCCGCAATGGCGCCAGTCATGGCCTGGGGAAGTGGAGGGCTCCAGGTGAGGCCATGGGGATGGGAGCTGTCCAAGGCAAGAATGGAAAGAGGAACCGTGACCACCAAGTAGTTGCAGTCCACGGTGTCGCCGTTCTTGAGGGTCAAGGCCAATCTCTTGTTGGTGTTTTTGCCGGTGTAGTCGATCGTGGCCACCGGGGAGTTGATGAGAATCTGTTCCTTGGGAATGGCGCTGGTCAAGTGGTTGATGAGATAGTCGTAGCCCTTGAGATTGAACAAGTTTCTGCCCAGATGGTCGAGCCGGGAGTACTTGGCAGCCATGCGGTCCCAGGGGATGCCGAGCCAGAGCTCCAAATAGGTCATCATACGGGTGGCCAAGTCCTTCTGCTCGGGGGTCACAACGTGGCCGAACTCATCGAAGAACTTGGCCACGATCTCCTTGATGGACACGTCCTCGGAGTCGAATTCCGGCAGGTAATGGAGCTCCTGGAACTTGGTGATGTCTTCCACCACCTGGGCGAGCTTGAGGCCGTGGGCGTCCACGGGGCCCTCTTTTTCGGAGACGTACACCTCGGGCGTCTTATCGTCATAGTAGGTATCTTTTTGGAAGTCGAAGAACGCCTTGTCGTTTTTTGCAAGGGCTTCACGAAGGACGGGGTTGGTCAAGGAGTCGTGGAACCACGAGGCGCCCAAGTCGTAGGAGTAGCCGATTTTGCTCAGAGTCCGGTCTGTTTTGATACGGCCACCAATTCTGTCTTGTGCCTCGACAACCAACACGTCTTGGGGCTTGAAAGGGGAGTCGGATTCGGTGAGAAGGGCATTGGCGGTCTTGAGACCAGCCACACCTGCTCCAATGACGGCGACTTCGACGGTGTGCTTCATTTTTGGGTGGCGTTTAAGTGGAAATGCGAATTGATTGTGAGGTGCAATTGCAGCAAAGTAGTATAATCAGGGAATAAAGGAGATCTGGTGAGTCAATTGCAACAGATAACACTGATATAATACTTTACGGTATCACTAGAGTGGTTTAGGTATCCGATAGGATCAATTTTGAGTGTGATCTGACAAAATAGGCCAAAAAAATAGAAGATATAGAAATCTTTTGAGAGTGGAATTCTGTATTTTTCGTGACTTGGACATACTCGCTATTTATACATCGCAAAATGAGGGGTTAGATGAATAGAGAAGGGTTAGATTGAGTCCATGATGTCAATTAATATCAAACACACAGAGAGTTGTTAAATTGGTATTAGTGTAGTCTTAATTTTAGTATGGTCTTAATTTTAGTATGGTCTTAGTTTTAGTATGGTCTTAATTTAGTCTTGATTTTAGTATGGTCTCAATTTTAGCATGGTCTTAATTCCAGTGTGGTCTTAATTTTAGTATGGTCTTAATTCCAGTAAATCAATTTTCAGTCCCATTTATTTGCAGTAATCCAATTCCATTCACAATCTATATCCGTTCTATATAAACATACCAAAACCAATGGTCTGGTTACAATTTGGTCCAGTGTTTCATAGATTTCAGAGATATTTTCCGACTAGATTTATTCCTTCATTTACACTTTCTGCATACTTTGGAGCTCGGGCTCTAACGCAACGACCTTCCTTAAAGGTACGGTTCCAGGTCCAGAATAAGCCTAATATGAAGGAATTCCGTACTAATCTGAAAGCTTAAGGGATAGACAATCTATGGTTTCTGATTGGACAAGGTGGGTTCTTGCAGCCGATTGGAAATTGTTGCAACTGACGAAAACGGAAAAGGAAAAGTAAAGGAAGCAAAAGTACAGGAGCTTTACGTAGAGGAAGATAGATAGATTGAATGGGGATGTATGGTGATAGGAATAGATAAAATGGGGATGTATGGTGATAGGAATAGATAATGGGGAATGTCTGATAATGAATATATATGGAGGAAAATGCAGTGGGTGTCATGTCAATTAGGTTAATTTGTCTACTGATGTTGCTTCAACTGTCTAGATGCAATAGTTGGTATTTATTGGGTGGGCTTTTCCTTTGGAAATGAATAGACTCGTTTGGCAATTTTACTACACTGTTGTGCTGGTAGTAATGATCTCTAATCTCTATCGTTTATACACTCTGATCGGAATCTTGGAGGACTTCAACCCAACACGTCTAAACAGCACGTCTTCTTTCTTTGAATTGAAGCTATAGTAAAAACTAACGTGTTAAGGAAACGTTTAGACACAGAATGGGTCAATCAATAATAGATCTTCGAATGAAAAGGGTGTTAAAAGATGGATTCAACAAGAACAATTAAACTAACAAGAGGCATCAATAAATGAGGCGTCAATAAATGAATCAACGAGAGACGTCAATAAATGAATCAACGAGAACCATTAAACTAATTAACCAGAAACATTAAACTAACGAGAGGCGTCAATAAATTAACCAACGAAAACTATTAAATTAATCAACGGTACCGAATATTATCTATTGTCTGATACTCTATACTCTGATACTTCAATAATTTGAAGCAACCAGTGAATAATTAGTCTGCAATACCTACCACTTGGCCTAGTCAAATACTTTCTTATTATATATTCTGATAGTTCCCAGCATCCCTATACTCTTATAATCTGATACTCTCCTTGGTTCCCATACTTCAATACTTTCATTAAGTTTGATAATCATTAATCAACGAATATCCATAAAACCCATACTTCAATACACCAGAAAACATGCATAGTAAAATATTTCATATTACTGAATATCCATAATGTCATACTCTTAAACTGCAATACTCTGATACTCTCCATGTCCCCATGCTTCAATACTCTAAAAATCCTCAACCTTCACATACTGCAATACTCCGATACTCTCCATGTCCCCATACTTCAATACTCTCAAGTCTGATAATCATGAATCAACGATACCATTATAATTAATTCAACTTGGGTAGATCTCATCCATTTCACTGATACTCTCCACCTCCCCATACTCTCATCCTCTCATACTCTATTAAATCCAATAATTCCCCAACAATTACTTTGAGTAATTCCATGTCTCCATACTCATTCTCTATAAATTTAATTAACCATCCAATCACAATTACCTTCACAGATCTCTTCTACACGTCTCATGATGTCATTGATTCCTATTCTATCTACAACCCCAACAACTGCCGCACATGCTGTCTGATCTGGCGGTCATACTCCTCTCGGTCGTCTCTCCACAACTTGCACGCATCGATATTGGCGCCACTCTCGGGGTTGGGCTCCGCCAACATCGACACCACACTCAAAAGTATCTTCTCGATGCTCTGGACCGGCGACCACCGCTCCTCTGGCCGTTCGTACTGATTGGGGTCTTCTCCTGGAGGATGCAAGATGGAGATGCACACGGTGCCGTCGGCGTACACATTGGGATGCAACAAGGGCGGATCGAACTTGAGCGACGGAGGACTCAATGGATAGTCCTTGGGAAACGTCAACATGGCAGGAAACACGCCGTTCTCATAGGGTGTTTCGGAGGGCCCTTCCAACAAGCACTCCCAGACAAAGAGGTCGTTTTCCGAAACGGGACCTGCGATGATGCCGGGCGGAGGGTCCCGGGACAACTGCTGGTACTCCTTTAGGAGTCTCTTCTGGGCTGTGCTGCGTGGCATGGGAAGAAGAGGTGGCGGTATTGAGGAGTAGGCGTTGAGTTGGTATGGTGAGGTCACGTGACATGTCACGTGCAACAAAAGCCCCATTAGCGAGTTTGTGAATGTGATTGGATCACGTGACATGATCTCGTATTTTGTCACGTGACCAATTGGTCACGTGCAACGCCACATGACCTCCAAATGTCCTGATCTCTCCACCTGTCCTCCTTTCTCCTCCTTCCTCTTCCTCCAATGTCCCAAGTCTTCGTCGCAAAAGTCAAAAACGTCTTGAGTGGAGACACCTTGGTTTTGGTTCCTTCCAAAACCGCCCAATTCCCTGCTCCTGAACGTGTGTTGACCCTCTCGTATGTCAAGCTGGACGACCGTTGGGAGTCCAAGGAGTTCTTGCGTGAATTGTTGATCGGAAAGGAGATCAAATTCAAGGTCCATCACAAGAGCACCGGAGGACGTGAGTTCGGCGACGTCCAGGCGCCTATTTTCAAGTCTTTGGCCGCATACTTGTTGGAACACGGCACCGTCAAACTCAAGGACAACTTCTCCGAAAACGAAGGAGACGTGTACTACGACCTCAGCGAGGCCCAACAGAAGGCCAAGGCCGGCGGCCTTGGCTCCTGGGGCCCCTCGAGCCCCATTGAGGTGGTGCCTTTGTCGAGCACCATTATCCAGAAGTCTGAAAAATCGCCCTTGAAGGTGGTGGTCGAGAAGGTGATCAGTGGCGACCGTGTGGTGGCACGTTTTGTCGTCAACAAATCGCATCACGTCAGCACTTCCGTGTTGTTGGCGGGAATTAAGGCCCCTAGAACCGACGACACCACGCAGGCCGCCAACGTCACCGCCGTGGCCCAGCAGGCCAAGGCATTCGTCGAGGACAAGCTCATGACCACCAAGGCCGAATTGACCGCGTCCATCATCGGAGAGAGCCAATCGGGCGTTCCCATTGCGCTTTTCTACCATCCTTCTGGAAACAATATCCATGAAAAATTATTGGAAAACGGCTTTGCCGAAATTGTCGACTGGCAATCGACCATCATTGGGTCCAGCAAGATGCCAGGCTTCAGAAAAGCCGAACAGACCGCCAAGGCGTTGGGCAAGGGCTTGTTCACCAACGTGACCTCTCGTCCTTCCATTTCGGTCTCTGCTGGTAAGTCCTTGAAGCCAGGAGCAACCGTGGAAAACGTCCAGGTCGTCCGTGTTGTTGGTGCCGACACGTTGGTCGTCCATTTGCCTTCAAGCGAGGAGTTGACGGTGCAATTGGCCTCGGTTAGAGCCCCAAGACCTACCGACAGAACCGTCACCAAAAACGAGCAACAGCAGCAGTCGTTGGTGGCCACTGCCCGTGAATTCGTGAGACAACAGGTCATCGGCAAGTCCGGCACTTTGTACATTGACGGTTACAGAAACGAGAACAAGGAGCTCGGTTTTGATGCCAGATTTCTTGTGAGCTTCAAGATCAACGGCAACACCGACTTGTCCGAGCTCATCATCAAGAACGGATGGGGAACCATCATCAGACACAACAAGGCCACTGCCCATGAAAGATCGTTGAACTGGGACAAGCTTCTCGAGTTGGAAGAAGAGCAAAAGAAAATCGGCAAAAAGGGTCTCTTTTTCAGCGGAGACATCAACAAGGTGTTGACAGTCGGCACCCGAATCGTGGACGCTTCGGAAAACGCCTCCAAGGCCAAGACGTTCTTGAATGGTTTCAAGCAAAAGGGCAGAATTTCCGGTGGTTACCATGTGGAATTCATTCCTTCTGCCAACAGAGTCAAGTTGTTCAACCCCAAGGAAGGGTTGAAGTTGACGTTGATTTTGGGCGGCTTGTCCAACGGAAAGGACGAGGTTTTGGGCGACGAAGGCTTGAAGTTCATGAACAAGAGATTCTTACAGAGAAGTGTCGAGTTTGAAATTTATGACACCGACAAGATCGGAGGCTTCATTGGTAACTTGTATGCGTCGGGAAGCGCATTGCATCCTGTTCAGGTCACGTTGTTGGAGCAAGGTTTGGTCAAGATCCACGAATATGCCGTCAATTCGAACCCTCATGCCAGTGAATTGATCAAGGCCGAAGAAACGGCTAAATCCGGAAAGAAGGGCTTGTGGAAGAATTACGATGCCGCTAAAGAACAGGCCGAGGTTGCCCGTGCTGCAGGACAATTGTACGAGTTGAATCTCGAGGCGTCCAAGCCCAAGTTCTTCGATGTTGAGGTTGTTGATGTGGACTCTGAAGGTGTGATTTCTTTCCACCATTTGGATGCAGCCACTGCCTCCAAATTTGCCGCTTTCAAGAAGGCCTTCAACGACTTCAACGCACAACTTCCTAGTGCCAGCAACACCTCGGTGGACTTGCCTTTCAACTTGCCCAGAGCACCCAAAAAGAACGAATTGGTTTCTGCCAAGTTCTCGGAAAACGGAAAGTACTACCGTGCCCGTGTGGTCAATTTCGACAAGGCCTCGAACAAGTACGAGGTCAAGCACTTGGACTTTGGAAACATCGACAAGGTGCCATTGGGCTCGTTACGTTCGCTTCCTCCAAAGTTCTCCACCACGGCGTACCCTCCATTTGCCCATACCACCAAGTTGCAGAACTTGAGACTTCCACCTTCCAAGCCCACCGACTACTTGACCGATGCGTTGTACCTGTTGGAGGATCTCACTTTTGACAAGAAGCTTGTGCTCTGTGCCATTCCAGCCGTTGGAACCGAGTTCCAGGGTATCTTGTACGACTCTGAGCAGTCCTTGAAGGACGCCTCTTACACCATCAATAAGCAATTGGTCAAGGAAGGATGGGGAGTTGTTGATTCTTCGGTGGTGGCACCTTCGGCCAAGGACTACGTTGCCGAGCTTTTGAAGGCCCAGGCCGGTGCCCGTGCTTCTCATTTGGGATGCTGGGAGTTTGGAGACGTTGCTTTTGACGATGAGCCTTTGTAAATAGATGGATAAACGAAGTCTATAAAGTAGGAATGGTAGAATTGTAAGAAGTATGAAGAATGAAGATAATTATTATGAAGAACAAGATAATTGTTATGAAGAATGAAGATAATTATTATGAAGAACAAGATAATTGTTATGAAGAATGAAGATAATTTATGAAGTAACACGGTATAATTGATATTACCTTATAAAGAAGATTCAAGGAGTGATTGAAACATTTCAAGAAGTATCACGGTATAATTGATATTTCCTTATAAAGAAGAATCAAAATAATTGAATTTATGAAGAATCAAGATAATTATTATGAAGAACAAGATAAATGTTATGAAGAATGAAGATAATTTATGAAGTAAAACGGTATAATTGATATTTTCCTATAAAGAAGAATCAAGACAATTGAATTTATGAAGAATGAAGATAATTTATGAAGTAACACGGTATAATTGATATTTCCTTATAAAGATGAATCACGGTATATTTGATATTACCTTATAAAGAAGAATCAAGGTATGATTGAACCATTTTAAGAAGTATCAAAGCAAGCTTTTATTATAGCTATCTTAACATAGGTAATGGGAAAAATAGTAGAGATGAAAATAGGTTACCATATATTGTAAATAATTCAAAACTCCTATTTTCACCAAAGAGATTAGAACGAGTACTGAATCTTCAGTAGAATAGAAAATCTGCTAATTCGATCTGAATTACTTTTAATCAAAAAATCGACAAAGTAGCTAAATTGATCAAAATCACTAAAAATAATGTGCGAGCTATACGAGGCAATAAACAGAATATTCTAATTGAAGAGGCATCAATTAGAATATTCTACATTCATATGAGTAGATATGTCATCTCATACTACGATATAGAATCTGCACGATTAGACTCAGCCCCTTTGTGAGCTCTTTGCCTAAACACCGCATTGTTGTGTACCCAACAAGATGTTTTAGTATTTGCAATCAAGCCATTTTTCGCAACAGACAACATCAGGAACCATGAATAAGTGGATCTGATTCCATTCACCAGGATGAAGTTTGACGGACTGAATAGACACAGATAATAGATGCAGGCAATAGATACAGATAATGGATGCAGATAATGGATGCAGGCAGTAGATATAGGCAATAGATACAGATAATAGATACAGGTAATAGATACAGGCAATAGATGCAGACAAACTATACAGACAATATACACAGACAGTAGATACAGACAAACTATACAGACAATATACACAGACAGTAGATACAGAAAATATGCACAGACGGTAGATACAGACAATCAATACAGAATAGATGGCATGTATCAATAAGTTAGCCGAAACGGAGCTAATAGAAGGATTACCAAGGAATCAGGAAAGAATACAGAAGCAAGTAGGGGGTCTATCAGAAGTACTACGAATCCACCGCAATGCAACAACGATAATACCTTGAACTGTCTTGACATGTCCGGTAATAGCCCCGTCTATCTTCTCATAACTACTATAATATTACTCCGTTCATTACATCAGTACTACACCAAGCATCTCAGGGCTTCGATGATAAATGTATGTAGAGATCTCTATACATCCATCTATCATTTCTCATGGTCACTCCTGTCTATTCTCATTACTTCTTCCTGTCTATTCTCTTATATCATCTCTCTATTCTGATGGTACCTCCTGTCTATTCTCTCTCTATTCTCTTAGATCTCACTTGTGTCTTTACCGTACGGCACTCGCACTAGTCTCGCACTAGTCTCGCACGAGTCTCGCTAGCTCTACCGCCATGCTCGCTATCTCCACCGCCATGCTCGCTACAATTCGCCACTTGGCTCATCTCATCTCAACCAACTCCACCTCCTCCCTCTATACCAGCCTCTATGCATCCACACTTCTAGCCCCATTCGATCGATCTCATCCATCTCTACAACTCTGCATCCTTCCTTCCTTCATCCATCCAATATTATCCCGACCATGTCCTTTATCTCTCCCTCTCTTCTACTCCCTTCTACTCCCTCTCTTCTACTCCCTTCTACTCCCTTCTAGGGCGTGTGCCGTCCAACCAGCCACGATAAATGTCCATTTTTCAACTCTCAACTTTCACCTTTCTCATTTTCATTTTCATCTTCACAATCAACACAACAACATGAACCCAGCTGTCACCAACTTGGGCTTGATGCTCGTGATGATGCAGGTCTCCAGAAGATTGGACTTGGAGGACCCCACCATCCTCTTCTACGTCAGATCCTTCTACCTCGCGTGCCAAGGTATCGTGTTGGGCGTGTATCTTTTGACCCGGTTCAAGATCACGTCCAAGAACGACTTGACCACGTTGAAGTACGTGGAGCCAGCCAACGCCATGGCCGGTGAGTCCAAGCCCAAGGCCGTCGTCACCACCGTGCGTGACTACGACTTGAAGCAGGTCGATTCGCAGATCAAGAGCGTCTTCACCTCCCTTGCCATGATGGGCTTCATGCACATCTACATGAAGTACACCAACCCCTTGGTCATGCAATCGCTCTCGTCCGTCAAGGGCGCGTTGGAGGCCAACATCGTCAAGCTCCACGTGTTTGGTTCTGCTCCCACCGGAGACTTGAAGAGACCCTTCAAGGCCGCCCCCGGCTTCCTTGAGGCGCTTACCGGTGCTGCCGACATCAAGACCGACAAGAACTCGGTCGAGAGCGTCGAGGCCTCTGGCACTGGCGGTATCAAGGAGGATTAGTTTAATATACAGAAGATCTATGATAAAAAATGTAGAGAGGAATGAATGAATATTCAATGAGATAAGAGTGAATGAATGATGATGAGAGAAGATTGATTGAATGAGAGAAGAATTAATGAACATCAATGAGAGAAGAATTAATGAATAATGATGAGAGAAGAATTAGTGAATATCAATGAGAGAAGAACTAATGAATATTCAATGAGAGAAGAATTAATGAATATTCAATGAGAGAAGAGTGAATTAATATGCAATGGAAGATATCAATGAGAGAAGAGTGAATGAGTATCAATGAGATAAGAATGAATAATGCAATGGAGGATTAATGCAATGGATTAATGGGATTGAACTGAGCTATAGAGGCAATCTGAAAACGGACTATTAATGGAAAACTGAGCTAATACAAGACTGAATCAATAGTAGCTGAAGAATGGAAACTCTGAATTAATGAAATAGTCTCATTTGATGGAAAGTCTTAATGGAAGTCTGAATAAATGGATAATCTAAATAATACACTAGGCCTGAATCTTGGAGAGTCTGAATATTGGAAGACTACATGAATGGAATGACTTGATCTAACCATGAGAATAGCAGATAGTTTGGGCTGAATAATTGATAGAAAGGCTGAATAGTGGATAGTCTGATTTAAAGGAATAATCTGAATAATGGAAATATTGGAATTGGACTGAGTTAAACGCAACCCATAAAATGAATATTGGTTCGTAGATTCTGTATTAAGAGAATATTCTAAATAATGGGCTATTCTGAATTTAAGAATGCCTGATTATGGTAAGTCTAAATTAAGGAAGACTAATTTAATTGAAAGTTTGGCTCAATTGAAAGGCTGAAATTATGGAATAATAGAATGTCTGAATAATTGGAATAATGGAATGTCTGAATAATTGACCAGACCTAATTCACCATTTCGGTGGTCTGAATATGGCTAGAGCTTTAGTGGCCAGTTATTCCTAATAAACCAATATAAAAATGTAGATATCATGATTTCTGGACTTAATCGATGGAATAATGGAATTGCATGTTTTCTATGCCTTCTAGAAATTGGAATACTTAGGTTCTCCAACTCTAACTCGTCAACTTGATTTCATTATCCATTCATGAATTAGTTGATAAGTATTGTCATTCTTTCTTTCATCATTTAATTCAGATTTTTCACAATAATACGTACCTGGATCAATTCTACTAAATCCTGATATTAAATTTCATGTCTACTCAATTTCTATTTTATTATCATTACTTATTTCTTCGTTTCTGGCTCCACTAAAATGCATTCCTGCTCTTTACCTCTCACGAAACTGATATTATCCAATAACCTGGCACTAATGGCCAACTCACGAACTCCCCATTTGCCTTTGGCAAAGATTTCAGGCACTGCCTTTGTCAAGGGCACAATAAGCCCTTCATGGAGGTCTCGATATTGCAATAATTCTGCACCAGAAACAGTTTCACCATCAAACTTCTGGAAATATTCCTGTATCCAAAATGGCAAGTAATTGTCTTCATCTCCTTCCTCATCAGCTTCATTGCCCAAATACTCGTCTCTGTTGTAGCATCTAATCAAGTACAAGAGCCACACCTGGTCCTGAAGCTCATGCTCAAGAATAGAGTCATAACTGGTGGCTCCAAGTGACACCAAGAGTGCTTGGTTCATCTTAATGTCCTTCTTATAAACACTTTTCAACGTGACAAAGCGTGCTTTGTTGTCGGAGTCCGACAAAAGCGCCTTTTCGATGCTTTTGATCTTCTTCACTGCACTCTGAAATATCTGCTTCTGTGAATCGACGTATATCTTGATGGTCTTTTCTTCTTTGGAATCGCCAGAAACAGGTGTAATGAGCTTGTTCTTGGCCTCAATGGCCTTTCTGAGCTGGTTGAGACCTGCCAATTGCATTCTTAGGGTGATGCCTGATTCCCATGGATTTTTCACCAAATACTGAAATACCTGAACAAGGTTTTCAGGCAAGTTGGACTTGGTGATAAAGAACAAAAGTCCATCTTCGTTGGCATTATTAGCTTCGGTTCCAGTTGCTCTAACTACCGAGGTGGTGTAGTCATCCAAAGATGGAAGCTTAACTCCGTTCTCTTCGATTTCCTTGACCAAAGAGTCAGGAATCTTGATTTTCAATGCAGCAGAATCAGAAGCATTGCTCTCGATACAGAACCCATACGCCAAAAGCAACTCTTCGTTGCCCTTCAAGCCGTAATTATTGAAAAGCTCACCACCAGCCACAGCAGGGTCGTTTGATCTAAAATTGAAAAAGTCGTCCTTGACGTCCCAGTCCACCTGTGCTTTGCTATTATGGTTTAAAAGGTCCACAAGGGGCAAGAGCATGGCCTCGTCCTGCTTGTACTCAAGTTTGGTGGAGCCTTTTAACAAATAGGCTGGAAATGATCTGGACTTCAAGATCAACGATGCCCACAAATAATTGGGGAAACTGGTCCAGTTGTCGACATTTTCATCGACAATAAAGTACTTGTGGAGGTCTTCATCGGTGTAGAACTTGTGTTCGTAGTAGAATTTCATGTTAACGAAGTGTTCCTGGGGCTTTTGAATCGCTTCTGGCAAGAGGTTGATGATCTGCCACCATTCCTCGATAATGTGGTTCAAGTTGCCCCGCAAAGACTCACCAAGATTGGTTCCTTTGAGAAGACTCTTCATAGAAGCGGTCCACGTGTATGGAGAGTTGATTTGTTGGAGTGTGGGCAACAATTCAAGGTATGGCATGTAGAAGGAAGTGGAAATATGAAGAGAGGTTCTTTCCCTAGTCAAATAGAGCTTCAACACCGAATTAATGCTGGAAGTTTTGGAACTGATTTCTGCAAAGCCCTCGGTGTCCTTATCAAGCGCCAAAATGGCATCTTTCAACGTCAACACCAACTTCAATGGAAGTTGGATCTGATAACCTTGAGATGAGGTGGACTCTTTCAACTGTGCACCGATGTAATCGGGTGAAATTTCGGCAAATTTGACATTGGGTGAAACAAGGGCGCCATTGTCGACGGCCCATTGCACGAGGTGGTCGATTTTGGCCAAGGACATGGTGGATATTAGTGTCCAAAGAGTCTGCAAAATGCCCGAAGAGTATTTCATTCACGTGACGCATCACGTGACCACTACCATAAGGTGAAAAATCACCTAATATCAAACGACACTTCACCATGCTTTCCCGGATGCCCCAGCTCTCCTTAGCCGTCCGTGCCCCCGTCTATACGTCGTCCATGGCACGTGCCTGTTTGGCCCGTTCTTTCCACACCAGTTTTGCCCGATTCAACGACACAAACCCCGAAGCTCCCAAGAAGCGGCCTTTGAGTAGAGTCGCTATTGGCGGTGCTGCTGGTACCAAGAAGTATGCTGCTGGTAACAGCATTGAGTTTGCCTCGTGGAAGGCTGTTTGTTTACTTCTTGTTGTTGGAGGTGGTTTCACGTACTGGTTCTCTAAGGAGAAGGAAAGATTGAGACTCCAGAAAGAAGTGGAGGCCAAGAGAGGCTACGGAAAGCCGCTTATTGGCGGGCCCTTCAACTTGGTCGACACGGAAAACCAGCCATTCACGCATAAGAACTTGAAAAATGACCAAAAGAAGTTCTCCATCCTCTATTTCGGCTTCACTCATTGTCCAGACGTGTGTCCTGATGAGTTGGACAAATTGGGCGAAATGTTGGACGAATTGAACAAGTCCAAGATCGAATTGCAGCCCATCTTTATCACCTGCGATCCCGCCAGAGATTCGCCCGAAATCATCAAGCAATACTTGGAAGATTTCCATCCTTCTATCGTGGGTTTGACTGGCACCTACGAAAACGTCAAGGCCGCCTGCAAACAGTTCAGAGTCTACTTCTCTACTCCCCCCGACGTCAAGCCGGGCCAGGATTACTTGGTGGACCATTCGATCTTCTTCTACTTGATGGACTCGGAAGGTAACTTTGTTGATGTGATCGGAAGAGAAGCCACTGCTGCCGAAGCTGTGGAGAAGATCACCAAGCACGTGGACGCCTTTATTCCCGAAGCCGAGAGACAGGCCAGAAAGGAGTCGTGGTTGAGCTTCCTCTACAAGTGAATAGAAGAGGGAAATGGAAGAAATAAGAAAGAGAAGAAATAAGAAGAAGGGAGAGGATAGAAGAAGAAATAAGAAGGTAGAAGGAAGAAGAAGAAATGAGAAGTAGAGGAAAGAAAGAAGTAAATAACAAGATAAAAGAGAGAAAGAAGAAATAAATAAATTATCGAGAATATTCAACTGACGATTTAAATGAAAATTGTGATTGTGCTCTACTTTTGATGAAGAAGCAAGAATTAATGAAGTCAATATCAAGAAAACCCCATACAAATCAATTTCATCTACACTGAAATTAATTGTCCAATTCAAATAAGCAGTGGCTAATTTTCAGAAACGTTCTCTTCTCTACTATCTCGATAAAATTGGACTATCCAATCATTGTACATAGCCTGTAAATATCACTTGACTAATCTTCTGTAGCCCCCACACGAACGACACTCTTGTTGGAGTTGGGCAATCAATTCCTGGTCCTTCAAAGGATCCTCCGATTCCTTGGGTTCTGGCCAAGACAAGAGCTCGTTGGTGTAATTGGGCAAGTAGTCTTGAGGAAGAATCTCCAATCTCTTGCCGTATTGGGTCACCTTGTTCCAGTCACGGTGAACGTTGTACAAAGAGTCGGAGAAGTAGGCAAAGCATCTTTCGAACTTCTTGCTGTTGATGTCGGATTTCATCTGGGGCTTGAAATCGCAGTATTCAGCCCAGGCTTGTTGAGGTTGTGCAAGAACATAGTCGGTGGCCTTCTTGATGGCCTTCAAAAACCGTTGCAACTTGTCGGCATTGGCAGCAAGAAACTTGTCGTTGGCAATGTATAAGATGGTGCAGAAACAGCAGCAACCAAGCTCGGCCAACTTGTCGATTCTCAACATCTTAGCATCAGTGGTGGGTCTGCCCTTTTCCTTGCAGAATTCCTCCAATTCGACCTGCTGGATGCACTCAATGCCAATTCCAGCGTCGATCTTGCCCTCAATTAAGCTCTTGGCCACATTCATTCCGCATCTGATGGTGGTGTAGTCGTCTGGAGTCATTCCGTAGTACTTGGTCAATTCGTCGACCTGGATCTTTCCAAACTCACCCACGTACCCAATTCTCTTTCCTTTAAGAGAAGTGAAGTCTTCAGTGACTCCCGAACCCTCCAAGTAGAGCAATCCGGTGAAGGGCTCATCAAGAAGCGATCCAATGGACGTGACAGGATAGCCTCTGGCTTTCGCAGCCAAAGTGTGCACCATGGCCTTCAAGCCCATGTCGATTTTACCCGAACCAATGAGTTCGGTGACATCGGAAGGGTTAGAGGGCTCCAAAATGGAGATATCAAGGCCCTGCTCCTTGAAGTAGCCCTTTGTAGAGGCAAGAAAGATGGGAATATGGTATGGAGTGGCCTCCCAATTGAGACAGAAAGAGATTTTCTCAGTAGACATAATGAGAGTAGATGGTGTCAAAAGAAGGCAAAGAGTGGCTATTTATGCGTTGGTTTAAGGGGGTTCTGTGACGGGCGGATTTAGGGGTCAATTGAGGTATAACAGCATACCAATAGTTGCAGCCTAAGTGCATAGGCCCGGCATTGAGAGCGGTCCGAAAGGGCGGATTGTGTGCAACTTAAGAGCATACAAAATAGGTACGATAATCGCATGGTTGCGAAAGCCTTGGAAGGAGGGGTCTGCTCCGGCGGCTTAGTAAGGATATCAGGGGTTCCATGGGTAGACATCCTTGAAATGAAGAGAGAAATGGAGAGGTTTGGCCATTGTGTGGAGTTTAATTTTTACGTTGACATAAACTATTATTGGCTAAGAGTAGAATAGAGTCCAAGTTAAATACTGTGTGTAAGTAATAGATTTTTACCAACTAGAGTACGGAAAGGGAACGTGTCGGGGTTTGGTCGATCTAGACTATCACTCATAAATCATAGGATTGCACTCAATAAATCATAGACTATCACTAAATCATAGGATTGCACTCAATAAATCATAGACTATCACTAAATCATAGGATTGCACTCAATGGAGATCTAGAATATATCTCAACATTTCATAAGTATGCACTTTCCGAGATCTAGACTGTCACTCTACAATTCGTAGAATTGCACTTGTACTACATAATAATTACACAGAGCCTACTCTGGATACCACTTTTAAGCCGTAGAAATGCATGAGTTCATTCATAAAGTTTAAGATGCGCTAAAATGTCAGTCGAATAATTATCCATAACTTCACTGATCCACCCAAAAACTCTACGAATGTTCTTCTTCAATAGTCACAATGAAGGGATTTCTGCAATTGTTATTTGGCTATTGGCATTGTAGAAGAGCGAAAATGCCCTTTATTTCCACATGCGTTCTCGTCTCTTATATTCGCTAGTACATGCTTCCAAGTAAAGGAGCACATTAAATTAACCTTTGGAGTAACACCTTCTAGAATTCATAGAGTACGTATCATATTTCCTCTTCATACCGATAGCAAGAGTCGAAAAATTCCCTTTCCAATACCAAGGTCTTGAAGAACACTTTTTCACAAGGGTCTTGATTCTGTGCATTGACTACCCTGTCTACCTCGTTGCCCAAAAACTCCGTCCATGTGGAAAACGCCAGACCACTGTGCAAGTAGATCCATTCCAGGTGCTTGTACTCCAAGTCCGGGGCCATCTCGGAGTTTTCTGCCCAGTCAAGGTACACTTTTTCCAACACATACAACATGGTGATAACTTCGGGGTATGTTTGGGGTGTTTCCATATAGTCGATGTACTGGACTACCAGAGGAAGCAATGGAGGATTGGCCGAGGCCATTCTAGGCAACTGGAGACCCACACATGGCCGTAATTGGCCCAATACCTTGTGGAAATATTCGTTTTCATCGCTACAGAGGAAGCCGATTTGCTTTCCGATAACCACAGCAGCTTCGGGCCGGTCACAGAGGGCCAAGGCCCGACCTAGAAGCGACAAGCTGGCGTTGAAAAAGGCCAAATCCTGGGTCAAGTAGACAAAAAGCACCGAATCGGAGATGGTTCCAGCACATAGTTGGCGAGTCAATTGGTGGGAGCTTGCCTGACGTAGCTGGGACCCGTACACCTCCAATTGGAACCGTACAAAGGACACCTCCAGCATGGTAGAACTGGTCGAATTAATGAATAAAGGGAGAATTACTTCTTAGTGTTCGATAGAACTAAGTCTAAGTGTTCGATAGAACTAATTCTAAGTGTTCGATAGAACTAATTCTGACTGTTCGATAGAACTAATGCTTGTGTTCAATAGAACTAATTCTTGTGTGTTCGATAGAACTAATTCTAAGTGCTCGATAGAACTAATTCTTGTGTTCAATAACTAATTCTGAGTGCTCGATAGAAACTAATTCTTGTGTTCAATAGAAACGAGCTATACTTATCATTTGGCCTGGACGTCTGGGAACAAATAAAGGACAAGGCGTATATTCAGCGAATAATCCAATTTCACGTTCTTGTCGGTCCACGCTTTACCCTCTCTATTGTTCAGCCAGAGATAACCGCATATTGTATGCGTGTATAGGCCCAACGGCTTGGCCAGGCTTTTCAAAGCCAATTTCACCAGACTTCTCCTCCACTACAACACCAGCCAGTGGATGGAGCGTACCGACAACCTGCTGAAAATGGAGAAATCCACCTCGTTGTACGACCAGACCAGCGTCTGCAACCACACCGTGTCTGATTTTCAAGATAAGTCGCCTTGGATCCGATGGATATACCAGCTTGACGAAATGGGGGTGGAAACGCGAGGTATCGAGCGAGTCCCACCAGAAGAGCGTCACTGCACCCGACGCAAGCTTCTGTGGCAGTTGTTGCACATCTTGGGCCTCTGGTTTGCCGGATGTGGAGGCCTCACCTCCATGTCCTCGTTCTTTTTGGCCTCGCTAGTGTACGGACTCAATACCAGCAACGCCTTGGCTAGCGGGCTAGCAGGCATCTTGGTGGGGTCGCTAGTGCCGGCATACACGGCCACCATGGGTCCCCAGTCGGGCTGTCGCCAGATCGTTAGTGCCAGGCTCCTCTTTGGGCCATGGGGCGTCCGCCTTGTGTCGCTCATCTGCGTAGTGGGTCTTATCGGATGGTCGGTTTTGAACGCCGTGCTAGCAGGCGAGTTGTTGGCTGGAATGGGCCCCCGGGTGCCCCATGTGGCGGGCATCTTGGTGTTGACGGTCACCAGCATGACGGTGGCCATCTTTGGCATCCGCGTGTTGCTCCGGTTCCAGACCATTACCGCCGTTCCCATGTTGGTGGCCAGCATCTTGTTCTACGTGGTGGTGTGCAAGAAGACGAGCTATTTGGCGACTACGGATGGCGCTGTGGCGTCGACGTACGATTCCCTTGCCAACAGAGGAAACTGGCTCTCGTTCTTCACCATCGCTTATTCAGTGTCGGCATCCTGGGGCCTGGCTGCCTCGGACTACTACATCGTGCTTCCCGAGGAAACCGCATGGTGGACGGTGTTTGCCATGACATACGGCGCCATAGCGCTCCCCACCATCCTCGTGGCCGTCGTGGGCTCCCTCTGTGGCACCATGGCTGTCACCTACGCTCCCTGGAACGAGGCCTACCACGATAAAGGCGTCGGAGGTCTCATCAACGAAACTTTCAAGCCATGGGGCGGTTTCGGCAAGGCCGTGGTGGTGGTGTTCTTCTTCTCGCTCGTGTGCAACAACATCATGAACACCTACTCGTGTGCGTTCGAGTGCCAGCTTCTAGACGGCCGTTTAGCTCGCATTCCACGGTGGGCATGGTCCTTGGCCATGTCGGTGGTGTACTTCATCTTGGCGATCGTGGGCCGGTCCCACCTTGCCACCATCATCGGCAACTTCCTCCCCATGTTGGGGTACTGGATCTCCATCTACATCGCGGTGTTGGTGGAGGAAAACCTCATCTTTCGCCAGTTTGGGTGCTTTCGTCGCTTGTACCGCGAAGGGCTCCCTGGTGGAGCGCTCTACGACTGGGCCCGCTGGAACGAGCCCCGGGCTACGACCCGTGGCATAGCAGCCCTTCTGGCCTTCTTTGCCGGTGCTGCCGGTGCCGTGGTGGGCATGAACCAGGTGTATTGGAGGGGCCCAATTGCTGCGAAAATAGGTCTGTCTGGAGGCGATTTGGGGGCGTTTTTGTGCGCTGGATTTGCCGCCGTTGCGTATCCTCCTATCCGCTATTGGGAGCTCCGGTGGATGGGGCGATAGATAAGGTAGTCTTGGAGTATGCTGCTTGTCGGCATTTGGTGTGTTTAGTGGTTTTTGACTGTATTTTCTGTATAGGCTGCATACATGGCGCGAGATTATGCATGTAGATGCACGGTGCTATCGCCGAGACGTCAATGTCCATGTGAAAGGAGACACAATATAAAGCCTGGGATTGGCGCATATCACAACACATTGAATCAGAATTAGATAGTATACTCTGGAATCAATTAATTGAGCACGTTCATCCATTGAGAAAGAAAGTGCACACACCCAAATCCTTTCGTCTTCCAATTGACTACCATCAGTGTCTGCATACAGTGCCTACTCCATCTTCCCAATACATCGTCCATCCACCCATCTTCCCAATACATCATCCATCAACCCATCACCCTAATACATCATCCACCCACCCATCACCCTAATACTTCACCTATCCACCTATTGATTACTTCCATCCATTCGCATATCATCTCTTATCTTCTATTGTCCAACTCCATCCTTTTCCATGTCCCTTACTCAAGCCCAAGTCGACACCTTCAACCGTGAAGGCTTGCTCTGCATCGACAACTTCCTTCTGCCCCAACAGGTCTCTGACTTGAAACAGCGGGCCCTGCAGCTTCTCGACGACTTCGACGTATCAAAGCATCCCAAAACGCAGTTCAAGACGGATAACAACGACCACATTGGCGACCAGTACTTCTTCGATTCGGCCGATAAAGTGTCGTTCTTCTTCGATGTGGATGCGTTCGACGAAAGTGGCAACTTGGTGTGGCCCAAACAACGAGCTATAAATAAGCTTGGCCACGGTCTCCACATGCACGAGCAGGTGTTCAGAGACGTGACCTTTGACAAACTGGTCCAGGGTGTGGCCCGCAGTTTGGGGTACCAAGACCCACGAGTCCTCCAGAGCATGTGCATTTTCAAACAGCCCAGCAACACCAATGGAAGCCAGCGTCTTAACGCCGTGCCACCACATACCGACGGCTGGTTCTTGTACACCGAGCCCCAGTCGGCGTTAGGCTTCTGGTTCGCCTTGGAGGACTGCGACGAGACCAACGGCTGCTTGTCGTACCATCCCGGATCCCACAAGACATTCCCTATTACCAAGCGTTTTGTCAAGGTCGAAGAAGGTGACAAAGGGTGCAATTTTGTGGATGTTCCCAACGACAAGCCCGTGCCCCAGGACGATCCTGCGGCCTACAAGGCGGTGCCCTGCAAGGCGGGGTCGTTGGTGTTGATCCACAACTCCGTTCTCCACAAATCGGAGAACAACCGTCTGGATAAGTCTCGGTATGTGTATGCATTCCACTTAATAGATGGAGTGGCCAAGTACGACAAGTTGAACTGGCTCCAGGTGCCTCCATGCAAAGAGGGGGGCCAGGAGTTCTCGCGGTTGTACTCGGAGCAGAACGAGCTAGTAGCCTAGTGACATGCATATTTGCTAATTTAATGAGATGAGATTAATTGAATGTAATGGGATTAATTGTATTGAGATGAATTTAATTGAATGTAATGGGATGAATTGTATTGAGAGTAAAGAGTTGATTAGTTGACTAATTGATTGATAAATGAGTTGAAGAGATTGGCTAATTAAATTAATTACGTGTCTAATTGAGTTGGTAAATGTTTTTGACTAATTTGATGGGCTTCACTAATTAGGATGTTTGGTTTGGGGATAATGCATTTGTTTGAGCATGACAGCCATGATCTGAGTGGATGACACAAGGTTAGTAAAAATGACATGAATTCTGTGCCTATCATGAATCGAATGGCTATATTCAACTCAGTTGTTATCTTCATTGAGTTGATGATAATATTTGGCCCTCTCAAGCACTATGTCTACTTTTCCTAATCACGTAACTATACCTGGATCCCCTGTTCCATTGTTAATTCTAGCAGATCTCACAACGACTAATCAGACTAATCATCCGACTGCCGGCTCCGGTGAGGATAAATCTCACATCCCCAGATTTTCTGTTGAACTATACAATATGAGCTCATATGCAAAGAGCATTAAGTGCAATCGCGTAAAAGTACATGGAGCATCACCTCATACACTTACAAAATATCTACACCTGACCCGAGAAATAGAATAGCCTATCCCCCACGTAATTGATGCAGGGTTGTCCGATGCATAGATCTTCAACGAAAATATCGATTGGGACCTTCCGATAGTGTGCTGAAAAATTAATTGGTCGGTTGCAAGATTTAACATGGTGAGATGTGTTGCCGAAACTACCCCACATATTACACTAAGTATTATGATACCCATTGCCGAACGTATTTTCGACGGCAATTGTCTAATAGTATTATTTTACGGAAATGTCTAATGGTTGTTACGGTAATTGTCTATAGTGTTTTTTTCGTATTGGTTACATTTTGTGTGCATGTTTCTGGTACCCAGAAGGTAGCTATAATATTCTCCCGAAATCCAATCTCGACTCCAGTTTCACTTTTCCGTAATATTTGACGTGCTAATACTTTATGACCTTATAAACTCAGATTACAAGCCGGCAGCATCTCGTATTCTCCACATTAATTCTCGTATGAGAAATGCAAGCTCGACTCAAATTCCTGTTCGTCGTAATTCTTAAATCACACTGATCACCTTATAATCTCAGATTCGCTTCCTGGAGACGAATGGGCGGTTTCATGTAACCCCAAACTTGACTAAATTTGATAATTCGAAATTAAAGTTAGAAGGGATTCTCAGATCACAATATATCTCGAATTTTCACTTTAACTCCCAACTCGACTCAGTAGATAATTTCAAATTTAAGATAATTTCAAACCACACTTAAATCAATTTCCATTTTAGCTCCAAACTCGACTCAGTGGTTATTTCTAAATTGGACTTATATCCCAATCACTTTATTCAGTTTCCACTTTAACTCCAAACTCGACTCAGTGGTTATTTCTAAATTGGACTTATATCCCAATCACTTTATTCAGTTTCCACTTTAACTCCAAAGTCGACTCAGTCGTTACTTTCAAATTGAAGTTAAATTTCAAACCTCACTAGACTCAGTTTCCACTTTAACTCTCGTATAATAAATGGAAACACACTCAATATTCGAAATTGAAGTTGACTGAGTCCTACACTTTACTCAGTTTCCTACCAAATCTTGTCATGTATCCGTATTGATCCTATTATACGGTGACATAGTTCTTAATCACATATTGAATAACATCCAATACAACTTTAACAAACATCTCGGATTTCCAGCAAAAAGAATTTGGTGACGTAGTTCCACATAATTTCCATTTCAGTTTACAGATATATTCATCTTGTACAATACATGCAAATTCTTCTTTGGTGACGTAGTTCTTACACATAATTTCCATTTCAGTTTACAGCTTTCCAATCACCTCGTACAAAACAAGCAAAAACAATTTGGTGACGTAGCTCGTACACATAATTTCCAGTTCAATTTACAGATTTCCACTCTCTCGATGTGGATCTATGAAATGTGTTTTTCGGGTCCCAAAGTGGTACTTCCACAGAATAGAAAATACCACAGAATAGACCCCCTCTTCTTATCTCTTCACATCGGGCTTTTTGCTACATGTAGTATTACCACATTATACTCATCATCATATATTTAAACATTAAGGTTATGGGGTGCTAACTAGCAGGTGGAGCTTCCTTGCGAATGCACCAACTGGCCTTGCCAGCTGTAGTACTTGCTCATGTTCACATGCTGCTTCTTACCACTGTCGTGGTCGTAGGTGGAACATCCGTACAAGGCGGCATATGGGGGAGTGTACAAGTGGAGCGACACGGCAGGAGTGGTGCCGGTGTTGGTCATCTTGTGCAAGCCGATTTCGTCGGAAATGTATCCCACAGCGTCGGTGGTCATGGCAGTCTCCTTGTGGAGCACCAACTCGCCCTCCTCGTGGGGCATGTCGTACAAGGACTCGGTGAGTTCGCCGGCAAGCATCTTGTAGCAGCAGTGGGCGTTGGCGTGGTCGTGGATGGCACTGGCCTTGCCGGGAGTCCACACGAGAATAAGCAAGTTGGCGTTGCCGTTGATGTTGAGAATGCCGTTTCTGGAGTAGGGGTTGGTCAGGTCGTGGAGCGCAAGATGGGCCCAGTCAGCCTCGTCGGACTTGTACTCTTCCATGGCCTTTTCCACCATCTTGGGGTCGATGTCGGCACACGTGAGGCCCTTGGTGCCGAGAATGGCCCGAAGCTTGTTGATGAGCACCATGAAGCCGCTGGAGGCAGGGAGGTTGAGGTTGTCCAACTCATCGGGCACCTTGGCGTTGGCAGAAGTCGAGGCGGCCATTTCGGTGCTACGACATCCGGCACTGCTGGGTCTTTCTATCATGGGCGAGTGCTCGGCGGCTCTCTCGAACAAGTGTGGAGTGTTTCTGGTCAACATGGTTGGAACAGTGACAAGAGTGGACTAGACTGGAATAGTTGGTTAGCACAAGACTGTGGAGTGAGGCTGTGGCCGAGGTGTGAGTGAGTCAGCTAACGTGTTCTGAATAAGGTGCAGAGAGACGTTTGTGGAAGAGTGACAGTGGGGATGTGTGAGGCACTCAGGTGATGTGTGATGTGGTCGTTCTGTTAAGGTTGGAGAATGAACACTGGGAATAATGACTGGACAAGTGGGAATCACGGCGGCTTTTATACTTTTGGCTGGATTGGGCAAAAGCGGGCCTTGAGGCCACGCGGTCATGACGGGATAACGGCACCTTCCTAATGCGGTAGGTCGGCTTAGACGGACGCTGAAACAACCGGCGGGCATGTGGGCCCAAGGCGGCAGGTGAGGTCATTCAGAGGCCCGCCTGCGGGGGATTGGCTGGTTTTCTGCAGGAATGTTGCCTTGTTGAGCCATATTGTTAGGGGCACGACGGGGCCGATCGGCTCAAGTTGAGCTCACGATCTGGGCCCATGATCTGCACGATCTTTTGGATGTAGAAGAGGATCAGAGTGATCGACATGGGTTTGGCCATGCCTTGGGGGCTTTGAACGCCGACCTCGGCCCTCTCCTTGCCTTCATATTGCTACGTCCATTTCTGCAAGGGTCCTCCCCCTGACTGCATCGTCCTGCACCTATGACGTGCCTAGGAGCAAATATTACGCGGCTTTTCGTGCGCAAAAATTTTCCGATCGCCACGTGATGACAAGATGAGCACATCACGTGCTGCGCGCACGGGGTTTGCCAAAGCCCGCATTGCGCTTTCAAACACCGCCAAACACCGCTGGCAGGAACTGACGGAAAATCACTTGCTAGCACAACTACGGAGAACGCGAGCTCTTGGCCGATATCACGGCCCATATCTCGTACAATGTGTTGGTCCAGAATAGAGTCGATATGTGGGGATAGCCCGTAAAGTTCATTGAAATGAGTCAATGGTTCTGGAGATCAGTTGAGTCAAAGCCCTGAGCATGCCACGGCCTTTGGCCATATAAATCGTTCAGTCAATTGTAAAGTCAATTATAAAGAGAAAGGCCATTTCTTTTGGGGAAGCTGTTTCGGGTGACTCCTGTGACGCGCTATAGTTAACTAGGGATCCTTCCGCCGTGGACTAAGCCCCGCAAATGGATGCATATCCAGCGGAATTAGCGATACGTGTATCTTGCTAAATCACAAAGACCGTCTGCTTTGTTGGCAAAGTCAGATCCCCGGTTGTTAATTATAGACAGTACAGTAGCGAAGAGGAAGAATAGATACGTATTCGGAAGGTCTATGTGGGGAACACGCCAAGATCTGATATTGTTCACTATAGACTAACCGGGGATCTGGAGCAGAGTACCAAGAAGTCATGTCCAGATCGAAGAGGAGCTAATGAGAAAGAGTATGTTTATTCATGCGCTGAAAGTTGACGAAATTGATATTGTCGATTGCTTTATTATTTTTAATTGGGTCCGGCTGTTTAGATGTGAAACAGCAGGCATGTCTAATCTGGTGTTGATAAGGACATGCGTCTTATCAAGTTGATATAATTGCGCGGGAGTTTCAGGCATTGACCAATGAACCAGGTGGTTCAGGAGCCACTAAGGTAGACAGTGCATGGATCGAGTCTTTTTCTAGCGACTTTCCACAAGGGTTAAGTGTAGATAGGGCAACTTTTATCTCGAGTGCTGTCACACCTGAGCCTCTGGATGCATGGAAGTGAAACGGTTCCGCGTGGCATTATCCACGGATAAGCGCAAGCCATGTAGAACATCGGATTCAATTGGCCAATGGGGAAATAATTACTGCGGCAATGCTGTCAAACCTGTCAACCTGTCAACCTGTCAAACTATGTCGGTTCTTCAAATCTGGCAACTCTTTGATTTCAACAAGTTAGTTTCAACTTGACGGACTGCGAAGCAGCTTATCCTCCTAACTACAAGCTGTCCAAGCCCAGTTCTGTCGCCAGAATCACGCTATGTAGCAATTGTCAACGTCACATGCGTCCCTTCTACCTCTACCTTCTACCAACGACTTCCACTACCTATCCTATTGCCTATTTCACTTACTTCTCTCCCTTCTTTCTTTCTTCTCATTTTCATCTCATTCTGTTTTTCGATTTGCACCCAGACCCCACCAAAACCCGACTGAAAAGCGCGACCAAGGGCCCGCTTTTGCTGGACCTCGGCACCGTACAACACCCTGCATATCCAGAACTCAGCAACAGTCTCTGTCGCCTTCCACCTACGTCATACCCTCTCCTATCCCGACCCCTTCCTCTTGACCAGTTTCACCTGGTTTCATTTGGCTTCCTAGACTTGCCTTGTGACTGTGGCTTCCCGCCACGTCCGACTTGCCTAATGCGGAAACCCCGCCCGGCTTAACGCCCGCTCCTGTGGCGGGGTTTGCAGCAATGACACCGTCATTTTTTTTCCGGTTTGAGAATTTGCATTTGCATAAATATATGGGGCCATCTTTGCCGTTGGTTTCTCCTTTTCTTTGCTGTCTTTTGCAACAAGTGCTTCTTCCATCATCTATTCATCAACAGGTCCGTTATAGTGAATTGCTGTGACTCCTAATAACCCACTGCATCTATACTGTCATCTCCTGTTTGTCTGTCTCATCTCATCAGCCGTACAAAAACCAACACGTCAATACTCCCTTCATTCTTGACTCATTCCATCTTCCCTTCATTCTTGACTCATTCTATCTCCCCCTTCCTCCTTCCTCATATTATCTCCCCCTTCCATGTCGTTGTCTTCAGGCTCACAGGTCCTGACCGGCTCCAAAACGTCCGCCAACCCGCCATCTTCTAGCCACACGCCTTCGGCGCCTTCTGTCGAAGCAGCGCTTCCCGCCATCCAAACCCGTTCCTTCATGACCAAGCTCCTCCACACCGCCTCCGTCAGGCTCATCGACGAGTTCACCCCCGTGTTCTTCGTCCCCATCATGGGAACCGGTATCACCGGCACCATCCTCCGCAGCTTCGCCTACCCGGCCCACTGGCTCGAGGTGTGCGGCTGGATCTTCTTCGTCAGCGCATTCTTCTTCTTGGTGCTCACGTCCATCCTTTTCGTGCTCCATGTCCGCCGCCATCCCGCCAGCATCACCAAGTTCCACACCGACCCCACGTTGGCCCCCTTCATGGGCTGCTACCCCATGGGCTTCGCCACCATCATCAACTTCTTGGGCGCCATTCTCCACGGCAACACGCGTGGCATGGTCGCGGTCTACGTGCTCTTCTGGATCATGACCGCCCTCTCGGTCTACACCTTGTGTGTGGTATGGTACAACACGTACCTTGCCAAGCCCAGGGCAGGCAAGCCCATTCCCCCTGCATTGGAGCTGTTTCCCAAGCTCCACGCCACGCTCCTCCTTCCTGTGGTTACCCTCACTGTTGCAGCCACCTCCGGAAACTTGCTCCTCCCATACATTCCCGACAACCTCCAGTTGCCTACGTTGGTGGCCACGTTCATCCTCTGGGCAAATGCCATCGTGATCTCCTTCATCATCACCACCATCTACTTCTGGAAGTTGGTCATCTACAAGATTCCTCCCACCAACATGGTGTTCACCAGCTTTCTCCCCATTGGCTTCTTGGGCCAGGGAGGCTTCGGAATCATGCTCTTCGGAGACAACGTCCGCTTCCTCGTGAACAAGGCTCCTGCCTCCAGCCATTACTTCAAATTCGTCGATTGGGCCACCGCTGACCCAGCCACCTTCAAGGCCGCATTGGGCAATGCTGCAGTGTTGATGGGTGCGCTCGCGTCGCTCTTCTTGATCTCCTTTGGCTACTTCATGACCTTTGTTGCCGTTGTCTCCTGTGCCTCCAAGGTCCGCCCATTTGCCAGAACTCCAAACGCCGCCTTTGTTCACCCCCGTTACGGCTTCATCAAGTTCAACAAGGCCTTCTGGGCCATGACTTTCCCGTTAGGAACCATGTGCTTAGCCAACACCCAAATCTACCACGTCTTTGGAGACGGCTTCGTCTTCTTCCGTGTCATGGGTGCCATCTACGGTGTGACATTGACCTTGATTGTGATTGGGTGTCTCGTTGGTGTCATCTGTAACATTATCGGAGCCATCTGCCAAAGCTTGCAGACCGAAACTCCAGACGAAATGGTCTGATTGCATAATTCGAACCACACTTACATTGTGAGTCATTAGGCACAATTGATACCACACTTCAATTGTCCTTCAATTGGCATTATTCAAACCAACGTTTCCCTTCAATTGGCATTATTCAAACCAACGTTTCCCTTCAATTGGATTATTCAAATCAACGTTTCCCTTCAATTGGCACAATTGAACCACACTTCGATTGTCAATTGAGCCTTAGACATTAATACACACTGCATTGATAGATTGTAGAGGCAATGTTTCAACAAATAAGAAGGTACCAAAGAGAAATGGATGGAGAAGTCATGGATAGAGTTATACATAAAGAAGTCATACATAAAGAAGTCATACATAAAGAAGTCATATAGAGAAGTCATACATAAAGAAGTCATAGATGGAAAAGTCACATAAAGAAGTCATAGTTGGAAAAGTCAAATAAAGAAGTCATAGACAGAGAAATCATGCATAGAGAAATCATACATAAAGAAATTATACATAGAGAAGTCATAGATGGAGGCTTCTACACTACTCTCTCTGTACAGATCCGTTTCATAGTTAGTTAGAACGTCCGTTACGTGGACAACGTCCACTATAGAGATCCTTCCAGATACAGAAACGTTGAAGACAGAAGCTTATTTAGTCAACCCACTAGATAGAACCTTATAGTTGGAGTATCCACTGTATAAAGAGCCATCAGATGCAGATGTATGCAAACTTGTCTTCTACATTGCAATAGTAGGTGCAGTTTCCTGGAACATTAAGGTTTTAATGCACCATTTAAAATAGACATAAAACGGACAGGCACAAATCAGGATATTGTACGAATTGGGCGTATTTTGCTCTTTTCCACAAGCAGAACGTCCAGGGTCTATTTGTTTATTTTTGACATGTGGCATGTGAAGCGTTGCTTATTATAGCAGTGATCACTTACACTAGACCCTTGGTGTTAATAACACACCAACTCCATACTGCATTGAATTATTAAAATATACACTCACTCTGTCATGTCTTGTGACTTCTTGACTCATTCTTGACTCCTTCAACTATCTAACCCACTTAAATCCGTAGGATCTTCACTTCGAGCCTCTATGTAACAAACTCCGCCTGAAAGCATATTTGTTCTCCTATCATTCCACTCCCTGTCTCGTTTTGGGCGATGCCAAACACTCTCTTTGGGTTGCTCTCAACTAATGGCTCTTCTGATCCGAATTGCTCCTTTCAGCCTCCCCTATGTGGACCCTACTTCACCCGAGACCTTGGCCTTGCTCTTACCGCAATGCTTCAGATCGCTGGATACACACTGTCATGATGCACCTCTTCGATCCATCATTGAGACAGGCTATAATTGTACGTGTAGTTGTACTTGTATATGGAACCCCCACGTCTTCCTTCTTTCTACAGGCACGGCATCTGTCGATCCTCCACACTCGCCTCATATATCTACCCATCGCAGGCGCTTTTTCATCTCCCTTTTCTAGCATTGTTTGTTGCCTTTGTTTCTTATCACACTCACTTTTGAACTTTTCACCAACCCTTCCAACACACCAGTCATGCCAGAAAAAGAGGTGCCCCCTTCGTACAAAAAGGGAAAGGTGAGGCCCTATCGACCCGTGGTGGTAGAGTCCACCCTCCAGTACCCTTCCTACATCAACACCTTGACCATTGTCGCTATTCTCATCCGTATAGTGCAGTTCCGTCTAGTCAACCAGCTCGAGCTAAAGACCACGGAAAAGCCGCTTTTCGACCACATTGACGCGTACTTCAAGGGTCAGCTCTTTGTTGACACCCAGCCGCCCCTTTCCAAGTTGGTTTACTACTGGTGCAGTCTGTTTCTCCTGTCCAAAAAGGTGCTAGACCTTCTCCCTGTCCTCAGCTACGGAATCCCCGTGTATTTGGGTCTCTGTTTCGTCATTAGCACATTCACTCGCTTGAATTGCACCACAGCCCGGGTGTTGGCCCCTTTCGTGGCCTTTGCCGCCAGAAAAGCCGACCGCTTGTTCAACAGACCCTACGAAACGGTCCTCATCAACATCTCGCCATTTATCTTTGGACCCAGCTCCTCTGCAGGTTACATCTACTACATTCCGCTTGCCCTCTCCATCCTCACCATCTGCTTGGCTGTTTCCACGTGGAAAAGCTACGGCCTTCTGCCATTGACCTGCTTCATCGGCCTCGTGATGTTGGTCTCAGACACTTCATTAATTACAGCCTCGACAATTCTCGGACCAGAGGGTTTCAACCTCTTCTACACGGCCCTCGTGGTCTATTCCACCAAGTACATCCGCACCAAGGAGCCATTCTCTCGCAAATGGTACAAGAGCTTGCTTATGACGGGCCTCGGACTCGGACTTTCCATTTCCAACAGATACACCGGTTTATTCACGTGGATATGGGTGGGAATCTTGACGGTGCTCGACTTGTGGGACCATCTTGGCGATCTCCTGGTCTCGGACGTGGTCTGGTTCAAGCATCTCATCAGCAGAGTGGTGTTTTTGGTGATGTTTCCCGTCACTATATACTGTTCTGTGTTCTACATCCATTTTGCCAGCTTGCCTTTCCACGGCGAAGGCTCGGGATCGCTTTCTCCGCAATTCAAGTCCACTCTTGTTGACTCGGATGCCTTGAAACAGATGCCAGTGGAGGTTTCCTACGGAAGTACCGTCACAATCAAGCACAATAATATGGAGTCATATCTCCATTCCCACGACTTCAACTACCGTGGAGGCAGTCAGCAACAGCAGGTCACGCTCTTGAACGAGGCAGGCGACGCTGACAACGAATGGATCATCGAAATCGTCCACAAGACCAGAGAGGGCGAGCTTCAAAAGAAGTTCAAGCCCGTAAAGGACGGAGACCACATCCGTTTATTCCACAAGGGCACTGGACTGTACATGAGAGTCAACGACGTGAGGCCCCCGATCTCGGAACACGAATATTCCAACGAGGTCTCGTGTAATGCCAATCGTGAAGAGCTCTTGGGAGATATTGACTACGAATTCACCGTCAGAATCGTGTCCAAAAAATCCAATGCCGTCAACAATCTTCCCATGATTAAGCTCAGAGCCACCGAATCGGTCTTCCAATTGATCCACCGGGGTACCAGGTGTGTAATGATGAGTCATGTGGACAAATTGCCAGCATGGGGATTCAGACAAAACGAAGTGCTCTGTGTCGAAGAGCCCACAATTCCCAATACTTTCTGGTACATTGAAACCAACTCACACCCGCTTTTGGACAACGACCCCGAATATGCCAGGGTGCACTTCAAACCCGTGAGTTTCTTTGCTAAATTGTGGGAATATCATATGGCCATGCTTCGAAAGTTCCGTGATGCCCGTTCCCACACCGACGACCATGCACTTTCACCTCCATTCTGGCCATTTGCATTTGGAATCCGTCCCTTGAATCACGACGATAAAGGCACCAGCTATTGGATAGAAACGATCCCCATTCATTACGCTGGCTTGGTGCTCATCATCCTAGGCCATTTCAGCCACTTCTTCCACTTCATGAAGCACCTCAATCCATTTGTGTATGTGCAAGAAAGCGAGCTCAATTCTAACTTCTACAAGGCGACTTTCGAATTTATTGTGGGCTGGTATTGTCACTACGTTCCATTCCTCAATTTCGAGAACCAGAGCTATTCCAGTGAATATTTGCCAGCACTCTACTTCCTTCACCTTTTGATAGCGCAAACCTTGCATTACCATCATTTCAAGCGTAATTACCTCCGGTACCTTACGCCTTTGCTTGCAATGGCATTGTTATACTCGACGCTTGAAGTTTTCCCTGCATTGTCGGGATCTGGATGGAGTTTGGACGATTGTTTGAACTCCCGATTTTCGTGGGGAAGAAACTGCGTTGCAGTTGTGTCAAATTAAATGGGAAACTCAAGGTTAGCTGGGAAATACACTAAAATGCATTGGAAATAGTCATTTTCCATATCGATATGCAACGAATAAATATTTGAATATGTAAATCTGCATTGTAGGACAGTTATGGAGAGTAGAGGTGATGTTAAGGCGTCTACTTCTCTAATATTAATATAATTGGATCTTGAGCTCTAATAATTTAAAAGAGATGTTAAATTCGTTAAATCTTGAAGAGCTCTAATAGTTTATCGAATATTCAAGAGTTATATGATTAATTTTATTATACCTGAAGAGCTCTAAGAATTTATTTGAATCTTGAAGAGATGTTAATTTCGGTGAATATTGAAGAGCTTTATTATGAATTTAATTGAATCCTGAAGAGCTCTAATAATTTATTTAATATAGAAGAGATTTTAATTCATTGAATATTGAAGAGCTATATTATTAAATTAATTGAATATTAAAGAGCTATATTATTGAATCTTGAGTCAGTAACCAACAAGATACTGAATCTTACCAAAGTGGTCTAATAGACTTTGGGTGATTTGAAACGTACTGAATGAGACTCTTCTTGTAAAAATTAGGTCAATATATACATTTATAATTTACATATTAAAAATTAGTTCGACAGTTTTTCTGGGTCAAATCATAATCTTTATCTAAATTCTGTCGTTGTGAAATTAGAATTTGGTTAGAGAAAATCGAGATTATTTTGGACCGTCATTGGCAGATTCTTCTGATATTGATCCTCAGTTCTTTGCTGTCTGTTTTTGCACCACTCTGTGCTAAGTGAACTTTTGAAGAAAATGGTAGTTAATACCTTGTTAATACCTTGTCCTTTTTAAAATTAGCCAAATGGACTTCAGTACCATGCGTATCCTAAGTGAATGGAACGATCTTACCTCGTTCTGACAATAAGAAGCATAAAAGTAAGTAAATTGAAGCCCAATTAATTCCTCACTAGAAATTGCAATATTTTGGCTCATTCCATAGCAGAAAGATCAGTGAATATATGTCTCCTGTATTCTTGTACATGGAAAGTTCACCTGATCAATTATGAAGTTACTGGTCAGTTTTGGTGATCTAAACGAATTTCTGTGTCCATTTTCACCTCTCTACCTCAATTTTCACCTCTCTGCCTCCACTTTCTTCTCTTTCTCTCTACTTCTTGGTCTCGGATATCCCCGTGGCCACGTCGGCAATCAACGACTCCACCCACTTCAAGAGCTTGTCCTTCTCCTCGATCTTGGCCACACGCTGCGTCTCCACCTCCTCGAGCTCCTGCGTCAACTCCTGGATGATCTTCAATTGGCTCTCTGGAGAAACGCCTATTCCTGGAAGCGAGTCGATCAACATACTGATCTGTCTGGACTTGAGGATGATGTCTGTGGACAATTCGGTGATGGTGTTTTCAAAAATCGCCACAGGCGAGTTGGTTTTGCCGTCTGCTTTGGCCAGAGCCAGGTCCAGACCGTCCTGTTCCTGTGGTTGGCCTGGTACTGGAGCTGTAGCCGCTATGTTGATTACAGACCTGGCGTCCTTATCAAGAAGTGCAGGCTCGCTTTGGGTGTTGACATAGTTGACAGTTGCGTTGAACTGTTCGACTAGTTGGTCCAAACACACCTGGAGCTGTGTGAGACGGTCTGCCATGGGAAAGGTGAAGAAGAAGGAGTAGTTAGTAGATTGAGATAGTATGCATAGTGTGTCGTGCGCGTGCACAGAAATCATATTAATGGAATAGTTAAATGGATAGACTAATTAATGGATAGACTAATTAAATGGATAGACTAATTAAATGGAAAGGAGAGATGATAGAGGCATATGATGGAAAAATTGCTAGGAGTGGTCTTATAGGTGCCAATGTCCATGTAGACCCAATTCTTGAGCATTGAAGCGTGTCTTCTGGGTTTTATCAATTTAGATGCTAGATGCTAGGATTAACACAGCCAATACGCTAGGGGCTCAGAAAAGTTGGGAATTGTATCGATGTGTGTCAAGCCAGGGCTTATGGGCAGATAATGGGGAAGTTCCTTGTGGATATCTGTAGTCACGTGATTCAAAGCACGTGAGTATAACTCAATTATATCACGTGCTATTAGTCGCGTGATAATAAACACGTGATTGTAATTCGATTATATCACGTGTTATGTATCACGTGACCACATCACCTACACCTCACATGAGCTTATCTTGCCCCCCATTTCCCCATCTATCTCCATGACCTCAAGAGAAGCCCTCCTTTTCGATGGCCCGGTGTGGCAGGACGACGCCGATGTTACCCACTGCTTTCTCTGCAGCTCCCAATACGGCTTCTTCAACCGTCGCCACCATTGCCGCAAGTGTGGCAGAGTAGTCTGTGGAAGCTGTTCTGACCAGACCGTTCGGTACTTCTCCAATACGGTGATCGTGAATGGGCCGGACCACCGGGGCCGGTCCGTTCTGGCCGTCACATATCGCACATGTGACGAGTGTGTTGAAGAGATCCGGATGATAAGGAGAGCGCTCTTTGGCGAAGTCACTCCAGAAGACGAGTCCCAGGACGCTTCAGAAGCGTCCGATTCTCGTCCTGGCAGCATCATCAGCTCGAGTTCCTCGGCAGAAACGCCCCGAAACCACCAAATCCGCCACAACCGCCACAACAACAACCCCTACGCCCATCACAGCCACAACAACAGCACCACCAAGTACAGCACCAACACCAACACGCGCGTGGTGCAGAGCCTGGCGTCGTCCGTCAACGAGGGTGGCCATCGTGGCCACCCTGATGACGCCAGCGATGCCAATTTGTGTCCTGTTTGTGCCACCAACCTCGCCAAGTCCTATCTCACGCATCTAGCACAGACCAGGGAGGCCTACACCAACGACGGGTTCGACCGCTTCAAGGAAGCGCATACAAACGACTGCTTGGTGGCCTACGACTTCACCCACGACGATAACCACCGCTTTTCGTCGCCCCAGGCGCCCCCACGCAACAAGATGCTCGTCTACAACATGCCCCCCATTCCAAGACCGCAGTACGAGAGCATTCCCGAGTCCTCTTCGTCCAACGTGACGATTCCAGGCGGTTCCGGTCCCGCAAACGAATCTGGTGAAGTCATGGGCTCCCTAACGTCCACGTCCACCATTCCACCAGCAGCAGAAAAGAATGACGACTTGGACAACGAGTGCGTGATTTGCTTGGAGGATTTGAAGCCGGGCGACAAGGTGGCACGGTTGGAGTGTCTCTGCGTGTTCCACTACAAATGCATCAAGTTCTGGTTCAACAAGAAGGGGCATGGCGAGTGTCCGGTCCACTTCTTGCATAAGTAGAACAGAAAACCAGAGAGGCCCGAAGGGCCGATCTGGTTTGTTCAATTGGATGAGTGGCCGATTTAATTAATGGGATATCGGAGGTATTTGGTTAATGGTCGATCCAATCAATGGGAAATGAGGGCTGATTTGATTAATTGCCGATCCAATTAATGTGACGGATTAACGTCCTATCTGGTTAATGGCCCATTGGATTAATGGCCTATCTGGTTAATGCCCCATTGGATTAACGGACCATTAAGTTATGAGATGGTCTAGATTATCAGGTTGTCTGGATAAATTGAGGATCAGAACTTTCTTCGGATTATATTATCCAGGGTCAGGACTGTGCCGTTCTGATTAGCTCAAAACGTTGTTTGGCATTCTGGTATAATACAGTGTCAGGATCATGCCATTCTCGTTACTGCTACAGGTCAGAATCGGACAGTTCTGTTTAATTCTACGGGTCAGAATCGGACTGCTCTGGTTAATTCTACAGGTCAGAATCGGACTGCTCTGGTTAATTCTACTTGTCAGAATCGGACTGTTCTGGTTAATTAAACAGGTCAGAATCGGACTGCTCTGGTTAATTCTACAGGTCAGAATCGGACTGTTCTGGTTAATTCTACATGTCAGAATCGGACTGTTCTGGTTAATCAGAATCGTCTAGGGACCTTTCTGTATAATCTAGGGTCCGAATCGTCTAGTGACCGTTCTCTTTTATTGATCAAGTCTGAATTGGCTGTTCTGGAATCACTGGTCTGATTGACGGGACAGTCTGGTTTAATCAAGGGTCTAATTTAGAATGTCCGTTCTGATTAGACTAAAAGTCAGAATCGGACATGTGGTAATTCTAGCAGAATAACAGGACTGTTGAATTGACACAAATCTGAGATTGAGTTGTTCTGGTTGATTTACTGGCCAGAATTAATTTTGTTCGACCCATGCTGGTTTAATCTATTGGGGGTTATATTTAACTGTTAAATCTCATTCCGGAATATTTCTAGGGGTCGAGTTGGTCCGTTCAACAAGCAAGAATATTCAAAGGGTCAAATTAAGGACTGTCTTCATAATTCTGGGTCATAATCTCCATTCAGCGAAATCTGGTTACTGTTAACTGGCCAGAATTCTTACGTCCCTATTCTGGTTCAACTGTCAGTTCTAGTTCAACTGTCAGCTCTGGTTAACTGCTCGTGTTGTTTAGGCTTGATCTTACATGTCTGTTTGGTTAATTTATACAGTGGTTTACTTCTATGCTGCTATTGGTTCTATAGCTGCTACTGGTTCTATAGCTGCTACTGGTTACCTCCATCCTGCTACAGGCTTACCTGTATCCCTTCAACAGGTTTACCTCCATCCTGCTACTGGTTACCTCCATTCTGATTCACTTCTTTCCCTTCAACAGGCTCACTCTATCCTTCAACAGGCTCACTCTATCCTTCCAAGGCTCACTTCTCTCTACCCTTGCTTCAATTCTACGGTTGTCTTTGGTTGTTCTGGTTTATCGAATTATATGGTTGTCTTTCATTACTCGTCTATGGTCCTAGCTGTCCTCGGTGTCGTCCCTCCGCTTGCGGCCCTTCTTGTCGTGGAAGTCCTTGGTCTGTCTGATGGCCTCGGCACTGGCACGGTCCACGTGGACGTGCAATGCCTCCAACACTCCCTTGTCGGGTGCAGGGTCCTTGGGCAACTTCTTTCCTAATACACTTTCTATTCTCAAGTACATCTCCAAGTCGTACTGGGTGATCAAACTGATGGAACGGCCGGACCTGCCTGCTCTGGCGGTTCTGCCCACACGGTGGATGTATGCCTTGGAGTCTGTAGGAATGTCGTAGTTGATCACCACGTCCACACTGGGAATATCCAACCCTCTGGCTGCCACGTCGGTAGCCACCAAGATGTTGGCCGAACCGGCCTTGAACTTGTTCAAAGACCCCAATCGCTGTGCCTGACTCAACTGGCCATGCAAAGGAACGGCACTGAAGCCCAAAATCCGCGCCAACATGGCCGTTCTTTGCGTATGGGCACATGTTCTGGTGAAGATGATAATGGACTTTCCGGCGTATTCGTTGAGCAAATGCACCAAGTAGGTGTTCTTGTAGCCGTCGCTGACCAACATCATGGACTGGATCAAGTTGTCGGCGGTCTGGTACTTGGTGGAAACGGCGATTCTCACTGGAGACTTCAACGAAGCTCTCTGTAACTTTTCAATCTTGTTGGTCATGGTGGCCGAGAACAAGTAGGTGGTTCTCTCACGGGGAATGATCTTGAAGATCTTGTCCAACGCGGGCCCGAAATCCATATCGAGCAAACGGTCCGCCTCGTCCATCACGAGATACTTCAAGTTCTTCAACGAAAAACCCTTGGTGTGCTCCAAATGGTCCATGATACGGCCCGGAGTGGCCACAATGACGTGCGGTTTTCTCATCAAGTCCCGTGCCTGGTCCATGATGTCCATTCCACCCACCACACACACGGTTCTGAGGCCCATGGACGAGCCTAGAGCATCAAAGGTCTCTTTGATCTGGTACGCCAATTCACGGGTTGGGGCCAAAACCAACCCGAAATACGGCGTTTGCGAGTGCCACAACGCCTGGAGGATGGGAATGGCGAAGGCTGCCGTCTTTCCCGAGCCTGTCTGGGCCAATCCGATGATATCCTTGCCATTAAGGGCATGAGGAATGGATTGGGCCTGAATGGGCGTAGGCTTGTCAAATTTCATCATTTCGATGGCCTCCATGAGTTCGGGGATGAGCTTGAGCTCAGAAAACGTCTTGAAAGCCACGGGTTGGCCGTCAGACTCGCCGTTTCCGTCATTATCCACCACGACCTCTTCATCAACAGCGTCGCTATTCTGCTGTTTCTGGGCCTTTTCGGCCCGTTCTTTTTCGGCCCGTTCCTTAAGGGCATTGCGTTTGATCTTTTCCGCCAACTCCCGGGCACTGGACTTCACGTTGCTGGCTTTCTTGACTTTGGACATTGCGGTGATGTAATCAAGATGAGCTTAATAAATTTTTGATGCGATGAGGAAAAGTGAGCATCTCCATCTCTTCATCTCAGACCCAGCCACTGCACCGATTACGCCGTATTCGGGACCTTTGAGACGCTAGAACTCCTCCAGTCGACTCCCCACGCCCTCCAGACCCTTTTTTTCCCGAAATCCCCGTCGTTTTCCGTCATCTTCCCGCCTTTTTCACATTAGCATAATTTTTCACCATGGCAAAGAGAAGAACCAAAAACAGAACACACACCAAGGTCAGCGAGGAGGAACTCGCCAAGATCCCTCGTTCCATGGTCCTCCGCTTGGGAAGCTCGCTCAAAAACCATTCTCTCAGTCAGTTGGTCAAGGACTTCAGAAATGTCATGCAGCCTCACACGGCCATCAACTTGAGGGAACGTAAGTCCAACCGACTCAAGGATTTCATTGTTATGGCCGGTCCTTTGGGCGTCAGTGACTTGTTCATCTTCAACCAGAGCGAAGAAAGTGGCGGCATCTCACTCCGTGTGGGCAAAATGCCCCGAGGTCCTACTCTCCAATTCAAGGTCAACACGTATTCCTTGGTCAAGGACGTCAGAAACATCTTAAAGAAGCCCAAGTCGGTGGGCAAGGACTCCAAGGAGTTTTTGGCCCCTCCATTGTTGGTATTGAACGGTTTCCTGAATAAAATGGACGAGGTGGAAAATCACGAAAAGTTGATGATCACCGTTTTCCAGAACATTTTCCCTCCTATCCAGCCACAACTGACCAAGGTGTCGTCCATCAAGAGAGTGCTCATGATCAACAAGGACCCTGAGACCGGAAACCTCGACTTGCGTCACTATGCCATCAATACCAAGATGGTTGAAGAAAGCAGAAACGTCAAGAAATTGATCCAGAACAAGCGTTTGCCCAACATGGCCAAGAACTCGGACATTTCGGACTTGTTGTTGGACCCTTACTCCGTGGGAGGCATCACGTCGGACTCGGAAGTGGAAGATGACGACAATATAGTGGATATTCAAAGTGAAGCTTTGAATTCCTTAAACAAGCCCGAAAAGAACACCGCTTCGGTGAAAAAGAGAGCCATTAAGTTGACCGAGTTGGGACCCAGAATCAACATGTCTTTGGTCAAGATCGAAGAGAACTTAACCGGATCTTCCAAGACCCTCTATCACGCCAATATCAAGAAGACCGAGTTGGAACAAAAGGCCTTGGATAAGAAGCATGCTGCCAGAAAGAAGTTGAGAGAAGAAAGAAGAGCCAAGCAACAGGCCAACTTGAAGGCCAAGAATGCTGCCAAGGAGGAAAAGAAGGCCAGAAGAAAGGCCAGACAAGAAGGAAAGGTTGAAGGAGATCAAGAAGAAGAAGATGATGATGAGTCTGACAGTGACGGACCAGAGGTGGATCCAGAAGACTATGAAAACGATAGTGATCTCTACAGTGATATTGAGAAATGATTGAGTTTGAATAAAAGTCCATTGAATAGATGAAATGAAGTTAAATTATCATTGATGGTATGTAAAGTATTGAGTTATATATGTCCATTGAATAGATGGGATTAAATAATCCATTGAGATGAAGATGGACTCAAATAATCCATTGAGATGAAGATGGACTCAAATAATCCATTGATTAGATATGAAGGATCTAATTCAATATTTGCATTGAGTAGTGTAAAATAATGTCCATTGATTAGATATGGATCGAATTAAATAACGTCCCTTGATAAGGATTGAATTAAATAGAGGTTGTAGTTCTTAGTATATGTTCCTTCCTCCTAAGATTCAACTAAGAATCATGCTGTGCTGGTGAAGGACGAAAAATCAGACTTTGTCGCTTAATGCTTCGATTTCAACGACCAACTTTTCTATTTTCAGGGCCAAGTTCTTCAATTCCACGGTGTTTTCCACTCCCTTGATAAACTCTTTCTGGGCCATTCGCAACTGGTATGGCACCAAGGTTCCAAATTGCTTCATGGGGTCCTTCACCTGGGGGGCAAGGTCGATATCGTGCACTTTCTTTCCACCTTGCTTGTGTTTATGCCTGTTCTTCAATTCAGTGGATACTTCCAGATCCTCTTCTTCCTTCTCCTTTGTCTTCTTCGTATTATCACCCTTGGTAGTCGAAACGTCGTGGTTCTTGATGCTGAAACCGTCTTTCCACTCTATGGTCCTAACGGCCAAGTACGGCCTCATATCCCACACTTCCTGGCCATAGCCCAGGCCATTATAGTTGGCCCTGCTCAAGTTTAGGAACCCATTGATGTAATTGAGTCTACTGTCTTCGGCCAACTGCTCGTATTGATGGACTAGCTCTAGTAAATGGTAGGTCTTGTCGTCCACTTCTGACCCTTTTTGAATGGTTTTTGAAGGAGGAAACTTCACCTCCACATGTCCTGTATCCACGGCTTTGCTTATGGATACGTTTTCGAATAGGTCTGCTAGCTTTTCGGGGTCCACGGGCATGATAAGGAGGAATAGCTGCAAAGTAAGGAAAGTGAAAGTTGGTGGTGTTGTCTGCAGGACCAAAAGGCTATAGTGGCCATAAAGTAGAGACAAACTATACTCGATTATATGCAATGACGAACTTATGGATTAAGAAAGTGTGGGTTTTGTGGTAATTAGATCTTAAGGATGCATTTTGTGAAATTTCAAGGCAAATCTAAGTATAATACAAGCTGATGATGGAGTAATTAAGAATTTCTGGATCGTTAGCTACAATAATTACTGTTTCTGGACTGCAAAGAGAACTGAAATTGTGCTAGCATTAAGTTGATTGAGGTAGTGAATGGGATTTGTGGGAATTGGCAATTTCTTTAAGCTGTTTAAAATTAATATTATTATTTGAGTAATTTGAATTAATCTGACGAAGTGTGAATTCTGGTCATTATTTTATATCTAATTGTCATGATGTCCAAGCTCAATTATTGTCATGATGTCTAAGCTCAATTATTTATACTTTAGCAGAATTACATATTCTGTGTTCACGACAAATCTATGTATTATTGCACTAATAGATCAGTTGGATTAAGTGTGAATTTGTGGCAATATTCCCGTTCCTGGGTCAAACAATTATAAATTGTTCCAGTATAATTATAAATATAAACAATATTATATATTCTGGCTGATCTAAGCAATATAAGATTCACCATACCATACATACTTTCTTCTGATTATTCTAATACATTATATGCTAGCATTCAGATATTCAATTTTGAATATAAGCAAAATTATATATTCTAGCAAATCTAAGAATTGTAAGATTCACCTTAACATACTACATACTTCCTTCTGATTATTCTAATGTATTCTAGCATTCAAATATTCAGTAATGAACGTCAGCAAAAATTACATATTCTAGCAAATCGAAGTATTATATGCTACCATTCAGATATTCTATTATGAACATAGGCAAAAATTATATATTCTGGCTAATCTAAGCATTAAAAGATTCACCATAACATACTACATACTTCCTTCTGATTATTCTAATGTATTCTAGCATTCAAATATTCAGTAATGAACGTAGGCAAGAATTACATATTCTAGCAAATCGAGTATTATATGCTAGCATTCAGATATTCAATTATGAACATAGGCAAAATTACATATTGTAGCAAATCTATGCTATTCCAAGATTAGCCAAGCTACATACTTCCTTCTGATGATTCTAATAAATTATATGCTCGCATTAAAACTTTTGAATTAGTTCGAGTGGATTTAGTGATGACATCAATGTCAATGGTCCAGACTGGCTATCCACTCCACACTTCTTATTCCCGATATAAGGCCCGTATCCGAAGGAACTCGGGTCGAGGCAACACGTCGTTGAAACCAAACTTGTCGGTGAGTTTTGCCGTAATTAATTTGGCCTCGCTTTCAGACCTCTGGCCCGACTGCAACAAGTGGCCGTATTTCCAGAGACTGTAGATGAACTCCTCTTCTCCCATGCGGCGTTCGGGCACTCCAGAATACACCACTTCGGCCACATCGTGCAAGATGTTGGCGGTGAGGCCCCACACGTCGTAGATCTTCTCGTTGGTCTCCTGGTCTCTTCTGGAGCCCAACTTGCCCCATTGCTTGAGGTGTCTCTTTTTGCGAGGGACCGAGGAATTATTATCATTTTGATCCACTTCATTCTTATCATTACTTTCATTTTTTTCATCTACTTCATTCTTATTCTTATTCTCATTCTCATTCTCATTCTCATTCTTATTCTCATCCAATTCATTCTTATTCTTATTCTCATTTTCATCCACTTCATTCTTATCCTCACTTTGATCCACTTCATCTGCTTCATCCACTTCATTCTTATCCTCACATTCATTCTCATTCTTATCCACTTCATCCACATCTTCACTTTCTCTCTCGGTGCCGCTTCCACTCTCCTCTTCCGAAGCACTCAAGTCCTTGATGTGGCGGAGCCAGGCCACCTCCTGGCCGTTCTTCTGCGCAAACAAGTACGAGCGAAGCGACCACGGAATGCCGCCCCAACTGAACTTATTGGAGCTTCTGTCAAGACACTCTGCCGGCTTCTCGTCCACGGCAGGATACAAGAAGTCCCGAAGCGGACACAGGAAGATGCTGGAACTCTCGCCTGGATTCAACGTGATGCGAAGGTCCGAGGAAATACTTGTGCCGTCCACACTGCGCATAAACCCCACACATGGCCGCACCACACTGAAAGTTCGCGATAAGTAGCCTGGTAAAATGTTGATGTGATCGATCTCAATGCCATACTTACGCTTCAAGTCCTCGTTGTGCTCATCGATGCCGATCTCTTCCATCATCTCTCTCCGTGCCACCTGCCACTCCGTTTCGTTGTCGAAGTCCGCCTTTCCACCAGGCAACGAGATATGGCCGGGAAAGCTGCGCAACTGGGACGATCTCTTGGTCAAGATCACCCGAAGCTCTCCCATGCTTCCTAGAAACAAGAGCACAAACACGGCGGCACGCCGGGTGTGCGGAACCTGGGTCCACACCGAGTGGCTCAGGTCCAAGTAGTACTTTGCAGGGAGTCGGTAGAGGTTTTCCATGAAGGGAGGCTCCAGCATTGTGGAGTTGGTGGGGTAAGGGTTGGTTCTGGTGAAGGCATGTGGACGTATGTGTCACGTGACCTGGTCGTGCGCGGCAAAAAGACTCCAACACCGGGAATCGAACCCGGATCTGCACGGTGAGAGCGTACTGTGATAGCCATTACACTATATCGGACGGCGGAGAACTCCAACACCGGGAATCGAACCCGGATCTGCACGGTGAGAGCGTACTGTGATAGCCATTACACTATATCGGAAGATCTGTTGAAGGAAGAGAGTTCTGAGCCGCCCCATGGTATCTATTTGATCACGTGGGTAGAGATCACGTGATGCATACAAGTCCTCCTTCAATTCTCCACCACCCACTCCGTCGTCGTTGTCCCCACGACTCGGCCCAATCACAGCCTCCATTCCGGTTGCAATCTTCCAGAAGTAGGCTGATTTTTCCGTTTTTTCAGCGGTCTGGCGACTTGGTGATGTGTCCCTGTGCTTCATGGTTATGGTTATGGTTATGGTTATGCAATTAATGGTTGGGTGCTCTACAAGGGTTGCAGTTGCAATGCTGTAGATGGATCCATGTCGCTGTGGACATGGGGATCGAAACCGGGAAGTGGCGAATCGAACCAGGTGCGTATACGGATATGCATATCTTCGCAATATAGACACATCAAAATCCAAAATCCATAGAAAATTCACATATGGCCTTTAGGTCACTAGCCAACTCGCTATCCGCAAGACAGACCAATGAGGTGCATACCCAGCCCCGTGAAATACATAAATCCGCCCATTTCGCCAGCAGCAGCTCGTTCCAAGTGCTAGCAGGACCTCGGCTGGATATTTGCGACCGGATGACCTGAGAAGCTAGCAGCTCCCCGGCTTAGCTGATAAATCACACTAGAATCACTTAGTGCTGCTAGTCGACAAGCCGGCATTATTTTTGGCTGCAGCATTTCTGTATTTTTGACTAACGGGTCTATCATAATCTCATCATATTTTTTTCATATTATGATCGTATTATCAACGAACATTTCCCAGTAGAACCCGGGAGAAAAGCTTTCAAAGTAGCACAAGGGAACATTTTCGAAAATTCCAACATTTTTGCCAAATAATACGCCGGTAAAAAATATATATCCTTTTGGTTGCGCTATGCCATCGGTGGCTGCTGCTAGGGAAACTTTATCCAGGTGAACAATTCCTTTATAATATCACGACAATTATTTCCTCCCACCAAAATATCACCAGGGTATTTTGTGTCTTGAAGCGAATTTGCCGATCTTCGATTCAGAAGTTGGAGAATGTTAAATGTCGCTACGAAATATTGTTTTCTGCCAATTGAAGAGGGTCCTCGGCAAATGAAGTGAGTCCCCGATGATTATGCCGCATATTGAACGCGCATATTGAGATTTCCATTACATCCGAAGTGGCACTGATCCCGTTATCTCCACTTAAGTCCACTCTTCTGCTTCGGAATGATTTCCTGTCCTTCCGAGCTGGTCCACCGCCATGTTGTGTTTTCCACAAATGGCATTGTTACTCATTGACATGCTGACTATGGGACAAACTTTGCCTAAACCTACTACGAAAATATAATTGGTTGCTTAGGTCACAGTATACGGAGTTAGTTTTAACTATGCAGTTTTCCGCAAGGTGTCGCTGGTCTATTGCCAAGCAAATCCACAAATTACCTCTCGCATAATAAGTCTTGCTTATGTCTCATGGAAATGTCAAATCCCATCAATGCATGCAATTGAGAAACCCGTTCATAGATGCCTCAAGATCTGGAAATATTCAGACTAAAAGAAAAGTCGGACCACAAGTTGCAAAAATACGAAGCTTCGTTCGCTTCCGGCAAGCCTATTCAAAGCTGGCATTGTGAATCGAACCATTCCAGAACTTCCGATTTCAAATGGACAGGTTTCCATTACATGATTACACGTGATTTTGCACCCAAACCCTTCGCCATGAAACTGTGACAGTGCCCAAAATGCATTCGGTACGTGCTGTGGCTGTCAAAGTTGACGGCTTATCTGACGGTATTCCCTACTCTACTCAACGGTGTAATTTTTCTAATTCATATCAACTCTTTTCCAGAAATGCCTACCACCACCCACACCGCTAGAATTGAAGACGACTTCGATCTACTCATACCCGTTCACAAGGCCTCACTTCCTCTAGACGTTCGCGGAATTGACCATATTAGATCGTCTCCGTACTATGAGAAGGAACACAGGCTCGATTTGGCCCGTGTCCCAGACTCTAAGAAAGTTCTTGCATTAGCTTTACAGTCATTTGAGCCCCAAACTGCCCGATATGCTTTTGAACTGTACGAGGAAGCGTTCAATATTGCCCAGGTAGTACAATTGGCCAAAGACTATGCTGAGCAACTCGAGATCGAGATTGAGCCAGTTACGTTCTACATCATTGCATTTCGCCTGATTTTGAAGCCGGAAGTCCAGGCTTCGGCAGATAACAGACGGTTTCTCGCCAGAGTGGATAAGGACTCGCATGTTGAGGCAAATGCTTCTGGAGGGCTTCTTAAGTATTGGTTTGGCACTCCTGACGATGTCCATGGCCAGAACCTTGCCACTTGCTGGTGGGAAACTAAACAGCATGCCAAAGAAGGCGGACGTGGAAAGGCACACAGAGAAGGAATGACTGCAGTGAAGAGCTGGTTCAAGCACTGGCAGGTGGAGGAGTACGAACTCACTTGGGAAAAACACGGAGAGTCGTACCTGTTTGTAAAGGTACGCTGATTTGGCTATGAAGAACTAGATGTTACACTTTAGAGTAGAGAACTAATAATATCGGGATTATCAGCATTTCACACAGTTTTGACGTAAAGGCTTTCTTTTTTTCTAATTTGAAAAGTGGATATTCTTCGCTGTCATAGTAGAACCCGTACTTTCTGTTCCTTGCCGTAAATTTGGTCCATATACAAGACTGTGGTCAGGTCCCGATGCACAAAAAGAGATGTAATTATAATTACATCGATGTCTCGAAACTATGGCAACTACGTCAAGCTATCGATTGCAGATTACGTCTTCCAAATCAAGATCCACACAATCAACCTATTGTTTCGAGATACGAGGCTAATTCTTCTTTTGAGCGGAGATGGAGTTGTCAATTGAATAGGCAGGTCTTGTACTGTTGCTCACGATGACCATGCAATTTGGGGAACGGTGAATGCATTCGGTGAAGGGATCTTTTCGGAATGACTGTTCTCAGCATCTGGGAAACCGAATCCATACAATTTCCTCCCCATTCCAATGCCTCCAATTCCACAAAACAGCTTGAAACCCGTAGTGCCTCACACATAATAGTTTGCTAACCAGGGCAATTCATCACTGTGGCTCTCTTGGCGGTGCGATGAGTGGCTGGAACAGAAAGATAAGATATAAAATCATTTATTGGCTCGCAGGCGCTCAACTGTGGAGACCGGGAAATTGGCCCAATTGTTCTTATCTGCCAAAAGATCTGCACCTACTTCTAGGGCATCTCCATACAGAGGACCTCTGGACCCTTCCTCGCATCCCCCCACATAATGTGGCTCTCCGGTTGGGGGCTTTGGCATCAAGCAACCGCACGTGCAGTCATCGGAGAGACGTTTAGGCTGGCAAATGTGTTGTTTCCACAAAGTCACGGAAATAGAGCAATAACGCGGGACTATGAGGTCATTGCGGTATTCGACGTCCCCTCTGTCCCCACCCCAAGCGTTTTGCCTAGATTGCGAATTGTGCAACGTCCCTAACCAGGAAGCAGAGCGAGAAGGCCGAAGGCTTTGCCATGGACGATGGAAACAGGCTGGTTGCAGGTCTGGGCCCATCCTGGCACCTCCTGCAAGCTTGACGTGCCAGTACATACACGATGCAGCGGGCCTGCAGCGTGCAGCATGCGGAGGCCGACGCATCATGCTCACCAAAAGTCTAAACTGCCGGAATAGACCCTCCAGAAGCCAGGCCTATTTCGGGCCTTCCACACCCCACAAAACAACACAAAGGGCGCGGCTTCGGCTTGCCCTTTGCCACTGGCACCGTGCTTGTCCGTGCCTATTGCCGCATGCCGTAGAATGCCTCATTTCTTTTCATTCAAACGCAGCACCGGCCTCTATTGTGCCCTTTTGTATCATGGCATCGACCACTCCTGCTCCAGCTACTTAAGCGAGGCCTTCGCCTGCTCCTTCTTCCTCTTCTTCTTCTCCATCGCAATCGTTGCATGTCCCCGACCCCGTCGCTACACCTGTTGACCCCTCTGTTCCATCTCCGGTTGTAGGACCAACCTTAACCTGAAAAATACCCCCACTGTCCCCGCCATCTCCACCACCTCCACCGCCATGGCTTCCGACTCCGCTTCCGCGTTGCACCGCACGCTGCAAGACGTGAAACAAGCTCCCCTTCTGATCCACGAGCTGCTCAAGCTGGACCTGGCCAGCTCCTCAGACTACTCCGACTTGTTCTCCGAAGGCGATGCCGACCCTGCTTATTTGGACAAGTCCCGGTTGGTGTCCAATGCCATCAACGAAATCGGCTTCGGCAGGTACCAATGGGGCTTGACGGTCGTTGCCGGATTCGGGTGGTTGTCGGACAATGTGTGGCCCGTCGCAACCTCGCTTGTCTTGGCCCGTTTGATCGAGGTGGACGGAGTCCACCACCCCCCAAATAAGGCGCCATTGCTTCCGTTGGCCCAGAACTTGGGCCTCTTGGTGGGTGCCGCCTTCTGGTCGCTTTCGTCCGACGTCATCGGCCGCAGATGGGCGTTCAACTTCACCTTTTTGATCACCGGTATTTTCGGCCTTGTGGCTGGAGGTTCGCCCAACTTCGCCGCCATCGGCGTGTTCTGCTCCTTCTGGAGTTTCGGAGTAGGTGGCAACTTGCCCGTAGATTCCGCCATTTTCTTGGAGGCCTTGCCCCAGACCCACCAGTGGATTCTCACGGTGATGTCTGCATGGTGGGCCCTTGGCCAGATCTTGGCCAATTTGCTCTCGTGGGCTCTTATCTCCAACTTTTCCTGTGACACCTCTGCCACGGTGTGCCACAAGAAGGACAATTGGGGCTGGAGATACTTCTTGTTCACTCTCGGAGGCCTCACGCTCGTCTTCTTCGCCTTACGGTTCGCTTTCCGGGTGTTTGAGTCGCCTAAATTCTACTTGGCCCGTGGAAACAACGCCAAGGCCATCGAATCGCTCAACCACATCGCCCGCATCAACAGGAAACCCCCTCCACTCACGGTGGAGGACTTGGACCGCATCGACGAGTTGTACGGCTCGTCCAAGCAACACGACTCCGAAGAAGGTGCCAATTTCTTGAACAACAACCACTTGCTCAAAGAAAAGATCAGCAAGTTCAACTTCTCGCACATCCGCCAGTGCTTTGCCACCAAGCGCTTGGCGTGGTCCTCCTTCCTCATCATCTTCATGTGGGGCTTGATCGGCCTTGCGTTCCCCTTGTACAACACGTTTCTTCCATACTATCTTGAGACCAAGAGTAACGGTGCGGCCAACAAGCCGTTAAGTGTGCACGAGACGTACAGAAACTCGTTGATTGTGTCGGTTCTCGGGGTGCCCGGAGCCCTCATTGCCGGCTTCTTGGTGGAGTTGAGAATTGGTCGTAAAGGAACCTTGTTTGGCTCGTTGATCTTGACCGGAGTGTTCCTTTTCGCATCCACCACCGCAAAGACTCCCAATGCTTATTTGGGCTGGAACTGTGCCTTTTCCTTCTGCTCCAACATGATGTACGGTGTGTTGTACGCCTACACACCCGAGGTGTTCCACGCCAAGATCCGGGGCACTGGAGTGGGCCTTGCTGCCTCGTTCAACAGAGTGTTTGGCGTTTTTGCACCCATTATTGGCATGTATGCAAACCTCAAATCTTCAGCTCCCATTTTCGTTTCGGGGGCTTTGTTCCTTGCCTCGGGCTTGATGGCGTTGTTGTTGCCGCTCGAGCCAAGAGGAAAGGCCAGTTTGTAGATGAGGACTGCTCAGGTTATAGAAATAATATTTATGGACTAGCTCATATCTATGAAATGAGCTTTTAAGGAAAGTAGATTATGAAGTAATTACTGAGATGATGGATACTATAGCTAGTTTCTCTTTGTTCTAGAATCGGTCAATCCAGATCAGTTCGATCTAGAATCGGTCTAGCTAGCTTCAGTCTATCTAGTATTAGTCTATCTAGTGCTAGTACGTTTTCACATTTTATGCATTCAATATTTTTAATGCGTATTGACTAATCTATACTCTAAATATTAATGCAATATTATCACACTGAAAAGGACTATTTGCAAAATAGGAAAAAAACCTGTGAATAGCGCAATCTACAATTCGTAGTAGAGTCCCAAATCTAGGAGACACAGCACTTTTATAGCCTTAGTTATTATGTTAATATTCTTTATGCCCAATTATCTTCCATTTATCTCAATTCACTTCCATTTAAACCAATATCTCTCTACCTTCTACTTTATTCTCTTCCTAATCTCTCTACCTTCTACTTATTGCTTTCACCCTAAAATCTCTACCCTTCATTTCCTCCATCTCTCATTCACTTCATTCTCTTCTTCTTTCGTTCTCTTTATTCACTCCTTATGGATATCTTTGCTGCATCCGGTATACAATTCCGTTCGCATCCATATAAACTCCATATATTCTGACTTTTCACTTCCATTTACACCACAATGTTCACCTCCAACGCCCAGATTCACCAATTCGGAGGCATTCTCCACAAGCTCAGCCATGACTCGCTGTCGACAGCCACCAAAATGGAGGTCAATGTCTTTGTTCCGGCTTCCAACGCCTCCAAAGTGCCTGTCTTGCTCTATCTTTCTGGATTGACTTGTACCCCCAACAACGCCACGGAGAAGTCGTTTCTCCAGTACTTTGCCAGCAAATACGGCTTTGCCGTGGTCTTTCCCGACACTTCGCCTAGAGGAGCCGGCATTGAAGGCGAAGACGACTCGTACGACTTCGGAACAGGGGCTGGTTTCTACGTGGACAGTACCCAGGCTCCATGGAACAAGAACTACCGTATGTACTCATATGTGCATGAAGAATTGCCCCAGGCGTTGGCCCAGCACTTCTCCAACCTCGACTTCTCCAACATCGGCATCACTGGCCACTCAATGGGCGGGTTTGGTGCGTTATCGGGCTTCTTGAGCAACCCCGGAAAGTACAAGTCGGTGTCTGCATTTGCCCCCGTGTCCCATCCACTGAACAGCGAATGGGGCAAAAAGTCCCTTACCCGCTACGTGGGCCCCAACAAGGAAGACTGGCAAAAGTACGACCCCGTGGACTTGGTGAAAAACTACACTCATTCTAATCAGCCTGTTATATTGATCCATCAGGGAGCTCTGGACAAGTTCTATCATCAGGACAACCAGCTCCAGCCTGAAGCGTTTGTTTCTGCAGCAAAGGACTCGGTCTTTGATGGCAAGGTCGACTTGCGTGTGGTGGAGGGTTACGACCATTCGTATTTCTTTATCAGCTCCTTCGTGGAGGACCATGCCAAGCACCATGCCAAGTACTTGGGATTGAGCCAATAGAAACAAGTGAACCTATGGATATTCATGGTGATCATAAAATATTGAAATATTCATGGAGATCATTAGATATTGACATATTCATGGTGATCATTAAAAATTGAAATATTCATGGAGATCATTAGATATTGACATATTCATGGTGATCATTAAATATTGAAATACTATCATGGTCATATTGAAATATTAACAATGATGAACCCATTAAATATTGACATATTATCGTGGTGATCATTAGATATTGAAATAACAATGATGAATCCATTAAATATTGAAATATTCATGGTCATATTGAAATATTAACAAGGATGAACCCATTAAATATTGAATATCGAACCACTGTGTCAATAAATGAGATGATGAAGTCAATAGCGATGAAATAACATAAGATCAATAAATAACGGTTGAATATGGATGCAGTTTTTATTATTGAGATTGTCTTATTGAACAAATATTGGAGTACAATAAATGATTTAGAATGACAATAATTATTGAAACTTTAATTGTAGTCTTGAGTCAAAACTTGGTGTTTTGAAGGGCTTTTATTGAAACAATTTGTACTCATCAATTGGTGTATTGAAGGGCTTTTATTGAAATTTGTAGTATTCAATTAAAACTTGGTGGACCACGTCTCATACCACTTTGCCTTCTTAGCATTGGCCGAATGGATATTCTGTGCCTTTTTGGACAAGCTCTTGGCCTCCTGTGCTAGTTTCTCTGCGATTTCTTCCACTTCTTCGTCCACGGTTCCATTCAACATCAAGTCCACAATCAACTTGTCGGTCCACTTGACGATATTCTGCTGGTGTGCGTAGATAACATCAATATTCTCTCCTGTAGTTGCCTTTGGCAACGACTTCTTGAATGAGGCCAACAAGAGCTTGATCAACTCGATCTTCTTGAGCCAGACCTTGGCAAATTCGGCCAATTTCTCGTTTGTGACAGCCTCCTTTGCCACTGGAGGCTTTGCTCCATCAAGATCGTCCTCGTCTTCGTCCGATTCCAATCCAAATGGATCGTCGTCCATTTCCTGGGGGTTTTCTGCCCATTCTTCGAACTCCTCGAAGCCATCATCGATGAGGGTGATGCTCTGGCCGATTTTGGCCGTCAAAAGACCGAGTTTGCCGCCTTCAACAAGCGCATAGAGATTATCACAGTTGGACCATATTTTACCAACTGCCACCAATCTGCCATTGATCTCGTCCTTTTTCGACACTTCTTCCTTGGCCAACTCGTCCACATCGTCCAAAACACCTCTGAGTTCATCCACAAACCCCATGTTGGACACCAACAACTGTTTTATCTGGAGAACCACCTCGTCGTAGAATAACCGTGATATCACGTCTGGCTGCAACTGGAGCACCACGGAAATGAGCAAAACTGCGGTTTCTGAGAGCTTTTGCACCGTGGAGTACGCCGGCTTGACGTCCTTGGCCAAATTCTGCGGTTTGAAGATGATTCCGACCTTGGTAGCATGGGCTCTGATCAACTTGGCCAATTTCTTGAGCTCATCTAACGGTTCTTTGACGGTAGAAGCCGCGATTTTGGTGGCCGATTGCGGGCCGTTGACGCTCTTGGCCCAGTACTGGAGTGCCTCTTTGAAAGAGTCGAGAAGCTGGTACAATTCGGCTCTGGAATCGGACATGGAGACAGTACAGAGTCTATAAATGTAAGGGCAATTTTTCATTGAGATGTGGGTCACGTGACCGCGCACGTGACTAGCATACTATCTACCAGTCGTCGTCGTCTTCGTCGTCGCTTTGGGCCACCTTGCCCTTGCGCTTGCTCAAAGCGTCCGCCAACGCGTCCGCCATGGTGGCAGGGGGGCCTGGAGCGCCTCCTGCGCCTCCTGGTGCCGGAGGTGCTGATATTCCCGAGGAGTTTGGAAGAATAAGTGGTTTTTCCAATTGGGACTTGTCGACCTTTTTGAGCACTCCGATGCCTGCACCTCTGATTGAGGCCAAGAGGGCGTCTCTGCCTTGGTCTCCGGTGGCTTCTGCCGAGGGACTTGCCATGGAGGGCATTGGTGGGGGAGGTGGAGGTCCAGAAGACATTGGAGGCATTGGAGGAGGAGGAGGTGGGGGACCACCTGACGTAGTAGGAGGCAATGGAGGTGGAGGTGGAGGGCCTCCAGAATTAGTAGGAGGCAATGGAGGTGGAGGTGGAGGGCTTCCAGAATTAGTAGGAGGCAATGGAGGAGGACCTGAATTTGTTGCCAGTGGTACAGTCCGTTGTGGAGGTGGTGGAAACGAGCTAAGAGGCACGGAATGTGAGGGCGATTGTGGTGGTGGCGCTCCTGTTGCCATTGGAGGCTGTGGAGGCGTCTGTGGAGAGTAATTTGAAGAAGGATGGCCTGGAGGTGGTGGTGGAGGAGGTCCACCGGCACCAGGAACTGGTCTCGAAGCCCGTGGTGGAGGTGGTGGAGGTGGGCCTCCTCCCGTGGCCCTAGCTGCACGTGGTGGTGGAGGTGGTGGAGGGCCTCCGGCTCCAGGACCGGCTCTTTGCGGTGGTGGAGGTGGAACACCTCCTGCTCTTGGAGGAGGCATTGGGCCCCGAGGAGGAGGCATGGGGCCGTTGTTTGCCCGTGGAGGAGGGGCGGGAAGAGGCCTGTTCTGCTGGCCAAATGGCGGAGGAACGTGGTGATGCTGTTGGCCTGGAGGCGTGGGAATGGGTCTGGCACTCAGAGGAGGCAATGAAGGAGGGCCCTGGGCCTGTGCTGACGGAGGAGGCGGCAACAGCGTGCTGGAAACGGGCGGAGCCACGGCATTGGCAGGGGGCAATCTGAATCTGGGGGCCAGAGGGGCTGCTGGCGCCTCTGGAGCTGGCGAAGATGCCTGTGAGCTTTGAGACGTTTCGGGCTCGTGGGACCCGCTGTCGGTGTCGTAATCGTGAGGAGGGGGTGGTGGGGGCGTGGGTGAGCTTTCAGCATGAGCAGCAGCCCCGGGAGGAGGCGGTGGGGGTGGTGCTTTCTTGTGTTTCTGCGACGAGGTCGAGGCCACTCGGGACCCAGAAAATGCGGCTTCTTCGTGGTTTCTCTGCAACTTTCGGGGGATGGGCGGCTCCAAGCCCACCAAGGGACCGCCCTGCTTGGCAATGTAGTCCTTGATGAACTCTCTGTTGTCGGCAATCATGTCTTCTGTGATGCCCGCAGCCTCCAACTCGGCATACAACGAACGCCATTCTGGAGGCGGAACATCGTCGTAGTACAACACGCCCTTGGCTCGGCGCGACCGCTGCGCCGTGTTGACGTCAGTAAACTCGCCCCTGGGGCCCGGGGCCTGGGGCCCCGTGGCACTCGTCCGGCTCTTCAAGGCAATTGCGTTCTTGTTGGCCACGGTCTGCTTGGAGCCGTGCTTCTGGCGCGTGGTCACGCGCTTGAAGAAGTGGGAGGCGTCGTTGGAGTCCTCAAAGAGCAAGCCCACCAGGCAGTCCTCGATCTCGAAGGTGTGGAAGAACTTGCGGTCCTGGTTGTAGTCGAAATTGACGTAGAGCTCCTGATCCCACAAAACTCCGCGGGTTCCCACGATGTCCACGAGCTTTAGAAAGAACGTATGGCCCACCAAGTCGTCTACCAAGGCAATTGCGCCCAGGAGACCGGTGTAGGTCCACTTGGTGGGTTCAGGATATGCGATGTAAAGACGGGCCACCGTGGCATCAATGATCTTGTTGTTTGCTTTAGGCACGGCACGCTTGATCTTCTCCTTGTCGGGAGTCGTCAAGATACCCATGATGACGCAGGGTTGTGGAAGGAGGTGGATTGGAGATGTAGAAGATACAGTATCTACAATTTAGGTGATGTTTTTGAGTGTCATGTGATGAATGATACGTGACCATTTGTCACGTGCCCGTTCACGTGCCACATCATGTGACCTCGCCTTCTTCTCATCTTCTTCCACTTCACTCCATTATTCTCCATACTCATCATGTCCGGACGTCAAGGTGGAAAGGCCAAGCCTTTGAAGGCTCCAAAGAAGAAGGTCGTCGAAGACGACGAAGACAACCTCGCTTTCAAGGCCAAGCAAAAGGCCGACGCTGAAGCCAGAAAGGCCATGGCTGACAAAGCCAAGAAGGGTGGCCCATTAGTTGGAGGAGGTATCAAGAAGAGTGGAAAGAAGTAGGTAGAGAGTGTATATGATACTGTTAGTATATGGTACTGTTTCAGAATGTAGCAGGGATGAAATTGTATTTTGAGGGGTGAGTGGCATATGTGGAGTGAAGGACCACATGAGACTGACACTCGACGCAGATTAATTAGAGGAGAGCTTGTGGGGGTGGATCTATGGTGAATGTGAAAAGAAAAGGGTCAAATGGTCAGTGCATTGGAAGACAGTTGAAGAGACACTTCATTGATCCAATGGATGGCTTTTCAAAGAGATCACTGGTGTATTACCGGGACATTATCAGCATACTTTTCCTATGTTAGTGGCAAGCACACACCAGTAGTATGACCTGTGAAATCACCACAAGATCTAGGAGCTACGCCAGTGGATTCAATATCATGTGTATCTACTGGAAAGCATCTGAAAGTTTAATTTGTTCAGTGTATTCAATATCATGTGTATGCCTATTAGCATCTGTGTGTTTCATTCGTCAGTAGATCCAATATTTTCTCGATATTTGGGGCAATTCACTACAGTTAGTTATGGCAATGGAGTGCGTTGTACTTTTCCTGTCACCAACTGTACCTTTCACTTCTAATAAGCCTTGTGTATCTACGTCATTAGCCCTAATTCCTTTTCTTTAACTCAATCCTTAAAGTGTTTCTAATTCATTCCATCTCAATTCAAAGACTATATCTAATTCATTCCCTTCAACTCAATTCAAAAACTATATCTAATTCATTCTCTTCGACTCAATTCAGAAGTCATATCTAATTCATTATCTCAATTATGCTATTCTATCATTATTATATCTTCCACTTCCCATGCTTCTTCTCTTCCTTCTTTCTGAGCAAAAATAAAAAAGAGCGACCTCGGTGAGGGTCGAACTCACGATCTTAAGATTAACAGTCTTACGCCTTAGCCAACTTGGCCACGAAGTCTTGCTCTTGTACAGGTTTGCTTTCACTTGCTTCATGTTCCATTATTCCACCCCTATTAGCCTATACCTTGATTCCTCCATAACCTATGCAGACACTTTCCCTGCAGCTCAGGGTTTGGGTTTGTCTCGTACTTTAAAGACGTTTCAGTGCAGAGAAGATGGAGAAATGTCGCTAATGCACGTTTCTCGCACTGAAATCTGGCTTCGAAAGGTTAAACACTATCGTCCCAGTTGGAGATATTCTGTAACTCTACTCTCCTTGTTTGAATACTTTAAATGAATATTTGTTGAGTTCGCAAAATTTCCAAAACTTTATTAATTTATTACTGTTCGGAGAAACCACCCTGATTGCTGTGGTGCCGTGCCCCTAAATTCGACATTGTCAAAAACGACATGAGTAGACGTGTCGGTGTCCCTGAGTTTCACCTGCCCCTCTTCTGTCGTCTTGCTCCACTTAGAAGATGGGCATGCGGGGAAAGGACGCCGATTCTCGGCTCCGAAGTGCCCGCATATCATTTTCCTACATACAGCGCAAGCAAAGAGGCGATGGGCCCATGTAACCTCACATCATGACAAATCGTCGTCCTACTATTGGATTCTGTGCAGTACCCACATCTGGAGAGAACACAGCCAGGAGATGTAGAACCCAGCAGACAGTGAAGACATGGGGGTCTAGGTGGGGAAGACGCACCCGCCTAAGCCTAGACGCACCGAAGCATGCACCCTGTCATTTTTGACGTTTTTTTCTAACTACAACTCGTGTGACAACTCTGTTCCTTGGACCACCCCGGAACGTCTGCTTTTCACTGGTTACGATACCCTGCAACTCCGGCGCCAATTCCGCTCCGAAAAAAGTGTATATAAACCGTCTTTCCCCGGTCTGCCAAGCGTTTCGCGTTATGTAGCTAGTAATGCAATCAGATCAACCTATCTCACTGGGTGCAAAAGCCGAGCAGACTTCGCTGTATGGCGCAAATTCCACCACCGCAGGCCTCGAGGCCCATAGTGAGGCAGATGCGTCTTCGCCTTCGCCTTCCAGCTCCGACGATGAGCACCACGAGGAGTTAACTCCCGTGGTATCTGCAAACGAAAAGCACCTTCTTGCCGACCGTTTGGGCGATGCCCACCTCAACATTTTGCCCACGAAGAAGCTCCTTGTGTGCTTGGCTGCGCTCTCCTTGGGCCTCTTCATCTCGTTCTGCGACCAGACAGGTCTCACTGTAGCTTTGCCTCGCATTGCCAAAGACTTGAATGCCGAAACCACCATCAACTGGGCCGGAACATCGGCCTTGTTGGCCAACTGTGTGTGCCAGGTGTTGATGGGCCGCATGGCAGACATTTTCGGCCGCAAAAACATCCTCTTGGCCTCTTTGGGCATATTGGCAGTGGCCGATTTGGTGTGTGGTTTTGTCAAGACAGGACCCCAATTCTATGTGTTCAGAGCATTTGCCGGTATTGGTGCTGGCGGAACACAGTCGTTGACCATGGTGATGTTGAGTGATATTGTCACTTTGAAGCAGAGAGGCAAGTACCAGGGAATTCTCGGTGCACAAGTGGGCCTTGGAAACGCATTGGGCCCATTTATCATGTCTGCGTTTGTCGAGCACAACAACTGGAGAAATTTCTACCACATGATGCCCGCATTGATCGTGTTGGTGATCGTGACCATCTGGTACTTGATCGACGACAAGTCCAATTCCAAGAAGTTGTCGGATGTGCTTTCCAGGAAGGAAAAATTCAAGAAAATCGACTATCTCGGATTGCTCTTTTCCACCGCCAGCTTGACGTTGTTGCTTATTCCCATCAGTGGAGGTGGTTCCACCTATTTGTGGGACAGCAGTCTCGTGATCGCCATGTTTGTGGTGGGTGGAGTGTGCATGATTGGGTTCTTGCTTATCGAATGGAAAATTCCTAAACTTCCCATGATCCCATTGATTTTATTCAGCCGCATGTCCTTGTCCATCATCTTGCTCTCCAACTTCTTCTTTGGCATGGCATATTACGGATTCTTGTACTACCTTCCATATTATCTCCAAATTGTGAGAGGGTTGGACTCCATCCACTCTTCCATCTTCATTCTTCCATTGGTGTTGCCCATGTCGATCATGTCCATTATTTCTGGCCAAATTATTTCTAGAACCGGCCACTACAAGCTTATCATCATCTGTGGCTATTCAATCTGGACTCTAGCCTGTGGCCTTTTGATGCTCTTCACAAAAACCACCAATTACGGCGTATTGGTAGTGATTTTGCTCATTATGGGCTGGGGTGTTGGCTGGACTTTCCAGCCAACTATGGTGGCTGCACAAGCACAGGCCAGAAAGTCCGAAAGAGCCGTGGTTATTAGCACAAGAAACGTTTTGAGATCTTTTGGAGGTGCAGTCGGCGTCGCCATTGCCTCGTTAATTGTTTCCAATAGTCTTTTGAAAGAAATCGATGACCAAGGCACCGATCTGATCTTGAGTCCTATTTTCTTAAGCTATATGAAGACGCACATTTACACCAGGATAGATGCTTCCAGTCTTTCTGGACCACAAATCGAATTGGTCAAGACCATGTACATGAGCTCGATCCATAACTTCTTTATTCTTAACATTCCCTTGATCGGATTGTGCTTGGTCAGCAGTCTCTTTGTTAGGGACAATGGAATGCAGTGCATTGACGAGCTTCCAGAAAAGAAGGAGAAAGAAAAGGCATGAATGGAAGGTGTGATTGCTAAGGCATATTAGAGTGTATAATTATTGAAGGCATAATTTAGAGGGTATAATTATCGCAGGCATAATATTGAAGGCATAGTTGTTGAAAGCATAATTATTGAAGGCATAATTATGAAAGGAATAATTATGGAAGGCATGGTCCTAGAGAAATGAATTTCTTAATCATTTATTGCATATATACATACTCATAGACTCGTGTAGATGGACCGAATAGTCCACGAAATCAATATTCCAGATATTAGCAGTCTATCTATCTGATTCGATGAATGGTTAATTCAAGCCGGCTTAATTCTTTACCCCAACTATCGCTAGCAAGAATATTGTGCATTGGAATGATGTTAGAACGGATTATAGCTGTGGCACGTTCATTCGGTTCAAGCACTTGTATGTGTTGAATATTCATTCCATCTATTCTAATTGCAGTTGTCCTTAAATCCATTTCAACAGTTGTCGTTAAATCCATTTCAACAGTGTCGTTAAATCCATTTCAACATTGTAGTTGAATCCATTTCAACAGTTGTCGTTACATCCATTTCAACAGTTGTCGTTAATTCCATTTCAACAGTTGTCGTTAATTCCATTTCAACAGTGTCCTTTTTTTTCCTTTTTTGTTGATAGTTATTACCTCTTCAATTGTCCTGAATCTGATTTTCTTGTACTGTTCATGCCCTTTTCTTTTGTTCAATACTAGTTAAAGTTGACCGTGAAATCCCACCCATCGAAAAACTTCTTGGCCTGGGTGAAGTGCTCCTCGGCATATTGGAAGTACTCCGAAGGATCGTAGCCATCGGCGTATTCGGCGTATTCTGCGTACTGTAGATTGGCTCCATTGGTGGCTGCATTCTGGAACGCATCTCTAGTAGGAGCAAAGTAGTGGCGGAGGTCAAAACTGGTGATTTCTTTGAAGAAATCGACAAAGCGGCCTCCGAAATGGTCCTTGTAGTTTGGATCTGACCATGAATTGGTCGTTTCGTGGTACATGTTCCACGTGGTCTTGAGATTTGGAATATCTTGCTTGACGATTCGGGAGAAGCCACGGAGGTACACCACCCCGAGAATCGCCAAAACCGAGATAAAAAACACCGTCTTGATCGTTGCAACAAACATGTTGAACCAGATCCTCACGATCTTACGGATAAACCGATAAAGGAACCATACTAGGAATACGGATAACACCAATTGGGAGGCTGTGGGGAACTTTTGCGACAAGAACACGAGGAAATTGATTATGTGGAGAAGGACGAACTGCACGACCGTGAAGGAAACGGCCACTATGGGCACCACGACGTCGGAAATGCCCATGATGATGGTGGAGGTGACAGGTGTGATTAGATAGGTATATATGTGGTCACGTGACCAAAGGTTACCCGGACACAGACCAAAGGTTACCCGGACATCTACCCACGCGTATATAAGCAGCCGATGCCCCAGTCTTTGCCCACCAGAAAGTTGCCTCCGGAAATTTGGCTCCAACAGTAACCCCGTCGCGGCTCCTGCGTGGCGTCTACATCTGGACCCTGGCCCGCCTATTCACTTAGGGAGCCTTGGAACGGATCAGTCCCGCAGAAGTCCGGCGTGGTTGTGAGTTGGCAGTTGATAGTACGGACAGATCGATGTGGCTATCAAGAATATTTCGAAGGTTGGAAACTTTGGAGTGTCCCGTTATGCCACCACATATGTAGAGTAGTGAAAGAGAAGAACCATGGAGATGAGGCAAGAGAAGCTATTGAACGAAGCTAGCAGATAATGAGGGAGTTCATTGAGCTAACTGCAGATTGAAAAACGCAGAATAATTCTGATGAACTCACTGCATCGAGTTGATCTAACTGCAGATTGAAAACTGCAGAATATTCTGATGAACACACTGCATCGAGTTGATATAACTGCAGAATAATGAGCTAACAGATGAACTTACTGCATAGAGTTGATCTAACTGCAGTGTTGAGCTAACTGATAGTTGAGCTGAATTTTGAATTGACCTAACTGATAATTGAGCTAATTGAGCTAACTGATAGTTGAGCTAACTAATAATTGAGATAACTGATAATTGAGCTGGAGCTTCAGTTAATCCTAAATCTATTCAATACTCTGATACTTCAATACTCTCACAGCCACCATACTCTATACTCAGTAAATATTGTATTGCAATAATTGCAGCTATTACAGGGTTGGTGCTTCTTCAAAGCTAACTGCAGGCAATAACTGGTGCTAAAGTGAACTGGGACCAATTGAGCTTGATCTAATGATCTAATGATCTAATGATCTAATGATCTAATGATCTAATTGAGCTAATTGAGCAATTGGGCTAGAGGGCTATCACTGGACAAATGCATGTATTCGTTCTGCAGATAATGGAGCTAAAATTAAACCTAGCTGCAGATACTGTGTTGGTACTGCAGTTTTGAGCTAAAAATTGAAGCTGACTGGTGAAGCACTGATTGAGGCTAACTGCAGAGTGATAACAACTGCAATTATAACTATGCTTGTTCTGATAGAACGATAACTGCACATAGACTTACTTCAGAAGCACACGAGTAACGAGTTCCATACTGCACATACACTTCCTGCATACATGAATTTCACTAACATCACGTGACTTTAACGACGGCCCTCTCTCTCCGTCAAACAACGCCCACGGCATCTCCCCATCAGACCACCAGCCTCACGCCAGTTCCGAGCACGCCCACAGCAATTCCGACCACGGCCGATGCCGGCACGCCCGGCATCCACGCCGTGCCAGCAGCCGCATGTCACGTGACCACCCAGCCCCTCGGTCACGTGACCGTATCGACCCGTGACCCGCAACACCCAGACATCAGCCTCAACTACACCACTTTGATTCCACCCTATTCCCTGCTGTCTCCGGCACCAGTCCCGTTAGTGCCCAAAAAAGACCCCCACCGGGCCCCCACGGCAGCCCCCACCCCCCACACTCACTTCCGTCGCTTTCCGCCGATTCCCGTGCCAGTGGTGCTTCCCAGTTTCACCTGAACCCGCCTTTCATTTTCACCCCAAACACCGTCCACTGGGTGCAACTGGCGACTTTGATAGCAAACATCGCCGGAAATCGCTGTTTCTGAAGCAGCACAGCGTCCACCTACCCCTCTGTCTACCGTGCCACCGCCGTCGCCCGCCGCATCTTTCGGAACAGCCATGTCGAAGCTCTTTCTGCGAAAGAAACCGCCCCAGTTGTCGGTGCTAGAGGAGCTCCAGCAGACCTACGACGACTGCTGCAACCTCCTGATCAAGTACATCACCATGGAGGAGCAATTGCGCGTCGAGGACGCGCTCAAGGGCTGGAAGAGCCTCCACACGCTGCTCCTCTTCAAGATCGAGGTGTTTGAAAAACTGGCCTACAAGTTCTCCAGCGACGAGCTCGCCATCTTGCACGAGTTGCGGGGCATCCGTGACGAGAACGTGCGCCATTTGATCCGGGTCCAGATGCGGGTAGACGAGATCAACCGCAAAAAGCTGGCTCCCAAGCTCAGCAACGTGTCTATTCCGTACGGCAAGGGCTCTCCGTCCAACATGTCGGTTCCGTCGCTCCGAAGCACCGGCCAGAGGCTGACGTTGCAGTCCAACAACTCCCGGGCCATGCTCAAGTCGTTACGGCCCGGGTCGGGCCCCAGTCCTGGCTTGTCCAAATCGAAAAGCACCCAAGCATCGGCTGCTGCCAACCTCTCATGGCAGAAGCCAGCGGCTCCTAGAGTCCCGCCTTCCTCCACCAAGCCAACAAAGTCGGCCGAAAGCTTGTTTGACGATTTTGACCAGGATCTCGAGTACAACGGAAACTGGGAAAAGCTCAACAGCTCTCGGACGTCTTCTGGCTTGTCTGCTTTATCCGATGAGCCCAATTTGATAGACTTGGACGAGGGTGGTCCTTCCGAATACGCTGGTGATTACGAACACGACGATGTTCTCTTGGACTACTACGCTAGTGACGAAGAACCCCCAACCCGTGCATTAAAGGACTTGACTATAAAGAAAGTTCCCGAATACCCTCTTCTGAAACTCCGGTCCAACCCAACAAGCTCCACCTATGCATCCAGACTGAGCTCTGCCCAAAATAAACCCAGCAACGGGCATTCTAGGAGTGCTAGTGATTTTTCAACGCCCGAATCAGATTCCAGCCATGCCACTGCACCAGTCGTTGCTAGCACCAACAGCCGTTATGTTTACAACAAGCCCAAACCGTTGAACATCAACGTGTTAATGAAAAACACGTCGAAGCCTAAACCCAAGCCTGTGGCCAGAGAAACTCCCAAAGCTCCTCCCAAAGTGGACCCTCCTAAACCGACGCCCAAGCCGGTGGCTAAGGCCAAGCCCGTGGCCAAACCCAAGAATTCCACTAATATTTCTTACAATTATGTGAAGGCTCCAGCAAGGAACGTGTCTCCCACCAAGCGGCCAGCCAAAGCGGTATTGCGAAAGGCGAACCTGTCACCTGGACCGTCGTCCACGTCGCCCAGTCCTGAAACCAACGGAAATTCGAAGCCAGCCAAGGAGCCAACGCTTGAAGAAGACGAAGAGGCATTAGTCAAGAGCATCAAGGGAATTGACCAACAAGCTGCTAGACAAATTTTGAACGACATCGTGGTCAAAGGAGACGAAGTTTATTGGGATGACATTGTGGGATTGGAAAGTGCAAAGAATTCCCTTAAGGAAGCGGTGGTGTATCCATTTTTGAGGCCCGATTTGTTTCGCGGACTTAGAGAACCGACTCGAGGAATGTTGCTCTTTGGTCCGCCAGGAACTGGAAAAACCATGTTGGCCCGTGCAGTGGCCACCGAGTCGAAGTCGACGTTTTTTTCTATTAGTGCATCGTCGTTGACATCGAAGTATTTGGGAGAATCGGAAAAGCTAGTCAAGGCATTGTTTCTCCTAGCGAGAAAATTGGCTCCCTCCATTGTATTTGTGGATGAAATCGACTCGCTTTTGAGCTCGCGTACTGAAGGCGAAGTTGAAAGTTCCAGGAGGATCAAAAATGAGTTTTTGGTGCAATGGTCCGAATTGTCAAGTGCAGCCGCAGGGCGGGAATCCGAGGACGTTTCACGCGTCTTAATCCTTGGTGCCACCAACTTGCCGTGGTGTATTGATGAGGCCGCTCGGAGACGTTTTGTGAGAAGACAGTACATTCCTTTGCCCGAAGACGAGACGAGAAAAACCCAGATCCAGAAGCTCTTGAAGTACCAGAACAACACGCTTTCCGACGACGACTACAACCAGTTGATGGAGCTTACGCAAGGCTTCAGTGGTTCAGACATCACCGCGTTGGCCAAGGATTCTGCCATGGGGCCTTTAAGAGCGTTGGGTGACGCCTTGTTGCTGACAGCCACGGAGAATATTCGCCTGATCAACTTGGAGGACTTCAAGAATAGTCTAAAGTATATCCGGCCCAGTGTCTCTAGCGAAGGGCTAGAAGAGTATGAACAATGGGCGGTCAAATTTGGAAGTTCTGGAGCATAGAGCGAAGCTTAAAGCCAGAATCCCATTTAAGGTTAAGCTCTGAGTTTGCGGCTATTTTTGCCATGGTTCCAAGGACGCTGGGATGAGATTTGTCCCCGCAAAACACCGCTTGCTGCCAAGGGTAACACCGACAGGGCCAATTTACGAAGGAGGTTGGATCGGGGCCGTGAAGATCTTTCTTGTGTGCAAGTCTTTGGCGACGTGTGCGTTGACGTACATGGCACCTGTGGGTCGTCACCCCCGACAGTTTTTCCGGGCGGACGTGTGGCCAGGTCGTCTCATCAACCTCCTGTTCCAGAACAGCCTGGAGGTGGGGCATTGGCACGGCGAGTTTCTGCGGGGCCAGACCGCCGTCCGCTCCCAAAACAGCAACTCTCCGGTTCCTGAAGCGAAGGCCATGGAATGATGAGGAGTGCAACTGGTGCCTGAAGATTGCCAACCTGCTACAGCCTGAAATACGCGAAAAGCTCCCCAGCGAAAGGGAAAAGCCATGCTTCAGCCTTTGTGGTGAGAACTACTGCTGCACATGTGATGTGGAGTTGGCCAAGAGGCCAGATGGCGCCAATAGCGCTGTCAGTGCTTGCAAAGGCATCTAACCATGGGAGGTGTCATCCATGCACTAAAGTCCGGTCCCAAAGGGATGGGATGGAGTGAATACAGTGCGTGATCAGTAACGATAGATGCAATAGCATGTTGGGGATTCTCACTGTCCAGTGTGTGTCACTTTCGAATTCACGTCAGTTCATCAGTTCATCAATTCCATCAATTCCATCAGTTCCATCAGTTCATCAATTCCACCAGTTGCACCAATTCCACCATTCCACCATTCCCATTCCCTTCAACACTTCCTAGCAATCCTGTGAAACTCCTCTCTAGCCCTGTATAGCCGACATTCCTAAGCATATGCCCAGTGTAGACCTTTCACACCATTGCCCTCCAGGTGTTGTTTCACCACTGCACCGCAGGTGTTTCAGCCCTGGATTCGGCGTTTCTTGCGCCCAAACTGCACCAGCCACCAGGTAGAACATGCACAGACCATCTCGCGTGGATCGGCCCTGGTCCTTCGGGTGGGTTTGCTGATTTGCACATACTCGACCATACATATGATTTAAGCTGCGGCACATACGAATATGCAAGGTGCGGACGCTCCATGTGATGGAACCTTGCATTTGGGGCAGGGAATCGGAACCGGAACGTTTCGGATTCGGAAGGGAATGGGAATAGGGTTTGTGGGGCGGCGTCGAAGATTCCATGGCATGGAGTTCAGGCAAAGAGAGTAGAAGTAGAAGTAGAAGTAGAAGAATGAAAGAGAAGTAGAAGTAGGAGAAGTAGAAGTAGGAGAAGTAGAATGGGGGTAGAAGTAGAAGTATGGAAGCAGAGTGGTAGGAGAAGTATAGAAGCAGAATGGTAGGAGAAGTAGAAGTAGAATTAGAAGTAGAATGTGGAAAACTATAGTAGTAGAATGGGAGTAGAATGTAGGAAAACTATAGTAGTACAATAGGAGCAGCATTAGCATCGTGAATACTGCACAACGAGCGGTGATGTGTCAAGAATGACCTTCATGTCCATTTCAGGGCACCATGGCATTGCCAGGTAGAATATCACCTATCGCACATTCGCACATTGGCACATTTGCACTTTTGGCACTTTTGGCACATTTGAATAGGTTGTATTTTTCCAATTGTGGGCAGGTGGCACTGGAGTTCCGGAATAGCATGATGGAGCGATGGGGTCTGGGTGTAGGAGACGCACTTGCTCCGTCGAGTGCATGGCATGGCATTGCGGCTGGAACATGATGCCTGGTGCCTGTGGCACGCATTAAAGGGGCATGGTGGGGCATGGGGCAAGGACGCAGGCATGGCACAAGGGGAGGTATGGACCACGTTACGGCGGCAGTGGCGATGGTGGAAACATGGATGGAAAGATGGCCATGGCTGGAGCAATATGCGGCCGGTGCGTCTGGTCGCAGGCAGGCGCATGGCAGGCTGCATGGACCCGCATGGACGACACTTGTGTGAGTAGGGACAGGGAGGAGGTCTCAGAGGGCAGGCAGCAGGGGCCCAGGTCCAGAGGGGCCAGGCATGGCCAGGGAGGGGAGCAGCCCCAGGGAGGTGTCAGGAGCCAGGCAGGCGCGGGCGCTGGAGCAGTATCGAGCAATAATCTGGGGAAAGACACTAGTCCCAGAAGGGCAATGCGGATGCATGCCAGTCGACGCATGGTGCACAAGTAGGCCCGGCATTAGGCCATTTTTTTGGTATGCCCTGCGATTGTTACTTGCACCTGCTGCTGCTTTGCAGGCAAGTGCCTGCGGCATCAGCACGGATCAAATCACTGGGTAGGGCGCCGCATATAATAGACGAAACTGCGGCGATGGTTTCAAGTACAATACGCCGTTATCGCCCCTGGCCATGTAGCACCCAGGTATTTTGTAGGGAGGCGGCGCACGACCGGGTGGGGCCAGCGACGAGGGGCCAGCCCGTGGTGGTGGAGGTGGGGCCGTGGAGGGGGGACTGCATCTCGCTGCAGGCTGCAACACACTGCTGCGGCATGCACCAGGAATCCAGGGTGGGCAGATGTTTCACCACCCGGGCATGGGCCCAGGTTCGCCCACTGCAGCCCAGCAGACCCCGTTTCGCTGCAGTGTGAGGCCCGCAAGGTGGTTAATTGCCTGGCGGCACGCCATGGCACTTTCAAAGCCCTAGGGTCCATCGCAGCAGCGAGCCCAAACCAGCAGGCCGTCGCTAGCGCGGTGGTGCACCATGCACCGCCGTCCTCCGCAATGCACCATGCACCCAAAGTGACTGCGTGGCACATGCCGTCGCTTGACACCCACAGCGCGCAGTGTCTGTGTCTGCAGCACCATGCGATGCCCATCACTCCCATGCTATCTAAGACATCTGCTCCTTGGGAGCCAAGATCCACGCCGGCGTCCGTCCCACAAGGGCCCTCGAGGCAGCCCCGTATGCGCGGTCAGCTGCCTGGACCACCCGGTCCCCCACCAGAGCCACGGGTCGAGATTCGGCAGTGCTTCTGGACTGGTGCGCCCATTCGTCCTCTGCATCAATTAAGCTTTTTAGAGCTGCCAGTCTATTGTCAACCGTCGAATGTGCGACAGTTGTCACAAGAGAAAATGCGCGGGCCAGACTCGATGGGGTCGGTGCACACCACCGCCGATGTTGGCCCAGGACCATTGGGGGTGTGCAGTCAACCGTTGGAGGACACAGACACAAACGGGGCCCTGTGGATGGGTTGGTGGGGGAGGTTTGTGGGTGTGACCAGGCCAGAAACGTCCTTTGACGGAGCAGCAGCAATGGCGTCTGGTGCAGATCAGGGACATGGCGCATTATGTGCAATGGGGTGCAGCCACCTTGCAGCACCTAGCTCTCGCCTACCACACGCCGGGCTGGCAGGTGCAGCTCACGCACGTCTCAACCACAACTTGGAGATAACGGTTTGTCCAACGATCTAGCACTTCGACGGGTCCAGAAGCTCGTAAACCCTGGCACCTAAAACGCCTGGCCTGTCTATTCTATGCAAAATAGAATCTCCTGATATCCAGTGTTAGCAGATTTGCTCTCGTTTCACCTGGCAGATCGCTTTTCTGCCCCCCGCCCGACAATCTGGCTCTTGGTGCGTAATGCATAATTGCGCATGGAGATTAACATCCTCATGCGAAACCATGCATAGCTCTGAACCATCAACTGTAACATGCATGGGGATGCAAATGCACACTCCAGCACGGGGTAGTAATAGTAGACCCACAACCACTTGGGTTCCAAAACTCTGCCCAAATTCTCCAGCTTGCTTCCACCCCACGCAACAAACGCCCAACGCCTCTGGAGCCCTCCTCCTTCCATGGAATGTCCCAGGTCGGGCTCACCCAAAGTTGGCCCACAATTGTTGAAGCCCCAGTTCGGCTGTCCAAGCCAACGACCGGACTCTACGCGATCTGGAAGGGAAGCACCTCGGTCACGGTGCAGACATAACACCAGGTGCGTGTCACTGAGGGTATCGGCCGCTATTGCCTCATAATTGGGGGACTACAACCCTGGTTTCCCAAAGCAGCGGAATTAGGAGGTGCGGCCACAAATCTGGCCATTCGACGGAGCTAGAGGTAGATTTAGGACGGAAACAGCGAATGTTGGCAACATGCCTTAGGCAGACGTTGTTGCCCTAGAAAAATTCAAGACAATATGTTTCAAGATGAATATTCTTCACTGTCGCCAGGTTACTTGTAGTTTTTTTTTTTCAGTAGCTTCTGATTGTAGAAAAATTGGCAAGAAAATAATGCTCCAACTCTAAAATGATTTTGTGGCGAGTGGGGCAGTTTTTTTTTTTGGGGGGAATGGCAGCCAGTGTGCGTTGACCAAGTGCGGTTTAGGAGCTGCTAAAAAATTGTGCAGTAGGAAATATTGTTGCCAATATAATTATTTGATGCATTCAAGCACGTACAAAAAGTATTTTTTATTTCTGGTTTCGATTATTTTATCGAGGTTTGTTGATTAACTAAAACTTGCAAGTAGCGCAGGTTTATGCTAGAGAACCAAGGAGAGTACTATGTGCCCTGCAACAACTATCTAGTCCTAATTACAATCCTATCAATATCTGCAGCCAATATTTATACCGTTCAATATCCTCGTCCTTTTCAACCCTCCTAACTATTGCCGTTTGACTGCCAATTTTGCCATTCTTACCCCAAACCACCACTCCCGCTATTGTTTGCAGTCTTTTATCATCACTTCAAAAAGCCGTGCTAATTGTTCTCCTGTTCCTGCATTCTCGGTAAGAACCAGGCCTTGTTAGTGTTGTATCTATTGTTTGTGCAAAGGCCCTCTATTTTATTGACGTCTGAATTGATAAACTCGGACACTCTGATCTTCTGATCTTCTCCCGACACTTGTGGCCCTCTTGTTATATAGCTACAAGAAGATCATCGCTCCTGTTGCAATAACTGCAAAGAATTAGACAGTGCCATCTACCACTGCCGCCACCACCTCCTGCTGTGCCAGAGTCACCCCTACCAGACCCAGCGTTATCTACGGACTCGTGCATCCCCTCCCTGGCCGTTTCCCCTGAATTGAATCGAATTTGGCTTAATATCTTCAGTCCACCTTTTCAGTCCACCTTTCCATCCCATTCCTCCTTTTCAGCACCTCTTCCCCCACCACACATCCACACACTTTGCTATGCTATCTTTAATGTCCAATCCTAACCACATCTCCGCCCACCCTGCAAGATACAGCCTCGCGTACGACGCCAGGAACCACTCGTTGCCCTCCATCTCCACCGCACTTCCCGAGACCTCCAACCACGAGTACGACGGCTCGCTGGCCACCGGCTCGCCCGTGAGCCAGCTGTACCAGTCCCAGACCACCGATTCGTCCGACCTGTACTTCCAGTACACTCCTTCCCGCTACTACTACGCTGCCCAGCCCGCTTCCACGGCCAGAAGCATGTCCACGTCGTCGTCCCCACCACTAGCATTCTCCTCCCAGCCCTCCCGGGCGCCCTACTACGCAGCCAAGCCCACCGACGCCTCCCAGGCGTTGCAGTACCCCGGTGTTCCAGGCGCCTCTCATGCCTACACCCAGTATGTGTACTACCAGCAGCAGCAGCAGCAGATGCACGGAGCCTCCTACGGCCCCATAATACACACGTCGGCCGGGTTGCACATGCAACCGGCCCCCATGGCCGGCGGCACCATGGCCTACGTGCCAGGCATCGCTATGGCCGGCGGCATGCCGGTGAAGAGAAAGTCGAAGCAGTCCACGACGTGGTCGGCCAAGGAAGACAAGCTTCTTCGGGAGCTCAAGGAGGTGCAGAAACTCGGGTGGAGAGAGATCTCGACGTTTTTCCAGGACAGAACGCCCAACGCATGCCAGTTCAGATGGAGAAGAATCATCAGTGGGACAAGCACAGGCACCAGTATCCATAACTTGCATCTCCAGACGAGTTCTGGCCGGAAAAAGTCCCACCATTCCATCAACTTCTTGTTGAATTAATGACTACTGAACAAGACATATTCAGAACACTGAGAGAGTACATATTCAAATCCTAGTCAGATTCAGACTGGAGTATATTCAAATCCTAGTACAGAATCAGACTGAGAGTACATATTCAAATCCACTAGTACAGATTCAGACTGAGAGTACAGATTCAGAACCACTGGGTCTGAGAGTATCGGACACTGTGTTACACATTCAGCTCACTTCTCTCCAACAGCAACGAGACAAAGACATTCAGCAAACAGGGCACCCTACATGGTCCCTGCTCCTCCTGTATCATTACTATCACGACCACGACTTCCCACTGTATAGGCCATAATAGTCTGAGTAATCATTATTAATATGTAACACTACATTCCACTTGACGCAAACTGCCACCACATCCGTAAGGTACCCCAGATGTGTTCCCGCCAAACAGGTGCATGGTGCGTCGCCAGTAAAATTATCGAGGAGACGCGACAGGTGCGCCGTCTAGACCGACGGACCGTGCATGAGGCCACCGACCGACCCTGACACAGGGGCCACGCGGGCCCCGGAACTGGGCCTACGTTCCGGATGCGCCCGTGTCGGGTGCTGCTGCCCCCGGCTTTCCGCCACTCCCATCGAAACGTCCCGACGTGAGAGAACAGATCGTTTCATGAGAGAGTTTCGATTAGGAACCCCCCTCCTGCCAGATCGCAGAGTCTAGACGTATCCCAGTTTTAAAGCTTGGGCGCATGAAGCAATGTCATGCGCGCGAGCCCGACGCAGACAGTGGGGCCTGGCGGTGACAGGTGCGGCGCACAGCTGCTGCAGCCCGTAACGAGGCTGCATTCTCCCTCCGGCCCCGGCCCTCTCCTTCTGCTTGTCCTGCCTGTCCTCCATTCTGTGCTGAGGGACCCCCCCTCCCCCTTCCGTTTTCGCAGTCGCAGCATTCTCGCTGGAAACCTGCGATGAGTATCATAATCGGCGGCTGTTTGTGCGGGCTGTGGGATCGGAGAAACAGCCCCCAGTTCCTAACCCGCCAGGGCTATTTCACCGTTGCTTTTGCTGGCGGCCAGTTTATTCCTGCGGTTTGGTGTCGCTGGCTTTACGAGTTTAACTTTGGCGTGCTTCCATCGTCCCCATGACTACCCCCACAGGTTGCAGGCCCAGTGTCTGCGAAGTCCTCGCAGTGCGAGCCCTGCGCCCCACTGTTAGCGAGTGGATCAATGCACGGTAGCTGCAGACTGCAGCCTCGGCAGAGTAATTGGAGGCGACTGTCGGCATGGGACCCGGATATGAATGTAATTGGAATCTAACTCTGCTCCTGGACTGTCACCACACGCCACCAGATGCCCCTAGACGTCTATAGATCCCCTCCGATGCCTGTCACAAGCGAGAGGTTGCCGTTCGCGAATTTGACGCCTCGCAACCACCGGATGCCCTGGCCTGGCCAGTCCTTTCTGGGCCCCACAGTCCACACCCAACGACTCTTGCGCCCAAAACATCACATCCAACGACTCGTGGGGCCTGCCCTGGAATGCCTGTTCCATGCTACAACCGTCGGTTCTGGACGCCATGGCCATTCCAGCGACGTGCCATCCACATTACATCATCCATCTCAGTCCACTGTCCCATCCATTCTAGCCTGTCTCTCCACCCCACCAGTGCCGTCTCCACCCTCCCAGAGCCCAAGCTCCCGTTCCACCCAATAGGCGCGCTACCGAGTGTTCAGGTGCCGCGTCCCCTTCGCTCCTACCGCCAGTTCCTCACCGCTGCCTTCCTTGCTGGGATTCGGCTCTCTAAAACCTTCCTGGGCTCAGAAACTCCCATCCATAATATTTGAAATATTTGAAATATTTGCGGGGCCAGGGCATGGACAGGTTCGCTCCACGGCCACCTAGCGACCACACCTGCCGGCTCCAGCGTGGCCACGCCGTGGCCACGCCCACCACCACGCCGGCCCAAGCCAGTTTCACCTCCTCCGCTGCAACCTGGGCCGTTGGTGCAAATCATACGATTGCTGGCATTTACTTTTCCTCCACAATCGGAACGTGCAGCAGTCCCGTCAGGGACGTTCAGATCCGAGCGAAGGTTGGCGGGCCACTTGTACAGGAAGCGGCGCAGTCCACAAAGGGTCGGGAGGCCGAGCCCGGCGTGCTCTGGCGCCACGGGCCCAGGCCGGAGGACAGAAGACCCTATTTATCCGAGGGCGATGTGAAAAAGCACGAAAGCATGAAGGCATGAAGGCATGAAAAACAGGGCCCCTGGTGTGTCGGGGGCCTGGCACGCCCGTTAGCCGCGGTGCACGGGCGAGGGGCACGGGAAGTTTAACTGCGTTAGTGCTTCCAGATGGACCCAGGTCCGATGGCGGCCCCACGGCCCCGAGGACTTGGAGGAGGGCCATGGCAATGCAACTGGGCTCGGTGGAGGCTGCCTACGCCATGCAGCCCCATGCACCCTAATGCACCCTAATGCATGGGCATGCGTGTCCCGCAAAGTGATGTGCCGATGCACGTAGCTGTCTGCCCCCCTCGCGGCGGCGAGAATGCTGCGAGGGCGCGGGCCGCCTCAGCGGCGGCGGCGCAGGAGGGCCTTGTCAGATCCGATCGTGCGGTGTGGGAACACCACTGGTGTTGCCAGCGCCGGCTGCCTGCCAGACCAGGACGCGTTCCCAGATGGTATGTAGCTCAGTGTGTCATGCACCAGTGGCATGATTTTCCTGGCGCAGGTGCAGTAGTAGGCATTCCATGCATAAATGCACATCACGCGGCCGCTTGTTCCTGCCTCCACCGGCCAATATTTTGTTTGTCTCCCCAGATAATACTACTAAGTTGGGCCCTCCCTGCAGTCTTGCCTCCCGGGGTATTTTTTTGCCATGTTAGACACTATTCCCATATTATTAGGTTTCATAATATTCCTCTGGCCCAGCACATCGGTCTGCACATTTGCGACATTCCATGCCAGGAATCAGAAGCCCCTTCTGTTCTTCTTCCTCTTCCTGTTCTTCTTCCTCTTTTTCTTCTTCTTCATTCTGTTTGACGCCCTTCGGCCACTCTTGCCCTCCATGGCCTCCCCGCCTTCCTGGACAACGGGCCTAGAGCTCTCCTCTTTGGGCCTTGCCAATTGCCTGCTCGCCAAGATCACCTCTGTTAGGAACGGTTATGGTAATGGGGTCCGGCGGGGCGCATTTCCCGGTTATAATTGGCGTGTTGGCATAAGATCGGGCATATGCTGAATTGGGCTCACAGGTGGAATTTTTTAAGGGCCAATGGTCGTGGAGGGCTACATAATTGGAGCAGGATGCAAGGATTTGCTGGAGATAGAGAGGCGTTCTTTCTCAAAGAAGAGCTAGCGGCATTGATACCCAGAGGAGTAATCGCCCTTGCGTTATATTGGGCTCCATGCACGAATCCGTCAAGGCACAGAAAGAATGCATGGCAGTAGAATTTTAATTACACTACACCAGAAAAGACTAAATGCAATTACCACTCACTGGGCACAGAAGGTGGAAACCACGAGTGTCGAGAAATATGAAGATAACCATGAGTGTCGATACCAGAAATGGCGAGGCCCACACTTGTAGCACATAGCACCTCACAAAGTAATCTTTCACTACTTTCACTACTTTCACTATTTTCACTATTTTCACCACTTTCACTACTTTCACACTTCCACCATTTTCACTCCGCCTCTCTTGTTCATCGGGATAATCTCTCCCATTCGCCGATGCTGGCTCCATTGATACTGTCCATCGATGGACGACACAGAACCGTAGATGCACCTGGTCCACACATCTTCCAAATGCCGTTGGAGCGATCACAAACAGCCCCAAACTGCAGCTTCTCCGTACATAATCTTCCCGTATTCAATGATTATCCGTAGCATATTTTGTGTTCGGCATTTGCTGGGGAACGCTTCCCTGAGTGGTGGCCACATGGCCAGCCTATTGAGCAGCCGTATCGCCAAACCTGGATGCATTTCTACACTCGGCGTTTTCCTGTTGTCTTCCATCGCCGAAGATCTACACCTACATGGAGATTTGCACCTAATCCGGAATATTTCTGCCGTACTTCAATTACTACTGCGACACTTGGACACTTGTTGGGCCCTAGCCCCCGTTTGGCTCTAATTGGTCGGTCTTGTTCGAAATATTTCCTATTGCTGGGCTCAAATATGTAATTATTGTTGAGACGTTTGCGTACTCACAAAACGAGGCTGGTATGTAAAATCTTCGGAGCCCACAGCGCAATATGCCAAGATTGGAGATTGCATGGACGTCAACAGTGGGAATAATGGGACAGTAGTAGTAGTACCAAGAGTCCAAGCCCAGTGTCACTGCAATATTATACTTTTAAACTTTAGCGGTTTGCATCCATTCATGACTCTGTTCCAGAAAATGAATTGGCCTGGAAAGGTAATTATTTGGAAGAGAACATCGTGAAGAAATTTATGAAGAAATCCCACCGAAAGTGCAACATTGCCAAGCCGAGAGGCGGACGTATTTGAATATTCTTCTTGGAAGAGTGCGAGAAGAACCAGGTAGAAAGTATCATAGCCACTTTGAAATCAACTGGAACTATATCACAGAAGATTTCTAGAGAGCAAGCAAGGAAATTATCATAGCAAGCTTGGAATCAATAAGAATTCAAAATTATAGAAGCTTGTTGATGACAGAGCCAAATAGGAAGTATTCAGCTAGCTTATTCACGATAATAATGAACAAGATTGATGACAGATAGAATTACCATTATTAATGATTGATGATGGATAGAATTACCAGTATTAATGATTGATGATGGATAGAATTCCCAGGAAGTATTAATGATTATGATGGATAGATTTACCAGGAAGTATTAATAATTGAGGATGGATTGAACCAACCAGGATGTATTCAGCCGGCAATTTTCATAGAACGCACAAGAACTAACCCAGAAACATAAGCTTGCTGGTTCTTAGAATCACTATGAGTCTAGGAATATCCAACTAGTAATTTTCATAGGAAACAAAAACTAACCAGGAAGTATTCATGATTGCTGATAGATAGAATTCAATGAAGATAGATTCACCAGGAAGTATGAATAATAGGTGAAAAAGGCATCCAATGCTGTTAGAATCACCAGGAAGTATGAATGATTGTTAAAAGTTAGATCACCTGGAAGTATGAATGATTGTTGAAAGTTAGATCACCGGGAAGTTCAACTAGCTTTTCATCTACTGTGTCAATAGAAATACTACACAGTTTCAATCTTCATTGATTCATATAACCAGAAACTGGTTCTCAAGTGCCATGACGACTAAACTCACGAGTACGGCCAAGCTTCAAGCTTCTCCACGTCTAGTTTTTCCACTTGTTGAAATGCTTGGTGACCTCTCGAGGCATGCAATAGACCGGATCTATGTCCTTGAATCCGTACCGTTTGTAGTCGATCAAACTCAACCCGGCAATTCCAAAGCACGTATGATAGATATCGGTCTGGTTATCGGGACGATCACTGATTCCTCCTGCCTCGCCGTCTTGACACGACAAGATGAATTGTTCAAGCTTTTCAAGATCCACCCAATGCTTCTTCTGGAAAATGGCCAACGACGACAACACCCACCAACTATAGCACACATCCGGCAACTTTTCCGGCCGTCCATTGAAGCCCCCACTGGGCAAGACCTGTCTTTCACTGAGCCAATTGTTCAACTTGGTGTCGTCCTGGATCAAATGCAATTTATCGGTAATAGCCAAAGAACCAATACACGTGAAGACCTGGGCTGCGTGGCTCTCGCTTCCTGGAACCAAGCCAAACGACCCATCGAAATTCTGACATCTCATGATGAATCCAATGGCAGGATCAACGATTTCGGGCGTCAATTCGCCCAAGATCGAAAGCGACGAAAGGGCAGTGTAGGAGAAACGGGTGTCGATCTCGCCGAATTCGTCTCCCTGGAAGCTTCCGTCGCTCTTCTGCAATGCCTTGATGAAGGCGGTGAGCTGTTCACGCCTTTTGCCTCCGAGTGTGGGCATGGACACGTCGTAGGTCAGGAGAATCTGGAGTGCTGACAACGTGGACAAGATGTGGCCGTCATGGCGCGGAAACGCGCCAAATGCGCCCTTTTTCTCGTCCCAACAGCTCATGACGTACTCCTCGACCTTTTTGCGAGGAAGATTGGCCTCCAACTCGTTCATGACGGCCAAAGTGGTGACTCCCCAGTACAAGCCGTTCATCCTAAGATGCTCGCTTAACCAGTACTCGTAGGCGCGGTGCGAGTCCTGTTCGATGACGTAGGCCACGTGCTTGTTGTGGAGGAACAGGTGTTGCGATATGGCGGGGTCTTGGCTCATTTCGGGGTGCAGTTCGAGAGAAATGGGGAGTTCTCCTTATGTTGGAAAACACCTTTCTATACTGGGTCGTGCGCCTACCGACACATACCCAGAGTCCACCACCTCCCCTTTCCTGCCCTTTGCCACATCTGCAACCCCCTCATCACGCACATAGCCACACCATCGCACTTCTGCAGCTCGCTACATATTTTGGGCACTTTTTCACATTCTCGTCTAATTATATCGCATCAATTTAATTAACCCATTGAACCATTTCCCAATGTACTAATGGCCTCGTAACACGCCAAATGCGACCGTTATGTGGTCACAAAATCGGCCAACTGGATTCACCATCTGATGGGCTGCAGGGGATTGTGATCGTGGGTCCACCTGCGGCTCTAGAAAAATACCTCCTTGAACTCGAATTTTTTGGATGCCGGTATGTACTCGACGTAGTTGATTTTCCGTCCAGTGTTGGATAATAATTTCGCCACATTCACAACCTTGCATCCGTTGTATGTGACTTCGAAATTTTCAACGTTGGCGTCATGTAATATGAGCACAGACGGAAGTGGTTCTATCCTAAGAACATGGTCATAGTTTGGGTCCACGAGCTTCAAACTCCTCAAAAATGGCCGCAAATTGCCCTGGTCCAACAATGTCTTGACCAATTTCCGGGCTTGCTTGATTTTTTCGGGTATGTGGACATCTCCATTTTTCTCCTGGACAAGATTGTTGATTCTCTCATCGTCCTTGCCCATCTCAGCTTTCTCCCTTTGCAACTTCTGTTCCTCAAGCTCCAAGTCGTGCTCGAAAATGATGTCGTTCCGTTTGAATTTACTCATTAAATCATCCTTCAAAACCAAGATTTCCTGAGATAAATAATTCAATCTGAACGGATTCCAGGCCCGAATAAAATTGCCCTTAGGAAAAAGCCTTTCAAGTCTATTGAGAAACACCATTGGAACCATTTTCTGGGGTAAGTAGTTCAAGTTAGTACTTCCAAGTGAATAGGTCGTTTGCCATGGATCATTCTTACCTGGGACCAAGATCAATTTGCAAGAATTAAGAATCTTCGGAAACGCAGAGAGAATATTGGCAAGGTTGTCAAAATTACTCTTATAGTACTCTGAATTCGAAATGGAAGACACTGATGAATTGGTAGCTGTGAGAGGCTTCGAGGTAAATGAACCAACCATCACAATAGCTAGAGGCTCAACCTTCTCTTCTTCAAGTTCGTTTTCAATCACTCTGAAGAGTTTTTTAAGTCCATCCATGACTTTGAATGAATCGAGATAGCAGTCTGATCCAAGCATGATTATTCTGTGCTGTTGCAACGATTTCTCAAGGGAGGTTAAACGTTTTCTCCAAGCTTTGTTAACCTTTAGAGTCTTTTCAACCTTAGAGTTTAGCGACACTCCTGTTGCTGCTCCTTGTATGCCAAGAAAGTCTAAATTTCCATAGTTATCACTGCTAATGTCTCTTCTTTCGGCAGGAGGATGGCCAATTATACTAACATGAAAGCAGCCACCAATATAATCATTCAATTGGTTCATGGACCCGCCATTGGCAGAGTAAATTCCTTCCACTATCAAGAACATACCAACACAATAGAAGGAGCCTTCGGCTTTGTATGCCTGACTTAGATCCAACTCTATGTAGTCTGTTGAATCTTCAAGGATGTAGCTTCCACTTGCTGATTTGGATAACAACCCAAATAGGATGAACTTGCTACCATCTCTACCCAAGACATTCTTGATGAGGGACACTTCATTAGAGCCCGTTAAGCCGTCAATCGAAGTGCTTGCCAAAGCCAGTCTTCTCAAAGACGAGAGGCTTGAATACGATGCTTTCTGAAAATTTTCATGTCTAGAGAGTCTGTCCGAAATGAGATTATAACGATTGTAGAACAACTCGACTGTTGACTCAAGAGACTTAGAAAGCATCGCATGCACACCAGCAGTGTTTGGTGCGATTAAGTTGAATTGCTTTCTGCTCTTGTCGAACTTGAATCTAGGCTGATCATTTGGATTGATAACCTTGAAATAATCCTTCCAGTTGATGACATCCTCGGCTATTTCTTCTTCTATTCCTTCGTCAACGAGGGTGTCTGTACGTCCAGCGGTCACAGGGCCGTTAGAACTGTCGCTGGTGCTCTTCTTGTTGAGTTCTTTGAGAACCTGCTTGAGGCCTTCTCCATCAATAAACAAGCCCCGGTCTTCGATTTTCCACACTCGAGCAATCTCTTCAATGAACTGTTGCGATTTGGCCCCTTTCCAATCCGATCCGAACTTGTGACTGACGATTTCTGTGAGTGATGCCAAAGCATCTGTCTTGATGTTGAGACCGTGCTTCTTCGAGAGAATACGGTATGCTATGGGCCGGAGATTCGACGGTTGGAGTTTTATGGGAAGGGAGGTGGACATTAGGTGTATTTTGTTGGAAGTTGGATGATATTAGGCTGATATTATGACAAGTTAATGGACTTGCGATGTTGGAAGTGAACAAATTAACACAGAAAAGTCGACCTTTTTGGATCAAAAAAAGACAATCCGTAAACAGGAACTTTACCCAGGAACGACTGGACGCAGAAACGAGCGTTTTCCCTTGACTGCAACGTCAATCTCTTGAATACGAGGTTGGTCTAGTTGTGATCATTGAGACGCGTCTTCGGCCTTATGCATCGCGTCACGTGCTACATACAGGCATATCTACCCACCTCACTGGCTGCGAAAAGTGACGTAAAAGTGAAGTTGCTAATGTGTATTATGTGTACTTAGATGTAGCGTTCGTCGATTTCCCTTTTTATCCTTCCATACAAGCCCTTGACATTTTTGTAGCCATTAAATCCGAGATCTTGCAAGATTTTTGAGTCTTCCTGCAACTCAAATACTTGATTTAAGTCGGTCAAGATCTGGTTTATCGCCTTCAACTTGTAGAGGAGCTTGAACTTCTTGACAAAGAGCTTGCGCAAAGTCATAGCAGAGTCCTTGGAAGGATTGAGGACAAGGATGGTCTCGGTGATTTCTTTTAGCTTGGCTTCTTTGGACGCTTTTGTCTTCAAGAGCTCGTCTCTAAAGACTCGAAATTGGGTCTCGACACTTGCGTTGTCAATCTGTTCGACAGTCACGTCCTCATTCTTGTTGAACGACTTCAAAAGACTTATTTCGCACTCGATTTTCTCGAATATTGTAGCATATTGGTCCTTTGTCTCTAGCAAAGACGTTTTAATGGGTTCGATCGAGTATCCCAAAAGCTTTCTTACCCTTTTGAACTCATCCTGGTGCTTATCTATCAAGGTCCGTATTTGAAGCGCATCCTGGGACAATTCGAAATTCAATTTCTCGTATTGCTCCTTGACTGCAATCAACTTTGACTTCATGCGGCCTTTTAGTTCGGCTTCATGCATTTCTTTTTCCCTTTGGTCCAATTCAATTGACCGGGATTTAAGCTCTATTTCCAAGTTTTCTAGCTCCTTGTTTCTTTTTTCTAGCTTAATTAGCTGGGAAGCAATTTCCTGTTCATCTTTCTCCAACTGGCTAAATTTGGCTCTGTTGTCAGCCTCTTGCTGGTCCATTTTCAGAACCAATTCTTTGTTTGTTCTGGTCAACCGTAAAATATCACTTCTTAATTGGGTAAGTTCATCGGCCTGGTCTGTGCATCTTCCTGCTAGTTCATTAATTTTTTGACTGAGTCTTTCCACCACAATTTCATGTTCGGCTGTTAAACGCAGTATTTTGTGATCAATTGAGGCCGTATTTGGCGTGGCCAAGTATTTGCTTCTCGTTTCCACTGTTTCGTTTCGTACATCTGAGTGAAAAGACACTCTTTTGCGTTCGGCACTGAAAGGGTCCGAGCGTCTGGGTCTCAGATCTTCCATTTCCTCGAATTGCTGATCGATTTTTCTCTTGTGTCGCTGGCGTTCTAGGTCATTTTCTGTATGTGTGGTTGCGCTTCTGGTTTGGGACGTCCCAAGAACTGATCGCACATTATCCACACTTGCGTCATCTGTTTCGTACCGCTGGACCACTTTTCCGAGGTAGTTTCTCAATCTTCCAAACAATCCGTTCGCGTCGTTGCTGCTGGCCTGTTTCTTCTGAATTCTGCCTGGATTGGACAGCTTATTCACGCAATAGCGAGAAGACTTGTAGAGATCCATCGGCCTGTGTGCAGACGTCAAATCGGAGCTAAGGGACCTAATGGGCGATCTGGTGGTGTGGCTTCGAAGGATGGATCTTCCTGTACCCATTTCTTCGCCCAATGTGTGCGGTCTATTTCTAGTGCCTAGTCTTTCTCCAGAAATGGTGTCGAGTCGAGAGACCGAAGGAATGGGGCTTATGGCGCGGTCACGGTCTCTATACGCGTATTTCAGGTCCGACACCGAGTCAGCCGGCAATTGGCTGTCAAAACTTCGCGAGGAACGCGGGGTCCGCCTTGTTCTTGAAAGAGAGTGTCTGGCACTAGGTTGGATTGGGAGGTCTCTGGACGCTGCAGAACGGGTCAGATGCCGAACAAAATCGGATAATTTGGCAGAGTCATGGAACCTGGACCTATCTGAGGAGTTATTTCCGGGAAAATATCGGTTTTGGGAGGAGACTGAGGGGTAGGACATGGATTAGAAGAGGATGAGATGTGGAATTGTTTGGAAGAGCGCGATGTTGATGTCAGGTCACGTGCACACGGTCGCGTGACCATGCGCATGGGGCCCATTTCAGTACCATTTCCGGATGGATTCTGCCGGAATTAATCCTACAATCCAATAAGCCCTTCTGCCCATTCCAGGCCGCCCAGCAAAATGCTTAGCATCTAGCGAAACCCACACCCACGCCTTGTCCGATTTCTTCCCGAGCAATTTTTAACTTTCAAAAAGCTTGCAGGCGCTTGCATGCTCTTGCAGATATTTTTCGATTCCAAAAATGCCTGAATATTTTCACCACCGAGAAGACCCTGCAGCAACTAAGCATCAACCCGAACAAAAGAAGTTACAAGCGACAGTGACACAGTGGCAGGCGTAGACATTGTTACCATTTCAGCTGGCAGGAGCTGAAGGCGTTTTCGTGCGGTGTTTGCCAATAGCTAAATTAGCGTAGATAATGCGTGTTTAACTGTGGCCACAGCATGCATATGCAGCGCCAAGAAATACCATGCACGTCGCTCCCAATGCAGAAAAACTCTGCTGGTGAGACACACTAATTACATCGAGACAATCTGACATCGATGCAAACGGCAGCCAAAATGTTTGGTGATGCCAACCTTACTATGCCCGTGCGTACATACAGCCGTAACGTTGGCCCAAGAATGGATTTGGGCGTGGCTTGTGCCGATTTCATCCCCATACAATGCCAGATAATATTCCTCGCTCAGAAATAAGACGTTGCGTACAAAATATTGTGACAAATTGTTGGTGGGGTCAAGCGAAGTTATAATTGAAAGTAAAAAACACGTTCGAAAAAGGAAACGCTTGCAATAGTAGCTGGGAAGTTACTTCTTAGTTACATTGACAGGAATCACAAATAGAGTATTCTTGGTGTACAAAATTTTCACCTTGATGATTTTCCCCAAATGTAGCAAGACGTCGTATTTGTGGAAACTGAATTATATGTAAATGTGGTAGCAAATTGAGGTGGTTGCATGACTAAAGCTGTAAAATTATACATTATTCTATATATATCTTATATCTATCTAGACCTTATCATTAGCTCTCGAAGTACGAGAAGTAGAGGTGCTAATGGTATAACCCGACTCTCCGCTGTTCTTAGTTGCTGGTTGATCTGGAACCTCATCGATACAACACAATCCCCTATCCTTGATAAATAACGAGCTCACAACACAAAAGCCCATAAATGGAATAATCATGTAAAAATAATTGTGAAGTGCATGCACGTATAAATCTCTCACATAGGAAATTTGATTGGCTTGCAACCCATCGGTTGACACCTTGGAGTAGATGTGAGCCCTTAAATCGGTAATGTATTCCAGAGAAAGGGTGGCCTTGGTCTCAGCAGTGTTCAAATCGGCGAGCAAACTGTTGCTTACAATTGTTGAACCCAATGCAATACCAATGCAACCACCCAATGATCTCAAGACATTTCTTGTAGAAATTACCACAGCTCTGTCTGCTTTCTTGGCTTGAGCTTGAACTGCAACCATAGATGGCTGGAATGTCAATCCCACACCAGTACCCATAATAAGCAAAATAAGAACACATATGCCGTCATTGAGAGTCCGGTTCCACAATAACAAGAGTCCGTTACCCAAAGTCCAAATGGAGAATCCAGCAACAACAACATACAAGTAGTGGCCAGTGAAGGAGATGATCTGACCACCAACAATGGAGAACACCGACTGGGTCAATACCAAAGGCAACACGAAAATTGAAGTGTGCAAAATGTCCTTACCCTTGACTACTTGGAAGTAGTAAGGAAGGTAATATGTGAAACTGAAGTAAGAAGCCCCGAAAAGGAAGTTCGACGCAAATAACAAGCAGATGGATGGATTTTTGAACAATCTGAGCGGAATCATTGGAAGCTCGGGAATTTTCCATTCTATCAAAATAAAAGCGATGCACAAAACTCCACCAACACAGAAGGTGGAAATAACGAGAGGACTGTTCCATGCGTAACTGGATCCACCACCACTGATAGGGACCAAGATCAACGTCAATCCAGCTGTGACGGTCAAGCATCCTAGGTAGTCTATTTTCTTGAACTTTTCCCTCTTCGACAACACACCCAGCAATTGTTTGCCTCTTCCATCAATTAAGAAATAAATTGCAACCATCACCACTATGCACATAGGTGCCAAAAAATAGTAGAATGCTCTCCAGCTACCTGCCTTAATGAAACCAGCCATCAAGAAAGGACCAACGGCATTTCCAACTCCAACTGAGGATCCCAAGATTCCTTGAAATTTTCCTCTTTGCTTGAGAGTGACTATATCACTCAAAATGACCATAGAAAGGGAAGACACACCTCCATTTCCTATCCCGGCCAATGCTCTAAATACAAAGAATTGCACCCCGGTTTTTGCAACTGAGCATGCAACATCTCCAATGGCTAGCACGACCAAACAAGCCATCAACACCGTCTTTCTGCCAAAGATATCTGACATTCTTCCGAACAATACTTGGCATACAGTGTTTGCCAACAACGAAGCGGTACCAGCCCAGTTAATTGTATTTTCAGCATTTAAATCTTTTGCGATTTGAGGCAAGGCCACAGTTATTCCAGTTTGGTCTGCAAATGAAATTATGCTTGCCATTGCGAGCGCAGAAAGACAAATGATAATTCTGCTTGTGGATAATTGGTTGGCGTGGACATCTCCAAGCTTATCAGCAAGGTCATCAGACTTTGCATGAATTTTAGTTATAGACTTCTCCAGGACGTTAGTATAATACTTGTCCTTGTTATTTTCATCTATGGTTACACCAGGTGCGGACATTCTAAAGGGAAGCTCGCCTGCAGGTTCCAGAAGTGGTTGAATAATGTGAAAAGTTCTGATCTGTTGCGGATACTTGTTTAGTATTTATAACACACCAAACAACACCGACACAATCTGCAATGGACTTGGGATCTAGAATGCAGCACGGTCGGGTCAATTTATACAACATCTGGAATCAGATACAGCCCCTTTATTCACTGATACCGCCACTTTGGCCAAGACTATCACAAGGACAGCACAAAACCATCACCTGTCAAATCGACTTCTAATCCCTTCCTGTCCACTCCGAAATTAATCCTTTCCGACTTTTCCCTACCGTGGCTGCGTAAGCCGACTAAACTTAACCTTTTTCTAACGATTTATCGTTTGCCATCACATTCGGAGCTAGAAAAAGCTCCGCTCCTTTGGCCAAACCCCGGTTGCACCCTTGTTCTCCCGAGGCCTGGCAATTGTCATTACGCCTCCCTGTTGAAACGGCCAAGCATTGGCTGTTTTCATCCATCTGATGGCCTGGACACCGTAACTACTTTAGGGACACCGTTTCAACCTGCTTGCAGCCATTCCGTGGCCAACCACAGTGGTGCGGAATAACGAGCTCATACACGGGGGCAAGAGAACACCAATAGCAACTACGGCCCCTGGACGGCACCAAAGACGCATTTGCGGAACTACTGCCACTACCGTGCTTTTCAGCCCCATCCGTGTTATTGTTCTATCCTATCGGACTCTTGCAACCTCATAGCCGCAGCTGTCCCATTTGTGCCCCTCTCCCCCCTCCTTAGTATGAGACAAGGCTGCGCAAAAAAGACTAAAGAGATAACCATGGCTCACAACGAGAGAATCCTAGGACTTGGGTGAGCCTTGATTCGATAGTGGGCTGTGTGGCCCTGTCGAGGAGGCGGTCTGGTGGGGCGCGTGGAGGACACCTCTGGCTGTGGTGGGGCCTCCAAATGCACGAGTGACAGGCTTGACGTGGAGAGGGGCAGTGATGGATTATTTTGACACATTTGACAGCTGGCCATGTGGCCACAACCCAGCGCTGGGCCCTGCCCAAAGCGCAATTTCCTAATGCTGCTGCCAAAGAAGCATTCGGATCTATGGAAGTCGCCTCGTGCTAGATACATGTGCCGTGCTGCCTCCCGAAAGAGCCATAAGGAGGGGCGAGCGACTTTATTGCAGGAAGTTAGCCATTGGTCTAAGCCCAAAACGTGAAGTAACTCCGATTTAGCTTCGCCAAGGGCGCAATTTGGGTGGCAAGGTTCTACTCGGCCCATCAGAGTCATTCTAGAAGCTTGGCACTGGCTTTGTTGAACCAGACCGTAGCCCATCGGCACAGCCCTTCGAATACCAAGCCAATTAGCGCAATATCCCTTCCCTGCGTTATCTAATTCTTAATCTGCTTCCGAAAAGTTCCATTAAGGAGTCCGACAACGGGCTAACGTTGACTTCAGCGAGGGTAGCCGCTCTTCAACGGCTGTGATAACTGTGGCCATACAGGTGCCTGGTTCCTTTTTTCGGTGTGGCTTCGGTAGCCGGCAGTGCTGTGCAGAAAGCCCCTTACAAGCCCTTTCTGATCAAGCAAGCCCCAGTAGCCGAACAATCACACACACCTACTGCTACAACTCTGATTCCGGCACAAACATGACAATTATGTCGGAATTGCTAGCATGTATACGGTAAAAAAAAACGTCAAAACCTAGAAAATACTGCGTCAGGTGGTCCATGAACATACATGCCTATTTGGGGTGACAGGTGCGGCCTAAAACTCCTATTAAGTTTATGCACTAGCTCTCTGATTGGGGATATCACAGTTGTTGCTTGTGAAGCCAGAGTGCTTTAGTAGTTTCCTGTTTCAGTTCGGGCCAAGCAGGAACCGCCTGTCTAGACCCCCACTAACACCTTGCGCTTGACGATGTAGCTGGCTTGTAGATACGTGTGCTTTGTGTGGTTGAATTTCATACAGCCATCGCCAGTTCGCTTGGCATTCACTCAGAATAGGGTAGCATAGCCACAACATCTACGTCGTGCATATCAAAAGTCGATGTCCTCGACAGGCGGTGGCTATTGCGTTCTAGGCATTGGCCTCTCTAAAACCTACCCTGGTGAAGAAGGTCCGGCTATAGGGTTAAGGGGTCACTACCACAGTAGTGAGTAATACCCTATTTCCAGAAGTATTTCCGATATCAAATTAGACAACTTGATTTATAATCTGCTCTTTAGAAACATGGGTATTCATACTTGCCGAAATTAAACATCAGTGGATCTTCCGGTTCTTTGATGCGAATATTAGAATTTGTACTTCGTTGCTTTGAGAGATACCAGATAACAGGGTATTTTGGTCATCCCGTTCAAATCAATTTGTTTTGATCAAGGCTCTATTATCTCTATTGTGACATCAGTGTCCTCAAGACCATTTTCTTGTCACGAGTAGACTCTTTGCTCTTGACAAGAAAATGCCTTGATGGTCAAGAAATAGTTAGCTTTAGTGATTGGATCCTCCATAATAGTGCCATTCTCTATTGTTTTGGAAATTTCCAAGCACTTTTCACCCAGTAGTAAACCAGGTTTATGAAACTACAACACCGAAATATTAGATGCATGTGAATGGCAATTAAAAAAAACATTATCATAAGAATAGTGGTACAATTATTATACACGATATGCAAAGAAAGGTGTTCTGATCATAAGAGAAATGAAATTGTAAGCTCAAGTGCTCATCCGTGCCGTAACCTGAATTGGCGTGACAACATTGGGTGCGGTTGTGGTTGTTATGGAAGCAGTTTCCAAGTCCAATTGAGAAAGTGTTGTTGACTTTTTCAAATTTGAAGGACTTCCTGAAACTGAGGAATTAGAGTTGTTCATGTGTACAGTGAGGAGAGTGGCCTTTGAAGTGTAAGTGGAAGAAAGGTCTAATTTGTTGGTAACATTTTGATTAGTGCTCAATGGTGAATTCGGCGGCTTATAAGTCGAAGCAATGCTGTTCGTTTCAGATTGAACCACAGTGGGGGATGTTGTGAAAATGCTATGTGATAAATCATACTTGCGCCTGGGCCTTTCGAAGCCGTCGTCATTTTCATCCAACTTCAAAACAGAGAATGGTTCCATCAAGGCGTCTAGAGTCTTCGCCCGGCGATGTCCTTTCTTCGGTATGGTTGTTGGAGGAGTTGGTATAACGGTAGTTCGATTGAAACTAGGTGAAACTTCAATAGTGTCATCCGGCAGGGACATTGACTCCTTTAAGAACTTGTCCAAAAACTTGGCAGCATTCTCACTCTCGAGAAGCAATGCACTCTCGAAATATCCTGGTCTCGAGTCGTCAATTTTCATGGAATTCTTGTAATTCACTCCATTGAACAAGTTGAAGAGATCACTCCTGTACGTCTTGTGTAAATTATTGCTGGACAAATAAACACTGTTGAATTTTTGCGGGTTTTTCATGAATTGTAATACGATAGGCTTAAGGGATTGTAAATCTTGAAGACAATTTCTTCTCAAATCGATTTTGTCTAAACTGCTCAAATTCTCCAATCCGGTTAGATCCACCAATCTGTTGTGATTTAGATTGATTGCTGATAAATGGATAAGGTTCGATGGAAGTTTGCGCAAGTTTGTAATGTAATTGTCGGAAAAGTTTAAATATTTCACATTGATAAGTTGGTCCAAACCGTCAGGTAAGTCCTCAAGCAAGTTATTCGAAAGGTTCAATTTCACTAGATTTGATAAGGGCTTAAAAATGAAAGCAGGGATTGACGTGATTGAAGTTTCTGAGACGGTCAACTGTTTCAAGTATGACCACTTAGCTTCGGGCAATGAATGGTAATCCTTTGCGATATTGTTTGAGGACATCTCCGCGAAAAAGGACTCTTTGGGTAAGGAGCCAGCTCCTGATGTTGTGGTCGCTCTTTCACGTCTGGGGTATCTAAATGCACTGTTGCCAGCTTGTATGATATCCTCGGTAAAGGAATCATCGGCTGGAGCGGACAATGCAGTTGAAGAGTGGAAAAAGTCGTTGTACTTCCTGGGCTGTTTGTGGGAGGTAAAGGTCGATCTTCCTGATTCGTCTTCAATGACAAGATTAAAGAGAAGCTCGTTGATGGAACTGAGCTTGGAGTTGCGGACGATCAAGATCCGCAATTGTTCACTGAGAATGTGCCAGCCGAAGACCTCATTGGGGTCATAGTCCACAAGCTCCAACACCTGGAGGTTCTTAAACATTTTCAATGGCACAGAGGTATCGCAGGGATACTCCTCGTAGGAGGTGATGCTGTGTATTTTTGTTTTGGGAGACAAGATCAAGCAGGGGATTTTGGTGAAGGAGGAGTACAAGTACTTGATATCTTTTCCGATGACCTTGGGGTCCTTGCTGAGGGCCGCAAACGAGCGCCAGTACACGGACGCGCTGGACACGATGGACTTCATGGAGTTGATGGACGAGATGGACCGGGTGTCACTGTCAAAGTGTTTGGTGGAGCGGGCGTTGTTGGCCATGAAGGAGATGAAGGTGGGCTCGTGGTTGGGGATGTCGAGCTTGACGTTGAGGGGGCCCACGTCGACGCCCAAGGACGACGACTCGATGCGTTCGGTGATGTAGTAGAGGTGGTGGATGGTGAAGGAGAGTCGTTGTGGCTTGACCTTGGTGCTGGAGGTTCGGTTCTTGGAGAAGCAGAGGAGCCCATTGGCTAGGGCCTCCTCGTTCTGGCGCACGTACGTCGAGAGCCTCTGGACATACACATCGCCGTCGACGGTGTCGTTGTAGCCAAAGGTGCCCATGATAGAGTGGATCTAATTCTGGGAAGGGAGTTTTTTTTGGATACTTTTGATAGTGCGGTTTGTTTATGTTTTGGGCAGGGTAACAAAGGCGCCTCGATGGCGAGGACAAGGGGTGGATAAGGGCCTGGAGTGGGGGATCTTGGAGGCAATATAGCAGCACCGATCGGCCTAGACACTCTGGTGAAGCTGAAACACCCAGAAAGCTGGGTATGTAAGAGCAGCGAGGCGAAAGTGGCAACCTGTGACTTGTGAGGTGCGAGTATGTGGAGGCTGTTTTGATATTGACCGAGCACGGAAACGGGGGCACCAGGGGCAAGGAGGCTAAAACGGGACTGGAAACGGGATAAGGAGAGTGAAGTGGGTCCAAAGGTATCGGATATCTGATTGAAAGTCGGTTTTATGGTCTGAATTGGCGTTGTTTTTGTAGTTTCTTCCAATGACTCACTCACTCTATACGCGCTAGGGGAGATCACAAGACTTCACCACTAAGGGCCCCAGTGTCCCTGGAAAACCGTCAGATGGCGTATTTGGCCTTTCTGGATGCCAGGTGGAACAACTGAGCCGTATTTGGGGCTTTTTGCCTCAAAGACATCGTGTTTGCGAAGAAGCCTGGTTGGTTAGACGGAATGGCTGCAAAGATGCCAAACTGGATGATGAGATACAGAAAATAGCCTTTAATCGACGGTGCTGTTCCAGAAGTGGACAGAAGAAGGCACGTTTGGTTATTGAGACACGAAGAGAAGTACGAGGACTAGTGTGGATCAGGCTTGGTGGAGTTGATGCAGTCGAAACCTGGGGTCGTAGAATCCGGGGAAGAAGAATACTGGAGATTGAAATGGACTTTAGTCAAATGGAATTAGAGCTATGTGGAAAGACACACCACGGTTTCATTGCATCTGATAAGTGTATGACTATCTGACACTTCCTATCAAATTCATGACGTTATTTTGACATTATCTTGCATCTCCATTTACTATATTCTTTGTTCTGTCTCTGTGTTGTGAACGTTGAACCTGTCATGAAACGCAAAGAATAGGGTTTACTGTGCCACACCCAACAAGAAGGAATTGTGCCTTGGAAAGCCGCTTTGGGACCGTTGTGCAAGGGATCGATCCCAGTTTCAGGCATTCTGAATTAAATGCTTTTGATCTCGCTTATCTTCGGTATTGGTTAAAGGTATGTGGGTATCAAGTCGAACTGAGGGTATACTTATTTTTATTTCAGAAATGGAAAGGAAAATTGGAACTTCTTGATTATGGTGATTCCGAATTATGGTGATTCCAAATTATGGTGCTTCCAGAAATTCACCCTCTAACTTCTATCTAAATAGAGTTAGCGATACACTTCTTTTACGCTGGAGCTTATTTCTAGATTATTTGGTAACAGTGCTTTTCGTACTTCTCTCTTATTAATCCCATCAGCACAGCGTTTATTATTGTCTCTTCTAATTCATTTCATTCCTTCCATATCTCATCTCTTCATCATTCTCTATTTCCTGCTATTCACATACATTTAGCTATTCCTTATATACTACAACGCAGGAAGTCCTGTCATACATGTCTATCGGCAACGTCTCTGAGACTCTGTTGTGGAAATCTCTCATTGCTCCAGGCAGATCTTCATAGCACGACTAGGACAATCGACTAGATCAATTGTCAGGGCTAGTTATTCTCGTGGTTCAATTGTCTGGCTAGGCAAAAATCACTGGCAATTATCAATAGTAATATCAACTATGTCTAGAAATTGTCACTAGTAATTGTCACTAGTAATTATCACTTGTCAATTATCAGTAATTTATCACTAGTACTTTTCTTGTCAATTATCAGTAAATTGCCACTAGTAATAGTCACTAGTAATTATCATATGATATCAGTAATTTATCACTAGTGCTTTTCTTGCCAATTATCACTAGTAATTGTCGCTAGTAATTACCACTTTTCAATTATCACTAGTAATTGTCACTTGATAATCAGTAATTTATCACTAGCACATTTCATTGGTACCTATCACTTTTAATTACCACTGTGGCTTCTAGTCATACATCTAGTTCGTGTCAACCTTGTTCACTGTGGATAGAACCGGCATTCCTGCTCATTTCTGAACTTGCCAAACACATATCTGGCCAGCTCGTATCTTCTGTCATCCTATTCTGCTACTCTTCACCCGAAGAAGTGTGGTCCGCGCTGTCGTAAATGCTGGACTGTGAAGGCTCAATCTGGCTCGTCCGCACACTCACGGCATACGTGCTGTTGGCGGCCGTGGGATGCACCGAGAGGCGCTCCATGATGGACGCGGGCGGGATGCCCGCGGTGCTGCAGTTGGTGTCGATGCTGCGGCGGCGTATGCGGCGCAGGCTGCTGGCCAAGGTCACGATGGACTCGCTGTCGCGGTCGGGAAAGTTGTGCAGCGGCGTGGGCTGGTTGGACGGAACGTGGCTGGTGGTGCCGATACTGGGAGCGATGGAAGTCTCGGCAGTGGACGCGTTGAGCGAGCTCTGGTCGTTGTTGCTGTTGCTGAGGATGGACGGCTGCTTGGTGGATTGTGCGGACATGATGGACTTGAGGGGCGTGGTGGAGATGTTGTCTGACGCCGTGGTGTGGTCGCTGTCGCTGTGAATATCTTCGATATCGATGTCCCGATCGTTCTCGCTGTCGTACATCAGCATGCTGCCCTCGCTGGATGCCTCGCCATGGCTGCCGCCAGGCCCCCTGGCCTGCTGGGAGCTGGCGCCATGGACTGCGCTTTTGGACACACCGCCACCAGGAGAGGGCGGAAGATTGCGGGACGAAAGGGCCCCGTTCTGTCTGGTCTGGCCCTGCATCAAGCGACGGACCCATCCGAACCTGTTCTTGATCTGGCGTCTGTCGGAACCAATGGCGCCTGTTGTTTCGTTAAGGTCTGGGGACTGCGACCCCACTTGGTCTGAGGAGGCTGGCAAACGGGGAGATTGGACCTGTGACATGCCAATGGAGGGAGGATGTGGATAGGGGGGTGTCTAGGACGTAGGATGTGGCGTTGGATGTATCACGAAAGGCGTGGGCAAAAGAGTAAAGGAGACTGAAATCGCACTAGTGGTGAATTAATTATCGCTTTTGAGGGTTGAATTTATCAGACCGTGTCTTGACCAGAATGCGATGAGAAGCGTAATAGGAGATAAAGAGAAGGGAGAAAGGGGAGGAAAAGGGAGGGAGAAAATGGCAGAAAATGGAAGAGGAAAGTAGAGCAAATTGGAGGAAAAGGGGAAGGTGGAAAGGTGGAATTTTGGTAAGGTCGAATGGTGGTAATTGGGAAAAATTACGGCGGTGCTTATTGAAGGATGGAGGCTTGGTAATGTGACTTTTCAAAGACCGTTAATTTAATTAATGATGGCTTTTTTTGGTCTGACAAGTAGAGCAGGAACGGAGCTCATGTTAATGTATATGCACTTGTACAGGATTGCTGGTCCATATACTCATTCTAGAATTTCATGGTACGCTCACATATAGAATCAGATGTCCTGTAATATTATGATACGCTCACTTAGAATCAGATGCCCTGGAATATTATGGTACGCTCACTTATAGAATCAGATGTCCCTACATATTAATAATCATGCTTATCATGTACGTCATCTATGTATCTCTCATGATAGGCGCTAATTATTTCATCTCGGAATGTATGTACAGGCTCTAACTTATCGTATCACATGAATCCAAATGAAAATGAATTGAGCTCATGAATGGCACCATAGTAGTTGTAGTTAATGCCATGGTTGCACGATTGCATTATTCATTATTGCTGATAACCTTGACAGTTAAAAAAATGCGCAAACCCGGAATCGAACCGGGGGCCCAACGATGGCAACGTTGGATTTTACCACTAAACCATTTGCGCAGGTGAAAGCTCCGCGACGGGGAATTGAACCCCGGTCTACCGCGCGACAAGCGGTAATTCTAGCCACTAAACTATCGCGGATGTTTCTTGGAGAGGAAGTGCAGACTGACACCTCAGTAAAGTCCTGTTGAAACAATTAGAACACCAAGTATCTGGAACCACCAGATCATCTGATGGCAAAGGCCGCCAGGGTGCTTTGCAAATCAAACACCATCACCTGAGCCATGCCAAAAAACGACTCAGAACAAGTTCACAACCAAGGCATCGTGCCAACTCTGCACCTCTGCATAGTTGACATCGTGCCAACTTCATCACCAGTGCATCTTGCCATGGCTGTGATCTCAATTGATGGGACTAGGTGCAGTTACGACATACCACGTAGCCATGCATGTGCATGATGGCTCGACTATACCCACTTCTCCTTCCACTTCTGGAAGCATTATTGAAAGAACAATCGGTTCATGTATAGAATATCTAGCCGTTCCATGCCAAGGGAAGCAGCAGCCTGCTTCGTATAAGCATCAGCTTAAGCATGCCAACTTTGCAGCTTTGTGCCGGCTAACTATTTTCTACACCACAGAAAATATAGGCAATTTTTCGTCTCAAGCATATCCTATGTGATGCACTCGGGACAATGCACGATAAATTGAACGTTCGCCAATTACCTCCCCATCAGTCGTGGGCTCTTTGTTTCGTGTCTAAACTGCGATCTTCGCTCCAAAGATTGGCATACAGCGTTGGCGACACTGAGATGTGCCAATCTTCCAATGTGCCAAACGCCTGTCAAACCCACTGCTGGAATGCTTGGCACCATTGTCATAATTATCTACATTGTCGACATTGTAGGAGGTTTTGATAGACCTGAAAATCGCACGCCAGACTTGACACCATCTGTTTTCAAGCACTATGCGTTAAGTGACTCACACGTCAAGAATGCCAGAATGCCATGACAATACGTAACATAAAGGAATCATGCGGCTCTTTAGATCTTGAGGACCACAGTATTTTGGCAAGATTATCGAAAGTAGAGGATATTTTATCATCTGTCTCCACCTCAATTTTGTCCACCCTCAAAAAATTTCCTACTTCCATTGCAGAATATTTCGAAATGAAAATTAAATAATTCAAGAGAATATTAACGGATATACATGTGTCGCCAGCTAGTTTGTTCCCTCGAATTATTTCTTTGTCGCGAGATTGATCCCTGGACTTGTGCCGGGGTGTAATTGCCCGCGATAGAGAACTGTTCGTACTGCAAAGATCTACATTTGGTCTTTAGCACGTTTGGTCAATGGCATTGCTCATCTCGAAAGGCTTATGACGGTGCATCGTGTTATATCTCTCCGAATCTTGCGTCTGGGCAAATGCTTCACTAATGAAAACGCCGTAACTTCGTCCCATTCGAGTAGCTGCGGAGAATACTATTTTGGCCGTCCCATTGACCACTACATAATTCAAATATCGACTAATAACCAGCAAAGATTACCCACTTTTCACTTTCTTGGCCCGACGACGTCTGCAAAGTGGGCTATTGTGGAGATATTGGAGTTTAGACACATTAGAGTAGAACGATCCGATTCTGGAATTTTATTGAGCAAATAATCACTGGACACAGTTGTAGCATTGGACCATTAATGAGCTTTTTTGCTCGTCTAGGAACAATGCCAGGGTGTATAGCTCCAGACGGGAGCCAGCACTTCAAGAAATGGCTCTTTGGCCGAGCGGTTAAGGCGGTAGACTCAAGTTCTACTATCGTAAAGATGCGTGCGTTCGAATCGCGCAGGAGTCATTATTTTTGCGTTTTTGGCCGTATGTACCTTGCTGCCAGTACCGTGTGCGGTAGAGGCACGTCCTCGTCTCATCCCTCCAACAAATGGCTCTTTGGCCGAGCGGTTAAGGCGGTAGACTCAAGTTCTACTATCGTAAAGATGCGTGCGTTCGAATCGCGCAGGAGTCATTATTTTTGCAATTTTTGTCGTTTTTGACAGGTCCCGCGGTAGGCGCACGTCCTTCTATATTAGGCAAGGGCATCAAGGCCCCATACTTTCTACAGAAAAGGTAACTTCGGAAGCCCTGAAATTCAGCTTTCCATCCCAGGTTCCCTGATGTGGCTCTGGTCAAATTGCGAGCTTGGCAGGCCCGGAACCGAACGGACCGCGTCTCCACTAGAATCCATACATTGGGTCGTTATTTAATTAAAGTAAAGCAACTATCAAGCCAGCAAGCGTTGCTCCAACCGGCATTATCATATCGGCAGCTCCGTTGGTGCTGGATCCTGCCGATTTGGTGCTTGATTTGGTCTTGGACGAGTCGGACTTGGAGGCCCCGCTTGAGGCCGAACCAGAGGCCTTGGAGGCACCCGAGCCAGAGGTGATGGAAGATCCAGCTCCAGAACCCGATTTCGAGCCCGAGGCGGTGGCAGCGTCGGAACCAGAGCCAGTAGCGGATCCAGACCCAGATCCCTGGACTCCTTGGGCAATTCTGTCACTGTACCAGGGCAAGTTGGTGGCGAACGACTCCAACTCGGGGACGTTGATGCTTTGGGCACTGATCAAAGTGGTGTATGAGTCGTCGGTGTAGGTCTGCACCACTCTGGCCAACGAGGTGAATTGGGCTGGAACTGACGTGCGGGCGGTCTGTATGTAGTTCAAGTATTCTCTGGCGTTGGACTTGGCATCCTGGACTAACCTGGTGACGAACTCGATCTGTTGCGAGTCGACTCCGTCGGCTGCAACAACGGCAACTAAGGAAGCAATGGCCAATGGGGAGAAATGCATGGCGAAAAGTGTCAACAGGTGGACAATGCACGAAGACGTCCAGGTATTTATACTTTTGCACTGGCCTGGGTCCATCTAGCAGACCGTGTAGTGTGCAGAGTAAAACGCTTTCATAACCATACAACAAGCGCCACTGGGAACACAAAAGGTGATTCTGGAGTCAAGGTTCCAAACATGAGGTAATAATGTGGAGAATGGCTGGACGGTGACGGTGTGAAAAACTTCACAAGCCATCGACCCCACTCCAGGGGCATACTGTACAAATGACGTAGTAACGGGCGGAGCCAGCCAGGTGACGAATCGGGTATTGGGCCACGCTATGTCTGTGGGTAAGGTTCCGGTTGGAGGATTTCGATCTAGGGCGTTTCTGGAACAATAGCCAGGCCAGGCCAGTCTTGGGGCAAGGGAGGAACAATCGCAATATTAGGTGCTGAAGGAAGGTGCCAAATTCCAAGCATTGCCAGGAAGGGCAAGCACCAGTGCCAGTGCCACATACAATTACAAGGAAACAGACAATTAACAGAGAGACAGAGAAGTCAGAAGTAACAGCTGATTGTCAGTGGTGATAAAGTAGCAATGCAGTTTGTTCTAGACATATCCACAGAGCCCGCATCCGGCGATTGGAATGGGCTGTAGAAAGAAGCAAGCAACAATCCATGCAACCTCACTGCACTAATTCTGCCACTGCACTGCCACTACTAATTCTGCCACCTTAATTCTGCCACTACTAATTCATGTCAAAGCCTGCCAATGGTCAAGCCACCAGTACCAGATGATGGTGGTTTCATTTACACCACAGCTTCTCTAATTCGTCTAACTACACACCTGAAGCAACGACTCCTTGGCAAAGTGTATATGTGCCTGAAATGAGTATGGACACTTCGGTGCTTGTGATCGACAAATCCATACTGCACTGGCAATAGGCTGAAGCATCGAGGTATTGTGAAGATGCATCTTCAAATCTCAGGCCGGAATGTTCCCTAGATAGGTTAAGAGGATAGGAACTAGGGGGACAAGGGGCAGGAGAAGTGTGTCAAACAGATGGTTAGTATCATTGGGATCAATTCTCATAATGAATAAAATAATGAAATGAGCGTCCATCGTTCCTGGCTAAATTACTAAAGGAGAATTACCAAGAAGAGTTAACAGATTATGGGGTGTTTGTGTGTTTCGGAGACATTCGACCTATGTAGAAAGTAGTGAGCAGCATAGCCATGCTGATGGCTAATCGGTGCATTGCTGGTTGGTGAGCTCACAATTTCACCTTACATCATAGGTCAACAAACTTTTGTCCTTTCTATTATCTTCACTAGAGGTTGGATGTGTACTTGTTCTGTTATTTCTCCATTTTCGCCAGCTCCTGTTTTGTAGCATTTGTAGCATCCTTATCGGTGTCGAATCTTATCATTGGCCCATTCGCATAATGTGGAGAAACTTCGATGTATGGAAATGGAACCATGCGACAATATTTAGAGAGAAGTCATAAAATGTCTTCTATCACGTCTTGTATAATGTCTTTTGATTTCGATCATGTTTCTATGCTCTTCTGGCTCATACTGTTCTGACTCTATACACTTCTGGCCTATACACTTCTGGCCTATACACTTCTGGCAAATACTCTTCTGACACATCCGATCTGATCTCTCGATACAGTCCCTGTATTTTGTTCTATCTCTAATCGCACTCTAGCCGCACCCTTATCCTATCTCCACAATCTTGCTCACTTCCTTTGTATCACTCACATTACATCTCTACTACCTTCATGCATCTCTCTCTATGAACTCTCTCTCTATTCTCTCTTTAACTCTTCCCTCTGCCTCTTATCTCATTCTCTCTTTATCTCTCCAGCTCTTCCCTCTCTCTTTCTCTCTGTTCTTTTCTCTCTTTATCTCTCCATCTCTTCCCTTTCTCTTTCTCTTTCTTCCCTTTCTCTCTTTCTTCTCTCTTTATCACTTTCTCTCTTTTCTCGTCTCTATCTTCCCTTTCTCTTATCTCTTTCTCTCTTCCCTCTCTCCCTCTACATCTGCTCTCTTTATCTGTATTCGCATCTAGTATTGTACATAAAAACACAAGCTCTCATCATCATCATCGTCATCATGATCATACACTTAGTCGGCCGCCGGGGCTACTTGGAAATGCTGGGAGAACCCACCCGCATCTTGGTCTGGGGATGGATGATCTCCAACGGCTTCAGGAGCCGGGGCGTGTGCATCCGGGGGGCGGCGGCAGCGGCGGCGGCCGCCCGCGAGTCCTGCGATGGCGAGAACACAGTGGCGGTGTAGGGGTTGAACTTCTTGCCGGAGGGGCTCAGCGAGTACTCCGGGATGTCGGGGCAGAACTCCATGTCGTCCTCGATGTCGAACGACTTGGAGAGGTAGTAGCGGAGCCGGGGAGTGTGGAACGAGTATTGCAGGCCCATGCCGGACGACGACGACGAGGACGCCGCCGCCGCCGACAGCGCGGACAGCACCGCCGTGGCGCCCGACAACAAGCTGGCGCCGCTGGCGCCACCGTTGCTGGAGCTGCTGGACGCCAGCGACACGCTGGAGTACGAGGAGCCCGAGGGCAGCACGTACGCCAAGCTGTTGCCAAAGAGGGGGCTGGCGGACGTGGTGTTGTTGAACACGGGACTGGTGTTGGTGGAGCCGCCGCCCATGCTGGCGTAGCCCATGCTGGGCGAGTACTGGTAACTATTGTAGATGTATTGGTTGGACATGGGGAAGCGCGGCGTTCATATAGGGGTCATGAACTGGGGTGTCAAGTGGAGGTGCAAGATGACCAGTGGACGGGCAAGTGGTGACGTGGAGTGGAGTGGAGTGGAGTGGAGTGGTGGCGGTGGTGGAGGAGGAGCAGGGTGAAACCGGAGTAGGCAGTGCGGGCAAGTTGCAAGGTGCAAGGTGAGACAGGCTGTGGCAGGTGCAAAAGGCGAGACTCGGAGTAGTGAGGCCGCAGGATGAGCACGTAGACGCGGGTGAAAAGTGGAAGATGGCGGTTGGTTTGGAGTATGGACCAATATATACGAATGCCAGGTGCTGGCGTAGTGATCTATCAGGTATTGTTGTAGGGGGTTGGGCGGTGCGCGCACGCCCCGATAACGTTTCTTTTTTGTGGTCATGCAAGTGCCCTGCACGACCGGACGAAAGCTGCAGGGAAGGGAGATTAAAGGAGGAGACGCTGGGTGCGTGGGGGAGGGCTGCGCTGTCCCCCACGCCCTATCTGCCTTGGTGTTCAACAGGGCACCGGTTTGCCGGGACAAATCCGCTGGAAAACGCTGGAAAAGGGGTGTGGCCACGATGGGCCGCGATGGTTGCAATGTGGATTGCGCGTGGGGCGTTTTGAAAAAAAGAAATAACCTCCGATACCGGGAGTCGAACCCGGGTCTGCTCGGTGAAAGCGAACCGTGCTAGCCGTTACACTATATCGGAATAGTTAGGGTGAAAGGTGTGGGTAAGTGGTAGGTTGTGATTTATGGAGAGAAACGTGGCATGAGGTAGAGACACAGGTGGAAGGTGTGGATTGGGGTTGTGGTGCATGTGGCGTTTGTTTCTTTGGGAAGATTAGGTTTTTAATATTTTGAGTTTATTTATCAATTTTCAGACTTTTCAGAATTATGGAAACATCGATGAAAATGATGAAATACGAAGGATTAGTTCGTAGGATTTGTTTGTAGTGGATATTTTCTAGTCTTTTGCAGGTTAAGATTTGAGGGTTGACCAATAGGCATTCAGTAGGGCTCAACTGAGCAAGAACTAGGAATAAAATACTAATATTGCCATTAATGTTAACCAAGCCCAAAGAGGGAGGAAACGGCATGATTGAAACATGGTAATGACTCGGGTAAGTTCATTAGCTAAGTTTGCAATACATTGCAGGTGTCAATTTCTATAGATTAGGAACATCCACATTAAGGTCAATTTCTATGCAAAGGGAACATCCACATTACGGATCAATTTCTATCCAAAAGGAACATCCACATTACGGATCAATTTCTATCGATTAGAAACATCCACGTTACGGATCTATTTCTATCCAAAGGGAACTTCCACATCAAGTTTCAATTGCAGCCTTCTATGATCCACACTACTCTTTAACCAATCCCATGTTCTCTGAACATTGTAGTCTCACATCTTTGCTCAATTCACACTTACTTGACCTTTCATATATACTTTTCCTTCAGATTGTCCATTCCCAATGCGGAAGTTTGCACCCATTTGAAACCCACACCAAACGGTCCAACACACACAGGATGCCTGACCATTTCACTTGCCCATCTGATACAATGTTAACTCCATTTGCTTTCTCTCTTCATTTTGACTCTCTTCATTTGGACTCCATTTGCTTATCAACCAACTTCACTTCCACTGAAAATGTCCTTGTTCAACACAGTGGAATGTATTCCAGTGACTCTCAAAAAGTCATTAGCCACGGCAAATCTAAATCACAAGCTCATTCGACTTGAAAACGGCACCAAGTGCCTCTTATTGTCGTCTCCAATTTTGGAATACACCTGCTGTTCCGTTTCTGTTTCAAGTGGTAGCTTCAATGAACCTTCGAATGTACTTGGTCTAGCTCACTTGTGTGAACATCTGATATTCCTAGGATCCTCCGAGTTTCCAGAACCGAATGGGTTTTCCAACTTTGTCCAAAATTACGGAGGCAGCTGTAATGCCTACACTACTGGCGAATTCACTCTGTTCTCGTTTGAAATTCCAGCTAAATCTATTCCTCAAGTCGATGAGCTGGTGGTCGAAAGAGCTTTTCGACACTTCAGTTCCCTTTTTAGGAGTCCACTATTCAATGAAAAAGCTGTGATGAACGAAATTCTGGTCATACAGCAAGAACATGACTTAAACGTTTCTAAATCAGAGAAAATACATTTCCATGCATTAAGATTATTGAGCAATAGAAATAGCCCTTTTCACCGGTTCAGCACCGGTTCACTCCACACCCTAAAAGTAATTCCCACAATGAACTCCATTAACGTAACTAAAATGTTAACCAGCTACTTCCAAAGTTATTTCACCAGCGAAAACATAGCCTTAGTAGTAATGGGACCCCAATCTATTAATATTTTACAAAAATTGGTCCTAGTGAACTTTTCCAATCTACGCAATGAAGACATTTCCTTTAAAGAATCAACAAAGAAATACGTCAACGGAAAATTAAATCCAATGAATTCAATATTTTCAACAGAAAGACCTCCAAGTCCACTTAATTTATCTCAATATAGGGTTTCCAGACCACCCACAAGCACTACTGCCTTTGGCTCACTGGAGCTTAACAAACTCTTGTTCATTAAAAGTCAGTATTCAAAGGTCCAATTTATATTTCCACTCAAACTAGAAACAAATGGGTATGAGGAAATATGGTGTTACTTATTAGGAGATGAGTCAAATAGCAGCTTGTACAAACTTTTGACAAAACTAAATTTGATTTCATCTTTGACAGCAAGTGTTCAATTACTTTCAGAAAACAATAGGGTGTTAACTATAGAATTGAGTATGACAAGTCATGGAGTCAAAACTATATCAACTCTATTCATGAATATTTTATATTATGTTGAAAAGATCAAGAATCTCCCAAATGAGTATTTGGCTCAAATGATATCAATTTATTTGACAGTTTCTAAGATGAATTATTATTATCAAGATTCAGTGGATCATATTGAATTTTCCAGTCAAGTTGCAACTCGTTTACACCAATACCAGAAATTCGGATTAGAAAACTTACTTAAAGGGTTTCTGGATTTAAATGAAGGAGACCCAAAGTATTTGGGTGACTATGATCTTAATTCAAGTCAATATTGGAGAGAAAAAGCCACAGAATGTTTAGACATTTCCAGAAAAGTGTTCAACTTGAACCAATTTATTATGATTGTTTCTAACGATGAGCCCTCAACTCTCAGAGCATTGAACCAGGAAGAGTTCATTTTGGATATTGACCCTAATTTAGAGTGGATTTCAGATTCAGACTATGAATTCGAATACCAAATCCATTCTCTAAATTGCTTAAAAATTTATCAAAGGGTTCAAGCTTTCAACCAACTTGAACCCTCCAGTGTCAATTCGTCCTTTGCTCCAAACTGGTTTCCCAGCATCAACCCATTTCTTTTTCATTCACAAATCGAGTTAGACAATTTGATACATGAATTATCTGTGACTTCCAATGTCTTTCAGACTGGTCTGCCACCTACAGAAAAGCCTCTTCTACTTGAAAAAACCCCCACATACGAGGCCTGGTACTGGAATACCTTTGATCCCAGCAAGAGCTTCAGATCAACGGTTAGTTTCCAAGTACTGAAAATTGAAGGAAAATTCAATAAAATGAAACATCTTGCCATCGAGTTAGTCTGTCGGTTATACGGGGCACGTCTAAAGAATGAGTTGTATGATGCCGAATTGATCGGGGTGTCTTGGGGAGTGTATCCACTTTTTTCTGGAAGAGAGTCTTATTGCTTCACGATCAGTGGAGCTACTAAAATTCTTCCCAACGTCTTGCGATTTCTTCTCGATGATTTCAAGACCTTTCTTAGGTCGGAATTGCAAGAAATACAATACAAGGAGTTGATGAAAGCCAGAGTGGCACTTCGGGACCAGATCGATGCTCTCGAAAAGAGTTCAGGAATACAGCAGGCAATATCAGGATCGGTACTATTCTTGGAAGGCAATTTGGGCACTCTTGCAGAGAGACGCGAGACGTTGGAATCTATTGACTTGCAAGATATGGTCTTGTATGCTCAGCAATTCCTTCAGGAAGAAAAGTATGTTGAAGTTCTAGTTAGTGGAGATTGTGTATTAGAAGAAGCCACTGAGCTCGAAGGCTTGGTTCATGGAGCATTTGATCTTTCCAGCTGGAGTGATACTTCATTCGAGCCAGTTGCAGGCCGCGACATGGCTGCAGGCGTTAACTACCGTATCACTGCATCCAATCTTGATAGAACTGATCCCTTGACTACTCTCTATCACTATATCTACTTTGGAAAGCGGAATGATCTCCTTTCACGCACGCATGGCGAGCTTCTTGCCTTCTACGTTGCGACTCATGCAAGCAATGAGTTGCGCATCAAGCAACAGTTGGGATATGCTGTTCTTAGTAATTCGGTGGTCCACCGGACCACCATTGGCGCATGTCTTGTGATATCAAGCAGTTATTCTGGAGAGTGTCTTTTGGCAGAAGTGGAGCAATTCTTGGAGTGGCTTGAGAAGCGGCTTGCAAAACTCTCTGAAGCCGAATTTCGCAGCCAAATCGTTGACGCATATATCCAGTCTCTCAACAAAGACACCCGAGACGAGGCTCCAGCCCACAATCTCTGGGCCGCATTGGAGCCTGCAGTGAATAGCAGCAATTTCTGTCCCGATTTGCCCGATTTGAGGCTCCACAGACATCTCTGGGAAAAGATTTCCAATAACACATACGAGTTTCTGGAACGCATGGGCCACGACTTGGTGGACATAAACGAAGTAGAAACCATGAGCAAACAGCGGTTCCAGGAGCTTTTTGGCCAGTTAGTATCGATAAAATCCGCCCAAAGAACATCTTTGACCATTCTCGTGGTCCCGTCCATGGATAAAGAACGTGCCAGACGGAAGGTTGTGATGAGCCAGGCAGAAGCGCTTTTGGCGAGCCAACACGTGCAATTGGACACGGAAGAGTTGGAGAGTTTGCTCGAAAGCTGCAATTACCGGTTCGAGGATGCCCAGGTGCCGTTAATGCGTGTATGTGGGGTGCGGCACATGTGGGCCAAACGGTGGGTGATGGCCATGAAGAAATTGGGACCTAAATCGAAACTTTCCGGCGTGCGAGCCCTGGCCGTGTCATACACGGTATTTTCTGCAGCGCAGATGTCAGTAGCCGGTGATGACGTCATGGGAGTCAATAAACCGTGAAAAAGACGGCAGTTTCTGGCGAGTTGTTGTTTTGGTTTCTGGAATCTGGAGTCTGTTCTGGGTGTTGTTCTGGATTCTGGGTCCTGGATTCTGGCGTGTTGTGTATTTTGATTTGTGCAGGCTTAGGTCAGCCGACCAAGTGGAGTGCATAACCTCTGTTATATACTGGACCATAGTTATATCTTATTACATATGTAGACATGAAGGTGGGGCACATTGTGACAACTTGAGCATTGGCTTCGGCGCACTATTGCAGCGATGAGCTTCGGTTAGTAGAATCGAAGCCATGCTACGAGGAGACCATCTGTGGAAAGGTTACATCAATTCAAAGCTTAATACGACCCAGTGTCCATTGACAATATTCACCAGATTCCAACCGTGGCAGATGCCAAGGCTACTTCTTCCTAAGACGCTATTGAGTCAAATCTCCCCAACAAGATGAGCCCAAACTTGACAGATGCGATTGGAAATATTATAGCACTTTAACCACTCCACAGCTACAGCCATGCTAAAAGCCGACAAATGGCGAACTATGAATATTAATGCCGTCACATACTAATTGTAGCCTGTCTGCCTAGTCGCTTCGACCAGCCTATTTAGTCCAGCCCTCTAGTCACAACTAGTTAATATCTAGTCCATCTCTAGTAATATCTAGTACATCTCTAGTAAAATCTAGTACATCTCTAGTAATATCTAGTCCATCTCTAGTAATATCTAGTCCATCTCTAGTAATATCTAGTCCATCTCTAGTAATATCTAGTCCATCTCTAGTCAGCATCTACTCAGTCTCTGTCCATGCTTCCACTAGCTTTCTAAGCGCGTTAAGTAGGTGTATGCGCTTTATAAGCAGGTGTATGGCTTTATAAGCAGGTGTATGGCTTTATAAGCAGGTGCATGGCTTTATAAGCAGGTGCATGGCTTTATAAGCAGGTGTATGGCTTTACAAGCAGGTGTATGCGCTTTATAAGCGTCTTCTTCTCATTTTCATTCCCCGTCGCAGTCCATCAGCCTGGTCTATTTATATCATTTTCACAGGTCACCGAAAGCAAAGTCATCTTAGCCTCGATGTTGCTGCAGTGAAACGGTATTGCAATAGCATCAATCTGGCGTTTCATCTCTACCATAACCACCACAACCACTCGTCCAATCACCTTTCTGTCTATGCGCCAATTCCTCTATTTCTTACTCATATACTTTCTCTATTTCTTCTCCATAACCACCGCTTCCTCTTTCATGCACTGCCCCAAATGACCTCATGTGTCAGCGCTTCCGTTACCACCCTCTGTATTAGCCCTGGGCTTTGCGTGCCCCAAACCACCAGAACCCGAAACTTACCTAGACACCGACCTCTGGTGACCTGGCCGAGGTCAGTCGTTTCACTTCCTGAACTCAGGCCAATGGGCGAGTGCCTCAAGTCCAGGTGAATGCAACAGGAGCTCATTCGCATTAGAGTCAATTGAGTCTATTGACATTAATCTTCAATGCCTACTGTACTTCACTTTCTCTATCTCTCTTTCTCTCTCTTTTCCCTCTCTGTATTTGTTCTCTCTTTCTCTTTCTCTCTTTCTCTTTCTCTTTCTCTTTCTTCCTTGTTCTCCCGAATGTCCCGTGTCTCTCGTTTCGGGCATTGTCGCTTCAAATACGAGACCAGGGTTCACCCTTTTGTGCGTCTCCGCAACCTTCCTACTCATAAATATTTCAAGCCGTCCTCTTCCCCGTACTTCTCTGTTTTTTCTCTCTTTCTCTCATCTGCTTTGCAACATCACAGGTTTCCTTTTTTCCTCTCTTCCACCACTTCTTCTTCCTCTTCCTCTTCCTCTTCCTGTCTTCCTGCTAGTTGGAATGCACTTGTCCCTTACTTTGGCAGCCTTTGCTGCCGTTGTCCTGGCATGGTCTCCTACCGACTCCTACGCCCCAGGCACCATCGACTGTCCTTCCAGTCCCCTTCTTAGAGAGGCCACCCACGTCTCGTCCTGGGAGTCCGAATGGATTAAGAACCGCCAGCAGGTCACCGACAAGAACTTGGAGGACTTCCTCTCCCATCTCAACATGACCGACTTTGACGCCGCCGACTTCTTGCACAACAAGGCCAACCGCTCCATCTCCATCGGGTTGGCGTTCTCTGGTGGCGGCTACCGTGCCATGTTGTGTGGTGCCGGCCAATTGTCCGCCTTGGACAGCAGAACCCGTGGCGCCAACGACCACGGCTTGGGCGGCTTGCTCCAGGCGTCCACCTACTTGGTGGGTCTTTCTGGCGGTAACTGGTTGGTGGGCTCCATCGCCCTCAACAACTTCACCTCGGTCCAGGACATCTTGGACAAGGAGGAGATCTGGGACTTGGACCACTCCATCATGAACTACGGCGGCATCAACGTCATCAAGACCCTTGCCTACTACAACAGCATCAGAAAGGACTTGGACGACAAGAAGGACGCCGGCTACGAGATCTCCTTCACCGACGTGTGGGCCCGTGCCTTGTCCCACCAGTTCTTCACCAACTCCTCCGACAACGGCGCCGCCTTGACCTGGTCCACCCTCCAGGAGTCTGAGCCCTTCACCTCGCACCAGATGCCCTTCCCCATCGTGGTCATGGACAACAGAGCCCCCGATCTCCCCAACACCGCCAACATCACCGGAAACGCCACCATTTTCGAGGCCAATGCCTTCGAGTTGGGCTCCTGGGACCCTGCCGTGTACCAGTTCTCCCAGATCAAGTACTTGGGCACCCATGTGTCCAACGGTAAGCACAACGGCACGTGTATTGGTGGCTTTGATAATGCAGGCTTTATCATGGGCACCTCGTCCTCCTTGTTCAACCAGTTCTTGTTGCAAATCAACACCACCGGCTTGTCGTCCACCATCACAGGCGTCATCACTGACCTCCTCAAGGACGCCTCGCAAGAGGAAATCGACGTGGCGCTCTACCCCAACCCCTTCCACGACACCAAGTTGGGCCTTGTTCCTTCCATCGCCAACAACGACACCTTGTACTTGATTGACGGTGGTGAAGACGGCCAGAACATCCCATTGGCCCCATTGATCCAGCCCCACAGAGACGTGGACGTCATTTTCGCCTACGACAACTCCGCCGACACCGAGTACTCGTGGCCCAATGGTGCGTCCTTGGTCAACACCTTTTCCAGACAAACGTTCCAGCAGGACAACGGAACCGTCTTCCCATACGTGCCCGACGTCAAGACCTTCAGAAACTTGAACTTGACCGCAAGACCTACCTTCTTTGGCTGCGACGCCAGAAACTTGACGGGCTTGTTGAAGAGCGACACCTACAACAACACCGGCACCCCCAACGTCTACGACGTCCCATTGGTCGTCTACACCGCCAACAGACCTTTCAGCTACTTTTCCAACACCTCTACCTACAAGATGAAGTACAGTCTGAAGGAGAAGTACGGCATGATCGAGAACGGTTTCGAGGTGGCCAGTAGATTGAACCGCACCTTGGACGACGAATGGCCCGCTTGTGTCGGATGTGCCATCATCAGAAGAGAACAAGAAAGACAGGGCATTGAGCAATCCGACCAATGTAAGCAATGTTTCCAAAGATACTGCTGGAACGGAGACCTCAGTGCCTCCGCTGAACCAGGTATCAACTTCACTGAGACTGGTACCACCAACGATAAGGAAGACACCGGCAACAAGACCAGTACCGGCCACACCTTGGTCAAGCAATCGGGCGATCTTTACAGAACTCTCGGTTGTGCCTTGTTGGCGATTTTTGTATTTGGAGGTTTCTCCTTGTGAAGGTAATGGATATTGGTCTAGGAAATGGCAATAAAATATACTTGAAAATGTATTATTGAATAAATGAAAAATGTAATTGAATAAAAGTACTGAATCTGTACTGAATAGAATTGAAACTGTATTGATTTTGGAAATTTACTTGAAGAGGTGTTAACTATTGACAAAAGTTACCTGATAGTTGAATTGAATATTCACTAAAAATTACTTGAAAGATATAATGAATATTCACTAAAATGACACATTTATTCACGATCAAATGCACTTCTCTAGTTGCAATGACATTGAAATCTCGTGGCACTGTCACTGGAAACAACACGGTAACCAAAAGTAGCACTATATGAGACGTTCTATATTTTGACTGCAAAAAATCGAAGCATGTTCGCTTAAATAGACGCAGATTTACATTACATGATGTGTCAATTTCGCTTAGATAGACGCAGATTTACAGGAAGATGTGGTATTACTTTCGCTTAGTTAGGCGAATTCTCAGATTGACAAGTGGATCTATTCCACTGTTGATCTTGTATGAAAAGAGAATTACAGGTTTAGTGGTAATTACAGGTTTATCTGTAAAGATTTACCTCCATTCTGTTCCTGTGTATTGGACTGAAATACAAAGTTGGATAGTTGCACATTACTAAGCCTGGCTAGCTCAATGGCTAGAGCGTTTGACTTTTAAAGAAATTTTAGGTATCAAAAGGTTGCGGGTTCGACCCCCGCGTCGGGCTTGTTTTTTTATTTTTGATCTCCACATATGTCAATTTTGCATTTTTCAACCACTCTCTTTCTGCATATGTGATGTCGTCTCCAGTCCTAGTGAGTTTTCAGCAGTTGCATGAGGGTCTTGACAGCCAGATCTTGACACAGGCCTTTGGTCCGGACTCTTTGGGCATCATTCTCGTCAATCAATTGCCCTCTCATTATCAGCAGTTAAGACTCCAGGTTTTGAAGAGTATCTCCATTCTTGCCACACTTCCCGAGGATACCCTCAAATCACTTGAGTGTGAGGAGTCTAGCTGGGTCACTGGCTGGTCCTGTGGCAAAGAAATTCTTGCCAGCACCGGAAAACCCGATTTTAACAAGGGTTCATATTATGTCAATTGTGCCTTCCACAAGGACCCCAGCTTGCAAGGACCCAGTGAAGATATCTGCCAGAGATTCCAGCAATACAAGGCCTACACGTCGCCCAACATCTGGCCCCCAAAAGATGTCGAAGGGTTGCAGACGTTCGAAGAAGACACCAAGAAGTTGTGCAATCTTATCATAGACGTGGCCCAACATATCGCCACCAATTGTGACAAATTCATGGCCAACGAGGGTATCTACCATCTGGACTTCTTGGAGAGGGTGGTCAGGCAGAGCACGTGCACCAAGGCGAGATTATTGCATTACTTTCCCACTACAAGTCAGGAAACCAACGACGACGACTGGTGTGGAGAACACTTGGACCATTCCTGCATCACCGGGTTGACGTCAGCCCTCTTTTTGGACGAATCCAAGGAACTGGCACAGGCCCTTGACACATCTCCAGATCCAGAATCCGGTCTCTACATCCGAGACCGTAAGAATATTGTACACCAAGTGAAAATACCACAGGATTGTCTTGCATTCCAAACAGGCTCTGCTTTAGAGGAGATTTCCAAAGGCAGGTTCAAGGCAGTGCCACATTACGTCAAAGGAACGGCCATGAGCAACATCGCCAGAAATACTTTGGCCGTTTTCTGTCAACCGGATCTTGACGAACCGGTGAACGACAAGGAGAACTTTGCTCAGTTTGCCGATAGAGTACTTCGGGAAAATCACTAGTGGAACTACTGCAATCTTTGAAAAATAACTGAAACTCAGTCTTCTTCCATAAGGTGAAAGTATAAATAATTGTAAAAATTATTGATCAATTGACATTATAATTATTCTGGTCTTCATTTTGATTACTTTTGGCACCACGATGTTTTTGTTTCCTTTTCCTCAACTTGGGCTGGATGTAGTATAGATCGAATTTATTATGATTAAAGATCTCCGAAATATTGGTAAATGATCTAGGTGGCTCTTCTTTGTCTTTGATATAACGAGCATAATATTCTGCAACAACGTTGAAGGCAATTGTGGTATTTATGTGGTTTCCCCAAGTTATACCCAATTAGTAAAATAAGAGTGGTGAGTATCGGTTAAGTGAATAAACTTGAGTAAATTCTTGTCGAGATTCTTCTCTGCTACTAAAAACTTGTACTCTCGATCCAGTGTAGTTAAGGAGCGTTCATTTTGTATGTTGGCACATTCAATGAAGTGATTCTTCAATGTTGCAGCAACCATTAATTGGCTGTTAACATCAATCTCATCATATAAAGCGTGAAGCGAGTCAGGCAGTTCCCAAGGCGGGACTCCAATTTGGCAAGCATACAATAAATGCTCTTCCCATAACAATTCTAGTAGATGAATTGCAAAACAAGAATAATAAAATTTTAAATCATCATCGGAATAGCCTTGGTAATACATGTATTTCTCAGAAAAATCAACATCTTCTATTTTATTCTCGATCAAAGTCTTTAATGCCCGTGATTCACGGAAGATTCCTTTTTTAAAACTTTCATTCCAAGATAAACGTACTTTAGTTGCGTACGAAAACGGTTCTAGATTCGAGAAGTGACCCTTGAAGATCTTAGATGCAAGATCTTTAGCATGTTGGCGAGTTTTTGATCTGAAAATGAATTCTTCGTAATTCTTTGGCAGTCTCAAATATTTATCGTTAGCCAGTCTGGTCAGTTCAGTTTCACTTGGTGCTAAAATTGAACTACTCGGCAGCAGAACCGTCTGAGAGATTACACCGCATTTGGTGATGTAATGATCTTTAAATGGAGGTAAACAATTGCCAGATCTTCCATTTCCCAACTTTTATCTGTAGCCGAAAATTTGTTCAAACTTATCAAATACGTTTCTGGTGGTGACGAAAATAAGCGGTCAGACTTATTCACAGAAGTAACTGTGGAAATAGTAAAATATTGGATAATATTATATAGTTCCTTCCTAAGCAGTGGGTTGCACTATAATTAATTTAGCGATTGACAATGCAATTGGTTAATTCTGAGGATGAATTGACAACACTGATAGGCTCATTTATATCACTTACTTGCCCCTGACGACTCAGCCCTCCCTTAATAAAAATCAATCCTAAATAACGGAATATGTGGCTTTCTCTTTTTAAGTTGTTTCTAGGAAAATCCAGGATCCTAACCATATACTTGCATAATGCACTACACCTGGAAGTAGATATTCCTATTTTATTATGGAGTGTCTGCAAGGACGCTCAAATCGTGACTAGAAGACTTGGCACAATTCTTAGTTGACTCATATGCTTGACTTTCAGAGACAGACACTTTTAAAAGAGTAATTCGTAATTACTCTTTCGTTGCCTTCAGAATAATTTTCCAATTAAATAGCATATTTGGCCCCCTAGTTTAATTTACGTAGTACTCGAAATGGTATGTACTAATATTTAATCATATCTTATCAGATTTTTAGATTTACTAATTCCAGGATATTTTTCACTTCTAAGCGGATAATGGGGCAAGCCTGGACTTTTTAAGAACTAATTCTAGTAACGAACTCCTGAATGATATTCCCAAAACAGATACAGATGTGACATAATGCCGAACATTCTGTTATGAAGGGTTCTAGAACTAAAACTATAAACTTTAATTCTGGGAAATGTATATACGGTAAAAGGGATAATAGATACCAATGCTTCAGTCTATCTAAATCCCTTAAATTGATTCCCTCATTTGCTACCCCTGAATTACTAATTCTGCTGCACCAAAATCTATTTAAATTGTCCAGATGACAACTTAATTTCTGTACTGATTTTAGTAGCTTTGCAATCACTATATTTGAGCCATAATGCATATTGAAGATTTAAACATATTTTAGTCAACAATTTAATTTTGCTTAACAAGTATCTGAATTTCACTTACGTTAATCTGAGTGTCAATTTTTCCGAAGATATCTGATAAATTGTAATTATTTCTATCCTAGAAGAAAAAATTGGAAAGATGTCGGATGAGCAAGTGAATGGCCAAAACATTTCAATGGACTTTCTTCTAGTTGACCGCATTGAGTGTCCAGAATTTGGAGCCAAGACGAGCAATTATCATTCAGCTTCTGATGAAAATTAGCCCGTGAATACTGATGATGAAGATTTTAAGTATCCTGAAATAGAAACTAGAAATGAAGCTGAAAATTTCGCAATTCAAGTTTTTAACCATTACTTTTCAAAACTCGAACCATTCGATCTTGGAGTTGAGGAAAGGTTGTCATGGAAAGAATGTTTTGAAGTGTTATAAAAAAATCGAGCACATTTAGAACTTTGCTTGAATCCAACCTTGAAGATGTCGATTTTACAAACAAGGCCATTAGCGTTCTGGTATATTATGGAAATGACTTGAAATTGTATTATGAAACGTTTGCACAACTACTTTTGAAATTATTATATTCAGCTGATTTGATCGAAAGTATAGTTCATTCCTCTGAAAAATGTCATGATCCTGATTCGCTTCACGAATTATTTGCTCATATTCGCCCTAACGATGAAGATATGGTTTCATACATTTTAACCGAACATTTTCGGAACTACGCAAACATCACACTTGATCAGGTTTCTACACCACACTCAAAATATACCAAGTACAGAAAGGTTGAAGAAAGCCTTGATCCGAGATTGCGTGAATTTATTTACTTGACTGATAGTAACAATTTTTATTACTACCATTGGATTTTAAGCTGGGGAGATCATAACAATACTAAAATTGCTTTCGATGTTGTCGCTAAATATTATGTCCGCTACATCAATGAGAAAATAACACCGCCCAAGACCTTTTCTAATTTCCAGAGATAATGAATACTAGTGGTTTCGATGAAAATTACATTCGACCGGATGTAGAGAAGAGTGAACCATTCTCACCTCCAATGAACGGATCTGAAAGCAAACAGGACAAAAATCAAACCAGTCAAAATAATCAGGAGAACAATCTGGATCTGACTGTTTCTTTAAATCAAAAGCAATCAATACCACATCACTCTGGCGTGCCCGATTTAACCACTGACAATTCTGAGCCATCAAATGATGAATCAATGAAAAAGAATATACCACGGACGTTTGATGAAACGGGTATAAACCGCGACAATAAAGTGATCAATACTATTTATTCGAATGTCTTCATATTAGAGAGTGGACTAGTGCAAGTCTTACTCAGACGGTTGTTTGACGGATGTTGATTACAACGCACCAAAAATTCATATTCAAGGATCGGGAGACATACTTTCAACAACTGCAAAGTGTAATCTAGAACAAGAGATAGATGATTCCCAAATTACTGTTTTTGATGTGTACTATGTTCCGAACTTGGCAAAGTCTATAAGTAGAATTGATTTTTCGAAAATTACCCGTGGAAATCTTAACATTAACGATAAACGTGGTTTTATTAAGTACGGGGATGAGAGATCATGGAGTAAATGTGAGGATGATCATATCAATCTCTTGAACTTCTTTAAATCCGTCGATTCAATGAATTGTTGGATCATGGTTATGCTCTTCTATTAATCCTCGTCCAGAAATAAATTACAAATATGGTGGTCGAAAGCACATATGGCGTCTGGAAAGGATTATGCTACTCATATCCATCGTCTAGATAATTTACCAAAGCCTGGAGGTGTCCTGGATATTTATATGAAACATGAAATTCGTACTGAGATTACCATAAGTACCTACTCAATTACGTCTTTGGCAGTGGAGAGATCCGAGAACTGGTTATGTCAAGTGCACAAACTGAAACATTATCAAACGGGAAACTAAACGCCAGAAAATGATCACCAATAGTGCTTCAGTAGCATAATTAATTTCTCCCGAAAACAGGAAAATCAAGAATGGTTCAAGAGAGATTTTCCAATTTAGATCTTGGATTTTACTAAATTGAGATCAAGGGTAACTTTGCTGATAATGAATCCGATGCACCAATAGCCGTATAAATATGCCCATATAATAACTATGCTTTCTGTACTGATTTAAGTACTCAACAATTACTACATGCAGATTTAAGGTCTATTGGTGATTTTCTCTTACCAAGTAACTGTATATTTCTACTTGCGTTAAATATATCTAAAGATCGAGCTAATTGGGTAACTTCACAACAAACGTTACCTATTCTCTTGGCTAGTGATTATTCTCCACTATTGTAAGTTCACATATTTGCAGCTACAGTCACACTGCATAGTGTGTATTCATTTAAACTGCAATAGTGCCCTATTCAATTATTGCAACAATATTGCACTTTACCCAACCTGCAAACTACTACAAAGTTGAAGATATCAATACTACAACTTCAACTACTACATATCTGGATTCCTTGACCAGTATTGCAATATATACACAGACCCTCCATATCTAATGGACTTGAAACATCTACCCACCATAAATGATCTTTCGTCACAGAAACCCCAATCGCAATTCGTACCGACTGATGACATCGAGGTACGACAACAGCTTCGCCAGTTAGGAGAGCCCATAACGTACTTTGGAGAAGATAAAGCCGATCGAAGACAACGTCTTATCAAATTGGTCCAAGAAGCACCTGCTGAAATCACCTATGTCGGCGAAGAAGGCCAAGATTTGGAGGAAGAAGAGGACGATGAGGACGATGAGGAGTTCTATACACCGGGAACTCAGGCGTTGTACGACGCTAGAAAGGACATCTTGATGTTCTCTTTGGACAGAGCAAGCAAAAGAGTCGAGAAATTGAGGAAAAAGGCGGAAATTGCTGGAGATATTGTCCCCATTCTTCACCAGCGTCGAAGTATCAATGCATCGCTTGCCAAAATAGACCTCTTTGGAACGCAATTGATCCCCACAAATACCAGGGCCATTTCTAGAGTCAGATACTCGAAACAGAACTCCAAAACATCCGACAGAATCGCGGCAGGTTCGTGGGATGGCTCCATCTTCATTCTCGATAGAAATGACTTGAGCACAGTCAAAAGTCTAAAAGGACAACATACAGAGAAAGTTGCCTTGGAATGGGCAGAGGAGTACTTGGTCAGTGGTGGAAACGAGGGAACCTTGAACTTTTGGGATCCAGAGGTGTCGAAGCCCACAAAGTCCATCAGAAATGCACATGAACAAAGAATATCGGGAGTGCTGGTGCATCCTAGCCAGAAATATGTGGCTTCCACGTCCTTTGATCAGACCTGGAAGCTCTGGGACGTGGAAACGTCTACCGAATTGCTTCAACAGGAAGGCCATTCCAAAGAAGTGTTTGTTGGAACATTCCATCCCGATGGAAGCGTGTACACCTCTGCAGGACTAGACGGAATATTACGGGTGTGGGACCTCCGAAGCGGCCGGTCCATTGCTATTTTCAACAACCACATTTCCGGCATCTATGGACTCGATTGGTCTCCCAATGGATACCATTTGGCCAGTGCTAGTGGAGATTGTTCCATAAAAATATGGGACTTTCGTCGAAATAGTGAAATCTTCTCGATTCCAGCACACACGAAGCTAGTCAGCGAGGTACGATTCCATGGAGATGGTACGTGTCTCGTCAGTTCACTGTATGACGGCACTGTGAATGTGTGGTCTGCCGACAATTGGGCCAGGGTGAAATCGTTGAAGGGACACAACGACAAGGTGATGAGCTGCGACATTTCCACGGGCCACGACGGAGTGGAGATCGTCAGCAGTGGATGGGACCGATCTGTGAAGTTGTGGAGGGCATAGACTATGGCTGCGAAAAGTGATGCAACCCCCGGAAACAGTACTAGAGTTGGACCGATTGGACCGGAAGGATTTCTACTGGAATTCAAGGCTTAGAAGTATCCCAGACCGTCGTTTCCATTGCTTTGGAGGAGTGTTGTCGAGATTGGAGTCTATGTACTGGAATCCATAGAGTGTATAGTATTAGACACGTTTAGATGACAAAGATGGTGCCATGAACGGAATTTCGACCAGTAAAAAGCACATAGATAAATAGGATAAGATAACCGAGTGCTGTAGCCATTTGCATGCCAATTGCTGTACCAGTGCCGGCTCAATTGCATCGTATATGTCTGTCTTGACTTTCGCAAAAAATGACAGGCAATGCCATGAATAAGAACCGGTGTATTTCCACATCCAGAGGGCCAAAAGCGACCAAACTTGGCCAAATAAACAAGCGAACTCGTTTATTCAATAATATTGCCTTACTTTATCCATTTTCCTCCTTCTTGGCCCTCCCCCGCCCCTCTTCGCTTAAGAGGTCCCTCTCTCAATAACGTCTCACGTGCCTTTTATCTCAGAAATCTAACCATAACCAAACTACTATACCACTCTTTCTTCTTTGCATTCTTGCACCTTTCATCCATTACACCACCACTGCCTTCCACTATCCTTCACATTGACCAATTAGACCTTCGACCATGGACTTGCTCAAGATATTGGACGGTACACCCGAGCCGCCAGTGGTAGAGCTCCAACTAGAAAAGGTCAACACTACTGGCGACTATCTTCTTGCCACTCCAATGTACGAGTTTCAAAAGGAACTCACGGACCAGATCGTGTCTCTCCACTATCCCGACATCCTCAAGTACTGTGAAACCAACGACACCAAGGACTTGATCGTCAAGTCCTTGGAGATCTGCATCAACAACTGCATGCTCGTCAGCACCCACCCGTATCTTTTGATCAACCACTACATGCCCAAGAACCTCTTGCTGAAGGACATGTCCAGCAAACTAGCCGATACAAGCGGCAAGTTCACCGTGCTCCGGGACTTGGTCAATGTGATCATCCTGAGTGGGTCCATCCGGTCCAGAGCCAAGAGCGTGGGCATCGTCATGAAGAACGACAACAAGTTCTTCGACCTCGTGGAGGCGCTCTTGCTCGGGTGCAACGGAAAGAAGGTCATCAAGCGCTACGTGGGCCTGAATGTACAGCGGGAGTCCAAGAAGGCCGCCAGCAAGGCCGACGCCAACGGCAAAGACTCCAAGAAACGTGCAGAGGTCAAGGAATCCAAAAGAAAGGCCCCTGAAATCAACACCACCATCCACTTGTTGCCTGCCGACGGCAACATCCAAAAGGACCACGAAACTCTCGAAGCGGCCAGATTCGATATTCTAGTCATTTTTGACGGCTACGTGGACACCTCCACCGACTTCATCAGCAAACTCAGAAACCAGAACAGATTGGACCCTGCCATCTTCATCCGCCTCGTCCCCATGAAAACCATCGAGCATTGCAAAATCTACTACCAAGACGACAAAGACAAGAGCGACTACTTGTACAAGCTAATCTCGTCCATTGTGTGTTTGAGAGAATTCATAGGAAACTTGCCTCCCGACATCTTTCCCATTTACAACCAAAAGCTCACATATTTGACGTCCAAGTTCTTCAACCAGGTCTGGGAAGCCTCGGTAGTGACCAAGAAGTCGAAATTCATTCCCTGGCCCTTGCCCGATTTACCCAATATTCCCAAATTCAATGCAGACGACGTGGAGAGGTCATTGTTAACAGAAGTCCATTTCCATTACACTCCGTATGATTCTGCAGACTTCCCCAACTCGATAGCAGAGAAACCAAAGGAGAAAAAGAGAACCTATTATGAAATGAAGCGTCTAGAACTGGATTACATTACCAATCCATTGAAAAATGACTACAATGATTTAGTTGGTATACACTCAAAGCATCCCCAATCCGACTTCACTACAACATCCACAATTTTGACTCACAAATTGATCATGACTCTCAATAGACTATTTTCAGAACTGGAAATCAGCGAACAGGAGTACTTGAGCTATTTGCAGGTGGACCAAAGGATGGGCAGAATCGGAAGGGAGACAGACTTGAGCAAGACCAAAGGAATCTTAGAAGATTTAGATCATGTCGAGTCTAGAATTAGCATCGCAAACAAATGGTACGAGAAGAAAACGGCAGAAGTGGAATCCATTCAGGCGGAGGTTAACCTGTTGGAAGTCAAGATAGAGAGTTTTGTTGAAGAGTCAAAAATTGAAGATGAAACGAAAATACGTTTTGTCAAGAATCAAAAGGAAATCTGGGAGCTACAAACTAAGATAACGGGCTTCTTGAACAGGATTCAATCAAAGAAAGAAGAGAAAACTTACACGACCAAGGAGTACGAAAATTGTTTGCTGTCAATTAAAGACTCAGAAGAACAGATTTTGCAAACAAAACAAAAAATCAAAGACGCTAATGAAAAATTGGATAACGCTACAGATATGGAAATCAAAGCCAACGAGAGTTTTGCGCAATCAAAGGCCCAACTTTTAGAAAAGATCAAGGCAGAAAAAGAGAAGTACATTTCTACTAAACTGAGAGTAGGGTCCAGTTTGAAATTCTTGAGAGACACGTCACATTTGAAGAAAAGAAAAGGCAGAGGTTTTACACCATCTAAGTGAAGCGAGAATATGTCTATTGGCGATACTTTGAACCTTGTATATTTATCATAACAAGTATATTGGCATTTCTGACTTGACTGCATCCAAGATTAACACATTATTGATGGGACTTTCTTTTTTACTCAAAAACTGAATAACATCCTGTGCCAAGGTTCCTCCTAAAATGGCCGCCACCGGCGCATATTCTGTGAATGCTTGGTTGGAAAACAATTCCAAATACTCTCCTGTGATTGAAGTCTTGGGGATTTCATATTTCTCACATAATTCCTCGGCTTTGATCTTCAACTCTTCCTCGTCCACTGTATCTTCTGGATTATCCGATTTGCGGAAATCAAACAAGGCAAATATCAAAGGAAAGGCGCCAGTTAACCGTTTCAACTGTCTTCTATTAAGCTGGTTAGGCAATTTCTTGGATTCGAAAATCTGAGCAATAGGAATGAACTCATCCAAAATGGTCAACGTTTCCACGTTGGTGTCTTTGTCAAAATTAACTTCAGTTATAGTCTTGCACCGGTTGATCTTGGTGTTTGGTTCTCTTAACTGATTTCCGGCATCTTTCTGGGGTGTCGAGTAGTGTTCAATTAGATCTGTAATTATATATCCGAACAACCCATGTAATCCAGTACAGTATAATGGTATATTCAAATTTCTCGTGTGATGGTTCAAAGTGAACATTTCTTCTTTGTTCAACTCGGTGGCAATGATCAAGTCGAATTTCTTGAAGTATAGTGGATCTTCGAATACTTTGTTCAATGGGGTGAGGTTGGTGCTTAAGGTGACTCTGTTGTTCAATTCCTTGATTTTGTCCAAAATTATGGGCAACTTGGGCTTTCCAATTATGCTGTCATCGTTGGGCAAGAAGAATTGAGTGGCAAAATCCTCTTCTCTGACAACGGAACTATCTAACAATTCGATGGAATTCAAACCTCCCAAAACCAAGTTTTTCACTATCTCTGTTCCGACTCCTCCCACATTTATTATCAAAATCTTTGCGGACCGGAGTCTCAATTGAGTGGCCATTCCCCATAATCTGATTTGTCTGTCGTAAAGGGCGATTTCGTCTATGTGTTAGTACTTGTCATGGTTTGAATAGACGTGAAAAAGTAGACAAACTGCTCGAAAACGTGGGAAATTTCGTGAAAAATGAATACATTTTACCAAAGGGGACTCATCTATTTGCTTTAACCGTCCATAGCCGTTACTTACCCGCCGTAAGCGCCTCATCCTTGGTCATCTTGAGTAACATTTCTAGAAAGCTGGAAATCATCATGTTATGTAGACTGTGTGCAGGAAAATATTTCAAGACATAGCCATATAGTTGAAATGAACTAAATCAAGTGATAATAAATATGAATGTGATAATATTAGTTAAAACAAATGGATTAATTAGCTTCTATCTGAAGAGTTATCTTTTATGTATGTTATTTATCACAGGTAAATTTTTGTGTGTTCAAGTAGTCTATGGCGTACTAACCACTATAAACTAATTATAAACTAATTATAAACTAATTATAAACTAACGATTATGAACTAACCATTATACAGCTAACCATTATACATCTAACCATTATATGTCATGTCGAATAACCAGTTAACCAAATACTGAACCCATAAATATACAACTATGTAACAAATAGCTTGGCTTTAAAATCCTATATCAGATAACCCATATCCTTTGAATAATTGTTATTTATAACAATAAATATATAATATGTCTTCTTTGCCCGTAAAATTTGTATATAACCTTTATATAGTGTCTATCTATGTACATTATTCGTCAATTGGCCACCAGTCAGGGGTAAATACCTTGAGTCCAATGGCCTTGGAACCTTCTTCTAGGCATGGGATCTCCATTTTGTAAAGGTCCGTTTTTTCAATGTCTGCCAAGTTCACCAATAAGAATCCTAGATTATCTTTAATAGAGAGCAATTTTCCGCTAGAAGTGTTTCTCTTACGACTAGGTCTGGAACTGAATGGATTATTGAAAGGAGATTCCTTTGAGGAAATAGGCTCTTGTTTTTCTGCTGCTTCGTGCAAGGTTTGAATGGTCAATTTGGACAAATTGGCTTGATTTATGTTCTTCAAGAGCTTGATAACTGAATCGCTGGAATCGTAGGTGATTTGATCAGAAACGGTCTGTTTTTCTTGAAGGTCAAAGAATTGGACCGGTACAACTCTCTTCCTGATGATTCCGTTGTTGAACGTTCTAATGGTCAACTCTTGGCCAACATAACAACCCTTGTCCAAGGATAATCCATTGACATAATCCAAGTTACATTCGAAGGGTAATAACGAAATTTCCTTGGATGTGTCTGAGGTTTCAAATAAACCATTGAGAAATCTTCTCCTGACAATACTCTCTTCTCCAGTGACTTCAAGGGGAAACTGTTCATTGAAAGATGTAGAGAAAAGATCATCTACTTCAATATGTTCTTGAGAATCGCCGCTTTTTCTGGCCACCACCGGAGTGTCCGTAATAATCTTAATGCCAAAGTTAGGAATCCGGTTGTCGACAGCAAATCCCACAATGTGATTGACAATACTTTTGTTGAAAATTATCTCGTTGTCGATAAAGTCGTTCGCTGCAACCAAGGCATCTTCTGGTGTCATTGATTGGAACCTTTCAAACTGTAAGTTGTCCAACCACTCATCGAATTCGACATTATCGTTGTAGTAGTAATAGGAATATAAGTTTTCTTGCTTCGAAATTTTGACTTTGGCACTCAATTTGTGGATTTTCAACAACAGAAGCAAACTACCTGCCACTGAGTTGTCCACCTCTACCAAATAATTTGGCGATTTCAAGGTTTCAGCAAACGCCTGGTTGAGATTGTGGAAAGGATTGGCATAGAGAAAGCAGTCGTTGACGATTCTTCCCTTGGAATTCAAAAACATCGAGTTGATTCCATCTCTTCTGATGAGAATATTGTTATCTGGATCGTAGATATCTTCATGCATAAGGCCCCAATTCTGGTCTAGGTTGATGACTTCTGAGAGTTTCTGATGCTTATTCTCCGAATCGCTGATGGTATGCTGCTTTTTCTTCACGACATTTGGTAAAAGTCTCGAAGTGATGAGTCCATTGAGAAACTTGGAAGCATCGACTCCCTTGATCTGAATCAAAGATTTTGATAGAGGTGCAATGCCTGAAATGGGGATTTTCATTCTTCTATTGAAACAGGATGTGAATGGCCACCAGAAACAATCATATATCTACCGATTGCAGATAATATGGAGAATTGCAACTAATCAGAATTACTTACTAATAGATCAATTGAAAAATTGTGAACTTGATATTGAGACATACACGCATTTGCACCCATTTCAACATTGACGTACTACGCCTAAAAAGTGTCCTAGATACTTCCTTTGCCAGCTTTTTAGTATGTATGGCTCTTGGTGTTACAAGAAACCTCCTTTTATTCTTTACTATGTAATCGTTCGAACTTACTAAACAAATTAATAAAGTATCATTAATAAAGTCTCCATCTAATCATCAAGCTACCTGAACTTTGATGTATCTAAAGCTCTTCCAATGGTAGTCCTGTCCTTTTTCTCAGTATTCTTACTAGAAGACCCTTCCAGAGACTTCAAGCTATCCAAACTACCTAACTTTTCTCTTATTTTCTCCGAAATAGACAACTTTTGTTGTAAATCCTCGCTATGTTTGTTAATGTTGAGCATGCTGTGATTGCGAGAGCTCAAGGTGGAATGGAGATTGGATGCGTTGTGACTGTTCAAGTGTGACTCATTTCTCGAAATGATATTGGACCTATTGTCCAACTCGCCAAAATCAAAGTAGCCATATCCTCCCAAAAGGTTATAATCGCCATTTGTGCTTTCAACTGACGTGGAAACCTTCATTGCTCCGTAATCTGAATTGGCATAATCTTCCGAATTATCATTCTTGTCAAGAACCAACTGAATTGGAAACTTTTTCGATGGAATATTTTCAACTTGGTCCAATTCGTGCTCGATTCGGAGCCTCTTCAATTCGTCCTTTCTGGATTCTGAGTCGTTGATATTGATCAAGAAGTTGGACTTTTTCTTGAGAATATTCTTCAATTCGTCAAGCACACGTTTGAAAGTATCCAAAAACCGTTCTGTTTGACGGAACTGCGAGGAAACCGTTATGATAATCTTGTCCCGGTGTACGATGTAACCAATTCCGAAACCTTGGTCAATGGCTGGAGAAATACCGAATAAATGTAACGCTTGATTACCACAGTTTGCCACCAACAACTCTGGAATAAGAAGGTTCTCAATCAAGGGATTTGACAACAAGGGTATTTCGATCTTCTTAAAATCTGGAATTGGGGCCAATTCGGGATTAAGGTTATTCAAATATTCGACCGTCTTCGTATTCTTTGCAATTTCCAATAAAGTTGACAAGTGTCTTTCGAATCCTTTACCATTCATCCCATCAATGAACTGCTTGTGATGGTCTGTGCAGCAACTCTTGAACGCATTCCATTTCTCGTGGTCTTCAGAATTGGTAATAAATAACTTCACCATATCGAAAACAATGTCATTCTGGATCGTGACCAATTCCGTTCTTGCGTCTTTGAATTTTCTTGTCGTAACTGGTTCCAACGTGTTCACCATCTTACCATACAAAGAATAATGTGCAATTTGAAAACTCAATTGTATCATAGAGTCAACAGAAATGCCAAACTTGCCCACTAAATGTGTATCCAATTTCAACGTCACCACCTTAAATTCGTGCTGGTTGATGATATCTGCCAATCTGGTTTCCGACAAGTGTATCAAGTTTTGAAGTTCGGGGGTTTTGGTGAATTTTAACTCGACCGTATCTGGCTTTTCAATCTCCCGCGAAGAAACGAAGCTAATTATGGAATCAAACAAGGTGTACTCGCTTCCGTTGATATTCTTGGCCAATTTAAGAATCAGATCGGTATAAATGTCACTGACGAATCTCAAGATTGCAGTCGAATCCATAGAAGTGGATTCCCACACAACACCCACACACGAATTCTTGGTCACAATTAATTGAAGCTTATCGTACCATCTGGAGGTACAGGAACCAATCTGCATGGTACTTTGAGGAAGGATTTTAGAGGAGCCGTGGGAAATTATCGAAGTCTTTTCTTGGGCAGTGATTGGAGAATTTGGTTCCAAAACTACCACAAATAAAGCATTGTCAATCAATTCCAATGTTTTGGGGTTGGACTTGGAGATTTCGTGCCTGGCAGTCTTCCATTCCTTGAGGGATTGGCTGGTAATGGAGCCTATGGAATTATTGATGGATGCAATTTGGTCCACTTTCAGCGACTCCTCGACGATTTTTTGGAGCAACACGGAAAGCTCGTTGTCGTTGAACCAGATCTTGTGTTTTGACGACTCGTTGTCGTCGCTGGGCGTCAACACTTCGAGCTTGTAGTACTGGTTGTTGCTGATGATGATGATATGGCGAGAGTCGTCGATGTGCTGATACTTTTTGAGGGTGATATTGTTGCCTAGCTCGCCCAGAGAGGGCACACGGGTGGTTCCAAACAAGTTCCGGTAGCAGTTCATAGTCAAGGGGGTTCCACTTCTGGGGGTCACGTCGGGCTTCAAGGTGCCATTTCGGAGACTGATGATGAACTTCAACGAGGAATTGATCAAACTGGCTGCACGCTCACTCTGGTCTGGGGGCGTCAACGTCTTGGCATAGGGATCTTCTTCCAACACCAAGTACGGGTTCCGGGGTAAGATGTTACCACGAAGTTCTCCGTAGATTCCGGGGTTGGTCTCGTCGTTGATGGAATTTAAGTAGCACGTGTTGTTGGGCTTCTGCGACGCAGCCACCAAATGTGATTGGATCAAGTTGATGTTGTCGTCTGTGACGAAAACAGACGATTCTTGCTGGAGTTCGGAGTACTCGTCTGCCCCCACAATGGGCTTGATGGCCTTCAAAATTTGCAGTGCTGTTGAAGCTAACAGGGGCACAGGGAGCAAGGGAAGCGCGTCTTCATTCTGGAGGGTTCTTTGGACCATTGTGGACACCAACGCAGGAAAGAAGAAGTAGTAAAAAGAATAAATTGGTTAAGATCGGTTTATCTGTGAAGTGTGGGGGAGTCGTGCGCCTACCACAAAGGTCCGTCTGGGGAATGGGTGCAAATCGTGGCCTGTGTGGGCCATTTGGCCCCAGTGTTTGCACGGATGCAGTGGGGCACGATGTGGGGTGCATGTGGTGCTCTTTTCCCCGATTTTGGAGGACCCTGGGTGCTTTTTTGCACGGCCTTTGTTGAATGTATGAAAATGAGAGAACTCCGAAAATAGTATGAAGAAACAGTACAATCTACTAATGGGTCTGGAATAAGAGGTTTCTGGTGAAAGTAATGAAGTTATTAGGGTCGGCTTTAAGGGATCTGGCCAATTTTGGCCAGATCCGACGGTTGCCACGACCACGGGGCTTGACACCGCAGTGGTGATGGCCGGAGTTTAGCCCGCAAATGTTGAGCCAGGAGTATCAGGTGATAATATACAAGAAGGTGGTTGTGTGGATAAAAGGAAGGCGAATTATGGTAACGAAGCAACGGGTGCTTGTTGCAATGGATTTAAGATTGAAAATATGGTGTAATATGTGTAAAGTGCATTAGGTACATTGTATTGTGGGCCAACAAAAAAGAGCTCCGATACCGGGAGTCGAACCCGGGTCTGCTCGGTGAAAGCGAACCGTGCTAGCCGTTACACTATATCGGATAAATCTAGGGTTAAAGACTGTGGTAATAGTGTAGTGCTCTACTTAGATATTTAGGTGAAGAGATATAGAATAAGCTACGTGTTCTGGAAACCATCAGGTGTTTAAGCTAATAATAATAGAATTGAATCGAGAGCTCATCTTGTTGATATTTCAGTATGGATATGACCCAAAATCGGGACGTAATAGTAATATAACAGTCTACATTGTAAGATGCACTCGGGGTCCTCCTTTAGAACCATTCAAACTCCATTTTCACTGTATTCCCCAAATTTCAACGCAGAATTCCTCGTCAAACACGCCTGTTCCATTTTGCGCCCCAAAACACCTCGGCCGTGAAGCATGGGCAGATGTCACGTCAAAAAATACAGCAAAAAAAGTAAGGGTACCGACAACTGCAGGATTCGAACCTGCGCGGGCAAAGCCCAAAAGATTTCTAATCTTTCTCCTTAACCACTCGGACAAGTTGCCTTGAAGTTATTTGGTTCGTTTAAATGTTAACTAACACCTGTTCAAAACTTTTTGAAGAAATGCGAAGTGAAAAATTAGAGGGACAATATATGAGACTTTATCTGAGACACTTTAGAAGAGACAGCTGAAGAGATGACGCTTTTGCTGAATCGAACTGCTGGAAGCTGCAATCGCCACATAACACCAAAAGTTCAACCATTCCGCTCATATTATAATCACTACCATCCATACATTATCCATACTTACTTCTCTCTTTCTTGTCCTATTCTTTTACCCTCATACTCATCTCAACAAATGGCTCTTTGGCCGAGCGGTTAAGGCGGTAGACTCAAGTTCTACTATCGTAAAGATGCGTGCGTTCGAATCGCGCAGGAGTCATTACTTTTGCATTTTCTCACTTTTTATACCAATCATTTTTGCCACTTGCCACACTAGACCCCTCTTCTTCCTGCCTTTTCGGGTCGCTACAACACTCTCTGATTAGTCCAATCCCTTCCCATGGGCCCCTCCTCGTTGCACGTGTCCATATTGTCCCTTTTTCCGCTCTGTTTCTCCGTTTCTGCCTGGAACTTCACTGAGTCTCATTACAGTACCAGGGAGATAGCCACAAAACTGACCCAGTGAGCAATTCTATAGCTACGGACCATCTCAGTCAAAGCGCCACTCGGTAGAGGTCGGACCATTTATTCAATAATCACGTCCAGTCGTTCACTATCAATTGTTCACATCTTCCACTATTATCTACGAGTGTTATCATTATCTCAACTGTTCTTATCCACTGGTATTCTCATTTCCACGGCTATTGCGCTGTTGAGTAATTTGCACTTTAAACCTTCTACAGTTCATCACTATCGTCCACTATCTTCCACTGTCGTCTACAATTCATCTGCACTAACTGTTCACTGTCATCTTCACTAACTGTTCACTGTCATCCTCACTAACTGTTCACTGTCATCTCACCGTTGTGTAGTTCATCACTTACTCCACTGTTGCTCTACAGTCTTCACCACCATTTGTTGACTCTTCAGCTGTCACTATCCTTTCCATTGAACACCTACACTAGTATCCAATGAGTGGAATAGCATTGAAGATCACGTCCTTGATGGTCCGCACGGTGGCCAAGCCATTTGCCAACGCCATCAAGGCCCAGGCCAAGGAACACGAGCTCTTCCGCCAAACATGCATCCGGATCGCCCAGACGGTCCACTCCACCGACTTGCGCTTGCGCATGTCGATGTTGGGCGAGAAGAAGATCAAGATCCGGCCGCTCAACGACAACAAGGCGGTGGAAAACGGCGCCAACTTCTTGTCGGAGCTCATTATCTTCAGTGTGGCCGGCTCGTTGATCTTCTACGAGAGCTACCGGACACGCAAGAAGGCCAGCGACCAGCACGACGCCTTGGCCGACGACATCTCCATCTTGCAGCACGAGATCGAGTACTTGAAGGGCAAGTTGAGTGCCATGGACGTGAAGTTCGAGGACTTCAAGTTGCCGGACGGCTTGCGGCCCAAGTACGTGAAGATTGCTCCGAAAGAGACGGAGGGAAATACAGAAAAATTGGGAGTAACGTCGGCTTCCAAGAAAGTCGAACCAGACCCTCCAAAGGTGCAAGACACCGCGTCAACACTGCAGCCTGCACCAACCCTGTAAATAGATAATGCATGTAAATACGCATAAATGAGTATGACTACAATGAATAGACAATATGGTAAATATGACTACTGGTCAAAAGTTCACAATAAATTAGTTATTAATCAAACGACTGCATTGATTATTATATGATAGCATTGATTAAATGATAGCATTGATTAAATGATTGCATTGATTATTAAATGACTGAATTAATTGATTAATCTAATGACTGCATTAATTGCTTAAAATGACTGCATTAATTATTAAATGACTACTTCAATTATTAAACGATTGCATTAATTATTAAACCATGGCATTGATTAAATGATTAAATTAATTATTAAATGATTATATGAATTGTTAAACGACTTCGTTAATTATTAAATGATTGCATTAACTATTCATCAAATGAATATTCCCAATCCATTCATACATATTAATTCATGGTCAATAAAAACATATATGTACAATTACTTCATCTATTGCACAAAACGTGATTTCATCTTTTGACAAAGTACGACTTCATCTATTGACAAAATGACTCAACTAGCAACTTCAATTGACCTCATTAACATTTCCATCATCTTCGTTCTATTTCATTGCATCAAAAGTATGTGACTCCATGTATTACGTCAGCACGCCTACATTATTGGTCAGCATGACCACCTTAACGATACAATGTATTATAATAAACAAATATAGTACAGCGCCGTCGCTGGGACGGCGGCTCGCCTCCCACGGCCCCTCCGCCCCTCAAGGCTTCTTCTTCTCCACCTTCAACAACAACGCCTTGTTGATGTGAGGCAACACACCTCCGTAGGCAATGGTGGCCTTGATCAAGTTGTCCAACTCCTCATCGCCCCTGATGGCCAATTGCAAGTGGCGGGGCGTGATCCGCTTGACCTTCAAGTCCTTGGCCGCGTTTCCCGCCAACTCCAACACCTCGGCCGTCAAGTACTCCAACACGGCTGTGAGGTAGATGGCGGACTTGGAGCCCACGCGGATCTTGTTTTGGGCGGTGCGCTTGAGGTAGCGCTTGATTCTTCCCACGGGAAACTGGAGACCGGCCCGGGCCGAGTGCGAGGTGGACGACTTGGCCACCTCCGAAGACTTTCCTTTTCCTCCGTGTACTTTTCCTTTGCCAGACATCGCTAAAGAATCTAACAACAAATAACAAGTTTGGAAACGCGGTGGTTTTGTTTATATGGGGCTTTGGGGCGGCGCACGACCGGCGCGCCTATCGGCACGTGACCGGTCACGTGACCTCAGCTGTTCACCGCACTATGTGAGCCCACTGTTTCAATCATCCTCTCCACTTCTGCCCTCGACTTCTGGAGCTCCGTGCACATCGAGTCGTAGTGCTGGAAGCCCTTGAGCATCTTCACGAGCTTGAGCATCTCCTGGTGCTCCTCCTCCTCCTCCGAGTCCAACGCCTCCTCGTCCAGTTCCACCGCCTCCTTATCAAGATTGGGTGCAAAATGCTGGCTGCGAAAGGTTTCGGGGTCGTTTTGGGCACCCGGCCACTCGTCGTCGCTGGAAAAGCCGCTTTCGCTGGAGTCGGAAGATGCAGGCTGCACGGAGCCTTCTCTGCTGTAGCCAAAGCTCACTCGGCGCAAGTCTGCCGGGGTCTTGGAGCCGGAACCGGCCTCTTTCATGACCGAACGAATGGCCCCTTCAGCACCTTCCACCGCCGCACGCAGCGAGCTTCGACTGCCTCGCACCTGTCTGCGGAGACGCAGCTCGATCTGGTCGTACTCGTCCTGGTCGTGGTTCTCCACCGCCCGGACCACGGCGTTGGAAATGGGATACGAATGGACTCGGTAGATAATGCCCCGCAAAATGCCAAAGTGAATGAACCGCCTCACATCCACGTTCTCCAACAATTTGCGATGCTGCACGTACCACTCCTTGACGGTCTGGCCCTGGTTGAGCGACCGGTACAAGTAGAACAAGGTGGTTTTGAACGGAACGGAAACAATGGTGCTGTCCAAGGCCGCCGACGACGGCGTCTTGGGCGACTTGGACAAGAAGCCCGTCTTGGTAAGGGGCGATATGCTTTTGGAGCCGTTGACAAACTGGTTCATGGGGTTAATACTGCGACCCACCGCAGGCGAAGTGGTCGTAGTATTGGGAGCATGCGACGACATGGGCGTCACCACATGGCTGGGCGTGTGCACAGCCGAGTCGGTGTTCTTGGTGTTGGTGATAACGTATGCCTGGCACTCTTCGGCCATGATGCCGTTCGACTTCAAAAAGTCGCCAATGTGGTTGGTGGGGGCATACACGTTGCTGAACTGGAAAATGTCGCTGATTTCAATGCACCCGTAGTGGATCAAATGCTGGATACACAGCTTGGTGAGCATGTAGTCCGCGTCGGCCAATTCGCTGATTTTCTTGATGGAATTGATTCCGTCGATATACGGAAGAATCTTGATCATGGTGGGATCCCAGTTGACGTCCACGAGCGACTTGAGGTTGACAAACGCAATGGGCACCTGATACGCTTTGATATTCATGGGAGGAGGCAATATCGGAAAGAGTTTGATGTCCACTGAATTTGCACTATCCAACGGAATGCAGCACTCGGAGTAGTTGTTGAGGTCCTGGTAGATCTGGTGGATCAACGACTCGATGGAGCTCAAGGTGATCTTCTTGGTCCTCGAGTATCCCGGTGTGCTTTCGATTATCGACGGATTCAAGGCGACTTGGCCTGCGTCGTAGCTCTTGCTGTTTTTTGAGTGGGACGCCTCGTCGCTGTTCTGGTTCAAGAAACTAGCCTCGATGCCGAACGCCTCGCTGATGGTCTTGTAGTCATTAGGGCGCAGGGGCGCCGGGTTGTTGATGAAGTTGCTGTCCTTGAAGAACGAGTTATTCTTATCAAGTTTGCTCAAAATGTAGCTCTGCTCCTCTAAAACCTGGAACATCTTGCCGATTCTGCGAATGGGCAACTCGTATGGACTCAGATCGCCGTCGTACGGAAACACGAAGCAGAAATTGAAGTTGAACGAGTTTCTGGAATAGTTTGGATTCTCGATGTTCACCGGATACCCTATGACCTTGAACTTGTCGATCTTGAAGGAAATGAGCTTGTTGCATAGCTGGGGCTTGGGAATGATGTAGTTTTTGACGGTGTCGAAGTTGAAAAGCGACGACTGGGACGTAATACCCAAACTGGGGTTGGAAGAGGCTAGATTGGATGCCTGGCCATTGGGCTTGGTGGTGGCAATGGAACCTTCTGGAACCTGGTGCACGATCTTGGTGCCCTCGGTTGGATGGAACACGGCGTAAAAGATCGCCACTATGGGGATAAACCCGGCAGTATTGTCCATTACGACAAAGAGGAAGAAAGTGGAATCTATTTTGTAGAGTGTCACGTGCGCAAATGGAGTTGATGCAAAAAAGAAGGAAAGCTAGCACTCAGGTTCGAACTAAGGACCAACAGATTTGCAATCTGCTGCGCTACCACTGCGCCATACCAGCTTTTCCGATATGTGTGTGGAACTGAAAGGGAATCTATTGTGGAGAAGTAGAATGATTATAAGTATGGAATATTTCATGGCATGCTGTATTTAATTAGGAGAAGGTGCATGAGAATCTGAATAGAAAGAGGTACAGTGGCATGGGTGGTGTGAGAGGAGATTATATGTAGGAAACGAAAGAAGTGCATCCTTGTAACTAATAGAGAGCTATAAGAATAAGAGAATTAGTGAATTAGAGAATTAGGAAATAAGAGAATTAGTGAACAAGAGAATTAGGGAATAAGAGAATTAGTGAACTAGCTAGGTCAAATTATCGAGGCAAATGTCAAATACCAGGCAGATGCATACAGTCCATGTTCTATGTTTCTAAGATATACATTCCAAGATTCTATATGGTTCAGGCTCCAATTACTATTCTTCCAAGATTTATATTCAAGTTACTATTCTTCTATTATTCACATTCAAAAGTGCATTTTTCAAGGTGCACACTCCAAAGTCTATTGAATACAATGTTCAAATCTTCGAGGTTTCTTCCGAACTTATGACTGAAAGCTCTAATATAACATGCTTCTATACATTGTGCAATTTATTCAATACTTACTTCGATTAAAATACAGCTACACGTTGGGTGTTGATAGAATCTATTCATTTTGTACAGGCTGCATTTGGCTGCAAAGGAGATGGAGATTTACAAGACTATTAGAATAATAATTTGTAAATGGTGCTGAACCTTTCTTTTTGGATATGAAGTAGGTTCAATTATTTTGGAGGAGGTGGGGCTGGAGTAGCAGTTGAGGGTGATTGTTTGTTTCTTATTTGCCTGCGAGTAAGTGAATGTTAATTGGCTTTGAATTTATCATTGCTCCAGATGTGTTGCAGCTACATTCAACATGCAAGTGTTAA